>JAWNMF010000256.1:6380000-6602500 GCA_035044305.1 Drosophila nigritarsus
TTTTCGACATAACGTAACTCATTAATTAGCGGTCCGGACGGAAAAAGTTCACAATTTGAGATAAAGGAAGTTTAGAAAATAATATTAGAAAATGTAAAATAATAAATAATTTAAAATGAAAATTAAGCTTAAGACTAAAGTATTTAAATGTAAAATTAAAAATAAAAATAACGGAATTTAAGGAAATAAAAAATATTATAATGTAAAATTGTGGACACAGAGAAGAAATCCAAACAGACCCAAAATAACTTGGTTGAAAAGATTTGTGCAGTTGATCAATTATATATATTTAAAGGCGATTTGTGTCGATATTCGCAAAACTTAAGCATTGATCGATGAAATAAAATATATTTGTCGCTGAGATTCTGATCAAGAATACATATATTTCTTCTGGTCGGAGATGCTTCCTTCAGCCTGTTGCGTGCATTTGCACAGAAATCAATTATGCTCACCTATTTTAATGGGTTTGGGTTGTAATTAAGTTATAAATTAATAAATTTATTTATTATATTCGTCTGGACTTATGCCATAAACTCAAAAGCGATTTCAGGTTAATATTTTGCTTAAGAGAAAGGATTATTTAATGAGACTGATGAATGGCTAAAGAAATTAACTGAGCTATAAAAATGCTGCGAAAAAGGCTTAAATAATTCACTCGATAGCAAAATCAATCTCATTTCATTAGTAGTCTGACTACAGAAGAAAAATAAATATATTTATGATTATGTATTATTATATTATTTAATTTATTATATAAGCTGATTTAATTAGTTAATCTGACTTGAAGAAAAAACTTTTTGGCCTCAACAAGGGCGAAGTTTGTGGTTAAGAGATTAGCCGGCAATGCTGTGGAGAGGCGCAGGGATAATCCAATAAGCTAAGTCGCACATCCAGACACACACCCACACACACACCCACACACACACACACACACCCACACACACACCCACCCACACACACACACCCACACACACACACACACACACCCACACACACACACCCACACACACACCCATTGTAAAGCTCAAAGCCTGTAAAGTGAAAAATGCTGTTGCCTGCTTTGAGGTGTTGTCGTGGTGCAAGCATTGGCGGCAAGTTGGCTCGGAAGATTTAATTAAATAATTAATAGCTTCTAATGGCTGAAAGCCAGCGCAACAAGTACAAATCGCTATTGCGAGACAGCCCCTGAAGCGAAATGAAAATTGCTAAAAATAAATTTAAAAAAATGTTTGAGGTTCTGCCAGACTAATTTGTAGATTTTTGTGTGGATTTTGCCGACATTTTGCAACTGGCACTTTGCGTGCTGGAAATTAATTAACACAAAACACGCTTTAGCCAGTTGGGCAACATTTTGTTTTTTACGGACAGCAACGACAAGAGGCACGCCTCTCAAAAAACGTTGTTTATTTTGCTGCTGCTGCCAATCAGTTTTTTATCTTTAGATATGCAAATGATTGCAATAAGTGGGGCGAAAGTGGCTTGGTGAAGGACGCTGGGTTCATGAGTTCAGTTGCTACAGATGGCAAATGTCAAATGCAGTTGCAACACGACGCGACACACATTTAAGTGACCTTGGGCGGTGCGATGCGAGTGCGGTGCGGGGCGGGGCAGGACTAGGGCGTTGGGGTGTGGCGCCGGTTGGCAAACAAGCTTTGCGTCCAGACAAATACGCTTAACATTACGCATCGCAGCACGTTGCACACACACACACACACACGCACATACAGAGAGCCGAACGCTGCTCTAAAATCCCTGTGCTACTGTTAACTGCGCTGCCAGCACCGCTGCAGCTGCGACGTCAACTTCAGCTGCTGCCGTTTGAACTTCACTGTGCTCGCTCTCTTTAACTGCTTTGCTCTTTGCTGGCAAGCAAGCCACGTGTTTCTGCTGCTTTTGCTTTGTGCTTGTTATTCGCTGCGTGCGCGTTCAAAAGAGAAAGAGAGCCAGTAAATGAGAGCGCGAATGAAAATTCATTCAATCTAATGGGACAGCGTTGCCAGTAAACAAGAAAAGAACATTTGATACGCTGCTGCCGGTAACGTTGCCAAACTGCGTGTGCTTTGATTGTTGTTGTTCCGCTGTTGTTTTGCAAAGTGCGAGAGCTTTTTGTGTAGAGTTTCAGCGCGTGCAGTTTGACATCGCGTGCAACAGATGGCGCTAAATGCACACTAATTTTGCACAATTTAATGACTTTTCTTTATTATTGAATACATATTGGTTAAATAAGCCAGCAAAATTTGTATTAAAATTTTCAATAGAAATTTAAATTCGCATCGGTATAATTTACTAATAAATGATTGTACTGAGTATTAGATTCTTATTAAATTCAATTTAAAATCGAATCTGATAAAAACAATTAGAAATGAAATAAAAAATATTTGCAATAATTGGATTAGTTTTTACTATTTGTTAATTCCTTAGTCAGATTGTCCTGAGAGATATGTTTAATGGATAAGCTGCTGATAGTATCAGAGTGTTCTATCCATCTAAATTGCCCAACTATTTGGCTCGACCATTTGCATTACTCATGCATGAAGTGTTTCCAATAACACACAAAATAACCAGACAATTATTGGCATAAATATGTCAATAATAATGATGACATTAACAGCAAAAGTCGAAGTAGATTTAGGCCGCAATCAAAAGTGTGGCTCAGCCCGTAATGCGTTGTCCTTAGCAGCATCCTTTGCCACACACACCCTCCTCCATTCATTGGCCATCCCATATATTATAGCCATCAGCATTATCGCTGCTGCTGCTGCTGCTGTCACTGATGCTGCCACTGATGCTGCTGATTGTGTTTTGTTTTTGCTGGCGTGCTAACTGGCTCTAACGGCAAGGACGATTAAGATGCAAAGTGTATATTAGTATGTTAACACTCAACACTCACCACTCACCACTCACCACCCAGCACGACGCACGAGGCACAAAGCATTGCGCTATATTGTCAATGCCTCTTACACTTGACTTGACTTGACTCGACTCGACTCGACTCGACTCGATTCCATTTGATTTGGCCCGAGGCAGCTGCGTGTCCTGGCTGTTGGGCCTGTCCTGTCCTGCCTACACTGTGCCAAAAACAAAAATAGTGAAGATAACCCAACTGATTTTCTGAAAATGAATTTTAGAATCTTTCTCAAAACACAAAAAGATAAAAATACAATAAAAAAGCCAAAAAAAAGATTAAAAATGTTTATGATTAAGATTGAAGAATAAGGGAAGATTAGCAATGTTCTCCAGAATAATTAAATTTGTTTAGTTTTTCTAAGTGTAACAGCCCAGCTGCCTAAGGACCCGTCTCACCATCCGTCCGTCTTGCTGTCTGTCCATCCGTCTATCTGTCTATGTGTTTCTCTGTCTGTCTAACTGTCTGCTTGAGTGGCCAGCTGCTGTGTTTGGCATTTGAAATGGAATTCTGGCCAAATTCTGCCGCCGGCTGCCTGGCAGAAGAAGAGAAAGAGGAAGAAGAAGAGAAGCTGTTGCCCCTTCTAACTTGTCCAAGGCATTGATTTATTGGGCCCGTTGACTGTTGGCTCAATGTGCTCCTAAGCCGAACAAGACGGCATTGTTTTTGTTTTAGTTTGTTTGCGCTTTCCCTTCCCCATCCCCATCCCCACGCTCATGCCCATGCCCAACGCCTTCCGCATCCCTTCTCTGCCCCTTGTGCGGGACATTATGACATTATGACATTTATCATTGTTTACATATGTCATTTGGCTGGGTGGAGTCGCTCTATTGAACAGCAATGTGCTTGCGGCTTAATTAAATTAAACACATTTAATTATGATTATGGCAGGTACACATTAATGAAACTGAAGTGGAAATGTTCAACGGTGCGTATGCGTAATATTTCATTGCATTGGCTTATTTGCAACTGCCTGTGTGTGTGTGTGAGTGTGTGGCGCCAACTGTTGCTCAGCGGCAGCGGATGTACATGCGTCTGTGTGTGTGTGTGTGTGTGTGTGTTGGCCTTTTAAATTTAATTAGAGCCTTAAATGATTTGTGGTCGTCTCTGTCTCTGTCTCTGCCTGCTCGCCTCTCCACATGACACTGAAATAAATGTCGAGCTGCGGTCATAAATATGACAACGACCAGCGTTAATTAGACTCTGAGGTTGTTGGCAACTTTGTGTTGTTATTATAGTTGTTGCTGTCACTGTTGTTGTTGTTGCTGTCACTGTTGTTGTTGCTGTTGCTGTTGTTGTTGTTGTTCCTGCTTGTTGTTGTTCTCTTGTGCGAAACAGTTTGTCTAATTGAGTGGCTTGCAAATCAAAAGCGAGTCAATGAGAAATTTACAGACAAGTGTTTCGCGTGTTGGAAAATGAGTGCCAAACTTTGCTGAGTTCTTAATTACTTTAATTATATGCTAAATAAAATCTCATTGAAATACATAGGAAATTAAAGAATACAGAATATATAAGAAAAGATTCATTTCAATCTGAAAACATATGTTTGTTGTGATCTAAGATTAGATGTGAGCAACATGTGTTGTTTATGTGAACATTCAAAATTCGATGTTTCCACATGAAACTAATTCGTTAGTTTTTTTCGAATTTAATTATATGTTTTTTTAAACTACCTAAAAATGATTGTATATGAGAAATTGAAAAATACATCTGCTTAATATAAGCAAAAATTCAAAATTTATTTTGCAATAATTATTATAGAACACATCAACCGTAAAATCGTACTTGACTTGAGCATGCACAAATAATTAATTGATTGAGATAGTTCTTCAGGTTCGTCTTAAGGCAGTTTTGCTAAAAGGTATTTCAATTATTTTGTATATTTTTGTTTTATTTGCCGTTGCATTTTTGTTTGTATCACTTTCCATTCAAGTTGTGCTTTGTCACATTTTGTATTAACTTGGCAGCTTGCCGTCTGAATGCAGCTGAACTTACACAGGATTACTTCTGTTATGTGCTCCAGTTGCTGGTACTCTCAATTCCCCAAGCGGCAGGCACTGTTAACGCTTAACATTGTGCTAACAGTGGCGCCATAACAGAGCGAGCTTTTGCCTTCGCTCTTTCTCTTATCTTACGCGGTCGAGAAAAGCTCTACACAGTAATTGTGTGAGTGTGTGAGTGTGCACTTCCTGTGATGTTAGATTTGTTCGGCTGCTCTGCAGCTCAGTTTCGGGCGCAGAGAAACAACCTCTGCAACTGCGATGTCAGTTTGCTTTTACACTTTGCACGTGAAACATGTGATTTTCACTCGATTTGTGCGGCCGCCTGTTCAAATATTTTTCCTTCACACAATTTTCCCGAGCGCACAGCGCTTGTGTGTGTGCGAGTTTCTTCGTGCGTGCGTGCCTGCGTGCCGGCGTGCCTGCGTGCGTGCGTGCGTGTTCGTGATTCTGTACTTCGTGCTGTCCGTGCTGCGTTCGCTGACATTTTTGGTTGTGCCAAATGTCAAAATGCTCGAAGCAGTCAAGCTGAATTTTCCGTTAGGGAAATTTGTCAAGTGCTAATTACACAAATTAAATTTGATTAACTTGTTCAAATAGTTTTCGTAGCGCGTTTAATCATAAATAAATATATATTTAAACGAGACTCAATTATAAATTGTAGTTTGTTCAAGTTACACAAATACAAACTAAATATTTAATAAGAAATATGAAAAAATGTTGTTTATAAATTTAAAATTAATTGCAACTGCACAATTTATTTACAAAACTATTCTAAAGTGAGCAAATTATTTTCTGAGAATACAAAAAAAAAATAAAATAAAACGAAAATGCCTCGAAATAATTGTTAGCGACAATTCTCATAAATCTGGCCAAGTAACAAGTATATTATTAACAAGTAAAAAAAATGCGTTTGTGTGTTTTGTGCATATAAATCAATGGCAGCAACTGTCTGGCTTAAATAATTAATTTTGTCTTAGCCCGGCCAGAACATATAGAATTGCTGTAAAAATAAATGTGTGTTCTCCTGTCAGCTATCGCATCCACTCCCACACTCAAGCCCTCTCGCTCTCTCTCTCTCTCTCTCTCTCACTCGCGCGTGACTCTGCGAGTGCATGAATAAATAAGCAAGCGGACTGCGTACAGGTCGACAGCGATATTCTTCGGTGTGACCAGCCTCAAGCCAGAACCAAGTTCACTCTGCTAGTGTGTGTGTGTGTCCTTTTATTTATGAGCACCAACACCTCCTGGTGTGTGTGTGTGTGTGTGTGTGTGTGTGCGTGTATGACGCAGTGTTGCGAAAAGGTTCCAAGTTCAAGTCGTGTCCGTTATCGTTGAGACTTGACTGGAAGTTGCAATTTATTACAAGCTGCTGTTAACCTTTGTAATGCGGGCAAGTTGCCGCATCGCAGTCGCCGCTGCGCTCGCGCAATCCTACGGCTTGCCTGTGTGTCCTGTGGGCATCGTTTGCCACACTTGCAAAATATAACGGCCAGCAAATAAACGAAGAAAAAAGCAACAAAATACAAAAGAAAACAAAACTCCAAATTTGAAGCGCTTAAAAAAAGAAAGAAAAACAGAGAAAGAAGAAACAAGAAACAAGAAACAAGAAACCATGGTATGTATTTACTTGCTTCTTTTCTTCCTAGGTGTTGCCCCGTGTGGCAGCTCTTCTACATCGACTCAAGTGTGCACTCGACTTTGAATCCGCATCCGTGGACGCATCCGCATCCGCATCCGCAACGGCATCCGCATCCGCATCCGCAATCGCTTCCGTAACCACAGCCAAAGACCCGAAAGAAAATAAAATGTTGTGCAATAAGTTTTTTCTCTCTCTCTCTCTCTCTCTCTCTCTCCCTCTATCTCTCCCTTTCGATTTGTTGTCTCTGTTTAGTTCCACCTTTATTCCAATTGTTCTTTGTGTGTTTTCAGGCACAAATTGTTTGCTTACGTGCGTAAATTTTATATCATTGCGGTTTCTACTTTCCCTTTAGATGGTTGTGTTTGTTTTCGCTGCCTCAGACATAAATACGTTGATGACCAAAATGCCTTAAACCTGCCCCAAAAAAAGAGGTGTTGATTAAACGGCTTCAACGGCTTCAACAGCATCTGTTTTGGTTGAGTTCAAGTGCAGAGCTCCATCGATTGAATTATTCAGTCTCATACGTCGAGCATTTTGACTCTGCCTCGCTGCTTAATTAACCCATGAATAATACCTGAACCTGCCGACATGACAATGCACTTAAAAGCACTCCACTGAGCAATTTGTGTAAATTATAATCAATGCAAATTCACATTCAACGTAAGCACTTTGAAGTGCTGTCACTTCATGGCTAGGATCTATGCTTGCTCGGGTTACATTTGTCAGTTCTCTCTGACACTTACATGTGCTCCTTTGTAAGTGTTTTTTGTGTGCTGTGGTTCTGGATTATTATCATAGTGTGGTCGACCAAATAAATCCATACTTCACTAACACACACTTTCCTCATCCTTACTTCTGTCCACAATATTAGAAAATACGTTCTCGAGACACTAGTTATCAATACAGCTGGTAAATTGAAATGTCCTGCATTTTGATTCGACTACAGCAGATATGAATTGAATTCGAATCAAATTAAAATGATTGACCTTCAATGCAATCAATATGCGTATAATATTTTGTCCACAATCATTGGAAAGCATTAATTGTGCCAATATCGAACAATAGTTTTTGGAATAGTAAAGTAAATCGAATGCTCCAGTCGAGTGAGCTCGTAAATGAGAATTCAACTGAATTCAGCTAAAGATATTATTAGATATTTATATATGTACATATATATGTTAAATATATCGATTCTTTTTAAGCAATAGTTTCAGCTCTGTTTACAAATGTTCCCTTAAATTTAATCAAGGCAGGTGCTGTAATTTTTTAAAAGATCTTATCCGTTCAACTTGATATGCTTACAATTGATCAATATATACATATATATTAATTGGAAGGTTATACCTTTTACAACTGTACTTTTATGGAAATCGATTTGTATCGATAGCATACCGAATATAGTAGTAAACGAGAATTTAGGTCACAAACTCGACTGTTGAATATTTATATATTGATGGGGTTGAATGGGGTTCTTTTGCCTGTAACATTTGGCACAACTTGCCCTACTCCAGTTTGTTTTGATGGATTCAGTGTATATTCAATATTTAATTATTTACTTGTTTGTTTTTTTTTTGTGTTAGTAGCATTTAATCTGTAAACATTTGAATTTGGTATTCAGATTAAACATAAATAAATGGAAACGTATTAATGTATTTATTACATTTACATTTGTAATTGATTAAAAGAGACTGTTTTGGTTGGAGGAGTGGCAAAAATGTTGCCAAGCCGAACAAATTTACTACTTACTACTTGCAAAATGAATTTACTCCTTGAAATATTATCCTTATATGGCTAACAATGTTTACCTGTTAGATAACAACTCATGACTATCATTTTTTCTATATGATCTTGTTAATTACTAATTAGAACTTTATTACTGCGCTTCCTTCTGGCTTAAAGCAGTAAAGTTTATGCATGAAATGCAATTTGCAGGCCAATTCCCCAAAGACAAAGCTGGCAACAATTTGTTTCCATTTGTTTACCTGCTGCTTGTTGGCCTTTGCATCCTGCATTCACAATTTGCAGTCTGTTTTCCTAGCTTAGCTGTTGTTGATTGCGGCATAGCATTCATGCAGCATGAGGTGCGCCATCAGATGTGCATAAAATGTTGCACATACATTTTACTGTGGGTGCAGGGGACACAAGCTAACCACAAACAGTAAACAAATGGTAAGTCAGTTGAGAGTTGTGCTTCCTTCAGCTCTTACACTTGATATTATCCGCATTAGATGCGCTTCGAATGCAACAACAACAACAACAACAACATAAGTAATAAGAACAAAATCGGCAACAAACAAAAGCAACTGCAACTGACATTTGCCGGACACTGGCATCTGGCAAAAGCCAAAAACCTTCCGGCAAGGCTACAACGACTAACAGCCAAAACGATTTTGTGTGTTACAGTGTTGCCTCAGTTAACGAACAATGTTTTTCATCAAAACAAAAAAATACTTCACAGATTAAAAGTTACTTATCAACATTTTTAAGGATCTATGCCATGAAAATTATGAAAAACTTTTTCGATTCGTTTGTTTTGTTTATCGCCTTAAAATATTTCAAAAGTCCGACGTTAATTTTTTTGCTGATTGCTTTTCTTGTTGATTTTTAATTATTTTCTGGTTGCTCTAAACGATTCCTGTTTCTCTGATGTTCTTCCTCCTAATAATGTCATACAAAGTAAATTACAATTTTCCAAGAAAAAAAATTGATTACGTTCAATAATAATCAATGCAAGCAAGAGCAGCTCAGCTAATCGTGATTTTATTTTTATTTTAATTAGATTTGTAATAAAAATATTTAAATGTGTTTTTTTCTAAATTACAGTTATCAATAAAGTTATATATTTGATCAATATTGACGGAAGATACTAACACAAAGGAGGCAGGCAGCTTTAGCGCACAAGAAAATAAAAATAGAAAGAAAGGTCGTAAATCAAAATAACTGATGCAGATCAAGAATATAAATGCTCTTCCAACTTCCTGGCATATATACATATATATGTATATATTATATATAATAATAAATTCAAAATACCCTCCATATTTCATTGATCGTTATGCAAAACATGCTTGCAAAGGCGTCTAGAGTGGCGTTCGTTAGCCGAGTGTTCACTGTGTGTCGTTTCTGGTTTCAGGTCGACTGATCTGGTTTTCTAATGCAGAACACCAGCAGCACCAAGCTGTGCAACACAATTTGCCACTCCCTTCCTCTCTCGCACACTTCCTCATTCCGCACCCTTCGCTGCTTTCTCTGCTCTGTCGGGCTTCGTATTTGCTGGTGTGTAAGCCACAGGAAAATGCAAAACCGCTGTCATCCACGTAACTGGCAGTTGGCTGGGCGGTGTTAGTCAGCCCTTAACATGTTGGCCATAATTAGCGTCGCATGTTGTGCCTTTAATTAAATATTTATTTAAACACATGCGTGTTCCTCTCACTTTTTTCGCCAAGTAGCACTTTAAATTCATGCTCCTCCTAATGACAATTATTATTAAATTAGTTGAACAACAGTGCGTATACGTAATGTGTGTGTAACTCCATTGAGCAATCTGTTGCCTAATAGGCCGCATTTTGTTTCATTAGATGAAATTATAAATTCAGCATACACCTGGCTTAAATATGATCGGCATTAAAATGCGTGTCTAAAAAAATGAAATGAGCCCAGCTTAAAGCCAAATTTCATTTAAATATTGCTGAAATCAGCTTAAAACAAGCAAATAGAAATTCCAAATTAAAAATCTTTTCTTTCTTTTTAATTTGGTTAAGACGAATATTTAGTTAATTTGGGAATTAATTTTTTTTAATTGTACTTTTACTTATAGACATTATTTCTTTGTAAGATTTTTAATAATTTTTGTTTGCATATTTAGAAACTAGTTTTGAAAGCCAGAAATACTTGCCACTTGTGGCAATTTTAGATTTATGTTGTGTTTACTCATATGATAAGATTTTCAAGGTCTCAAGTTGGAACTTTATAGGCGCTATGTGGCAGATTAATAAAAAGAATTGGTAACAAATTGAAACATGCGTGCTGCTCTTGTTCCAAGTTACTGCATCGGAATATTTGCTGTCAAGAATCATCTGGTTTGTTTCGCCGAGCACTATCAATTTTCTCTAATGTGCTAAAGTTTTTTGTTAGCGTTAACCTTTCGTTTTGTTTTCCATTTTCCATTTTCCGTTTTTTTATTTAAGCGAAATTTGTTTTAAACAAAGTTGTGGCATCTGGCATATAATTTGATGTGACCGATAGCCATGTAAGACTTCATTCGGAGATTGGGTTTGCCACTTTGTTCTATGCATATGGAATGAATATCTTTTAAAATGGTTTTGCAGAATGCATTAGCTCATTTCAAATAGTTATTATTCTGGTTAGTTTCGGATGCTTATCGTTGACTGCCTTAAAATGCGCTTTTACAGCAATTACAATGATGTCAGATAGGGCTATAAAATGCCTGTGAAATGTCTGCCCGGAGTTTAGTTCTTCAACTGCAGCAAAGCGTATTAAAATGGCATCAATCGAGCTAGTCCTGCTTGGATTAGTCCTTGCTGCGCCAGTGTTGAGCAGCAGCTGGCCGAAACAGTCTGAAATTCAAGCTGCATTCGAAATGGAAGGCGCTCGTCAAGATTTTCTCTATAATTTTGTGGCTCAGGTGGACGAGGAGCGGGCATTTGATGTCCTTTTGCTGATGCAGCATCGCCAGGGCAACAGCTGCGCCCTGCAACACTGGAGCGCCTTTAATTGGCCAGTGCTGCGCTGCGACGAACGCCTCCAGTTCCATGTGCGAAACTACAGCCGTGAAGCTCTGGCTCTAGTTTGCATCCCTGAATTTAACGATGAGTCCTTGATGAACGCCTTGGCCATTAACCTGGAGAAGATGCGAGAAGCGAGGATTATAATCTTGGCGCAGGCAGAGAATGCACACGATTTGCTAGCCACTATCACGAAGCAGGCAAGCCGTCATCAGTTCTACAATGTGTTGCTGTTGCTGCAAGGTAGCAAGGATTTCATCCTGCAACGCATGTGGCCATTTCCCGAGCCGAGATTCGAGCAGGTGCTGCCCAACAGCACTGGGCGCCTCTTTATCGAGCACTGGCACAACTTCAGGGGCAAAAGAGCACTGCTGATGCCCACGCTGGTGCCGCCCAACAACTTCATAAGTCGCAACCCCCGCACGGGCGAAGAGTCCTTGAGAGGATACGTCTACAATTTACTGCTCACCTTTGCCCAACATTGCAACATTAGTTTGGAGATCTTGCGATGCTCCAATAAGTCGATAAATCAGATTGTGACGATGCTAAACAGGAGTGAGATGGATTTTGTGCCCAGTTATTATCCATTTAAGAGCCGAATCAATCTTAAGAATGTGCAGATCTCTGCCAACATGGACCTAATCAGCATATACATGGTGGTGCCCTGTGGCAGAGAGTTGAGCATTTCCGAGTTGTACAAGTTGATGTTAGCAGCCACATTTGGCGTCTCTTTTCTGTGTACTTATTTCATATTTGCTGTGATCGAAACACTCGCCGAGAGCATCAATTGTCGCTTTGTGGAACCGACTTTCGTCCTTCGATACTCGGGACTTTGGCTAAATTTGAGAGTCCTGTGTGGTTTACTGGGTCAGCCAGCTCATCTACAATGCAGGACCAGCTTATCGCTGAAACAATTTATGCTGCTGCTGAGCTTCATTGGTCTGGTCTTCTGCAGCTGCTTCAATGCCCTGTTGAGCACCTTGCTCACCAGGCATCCGCACATCAAGAACATCCATAGCTACCAGGAGCTGAACGAGAGTCGACTGCAAGTCGTCATTGATGAGGTTTTTTTAAATTTCGCCGACGACGTGTTCGAACCTGAGTTCATTGAGGAACATATCCCCACAGTCGTCTTTATGAAATCGAAGGAACAAACTGAAATGATTCTCAGCCAGAATTCGAGCTTTGCCTACGAGACCCACTCACATTTATGGGACGCCTTGGACTCCTATCAGAGATTCTATAAGCGTCAAGTTCTGTGCAAGGAGAGCGAATTCCAACTGATCAGCAACATGCCAGTGGGCACAATTCTGCAGAAGAACTCAATCTATGCCGTTGCCCTCGATAATTTCCATATGCAAGCTCAGAACTCCGGTGTTGAGTCTTGGCTTAAAATGCGCTCCTACAACGACGTGTTACGAGAAAAAGCACCGCATTTCAACGCTACAGCCGAAAGGGATTCTCGATTTGTGGCTTTAAGTTGCGGCGATCTGAGATATGTATGGCAAACTCTATTTATTGCATATGCTATTGCAATCTTCGCTTTTATTGCTGAACTGTGCTTGGACTTTTGCCAAAGGCATCGCATAGTTGCATTTCGAACTGGGGAGGTACTTAACTAATGTCTATATATAATATATAATATCTATATCTGTATTTATCTATATAGAGCTTGAATAAACGTTTCTGAATATCTGTTTTCTGTTGTATTCAAAAATAAGGTTCAATCAGCTTACTTGATATTTTAGTTCATACATAAAGACTGAAGCTGATCGAAAGTATATTTAGTTCAAGGTATAATTATTATTAATATTACATATTGTTAAAGTACACTCGTCAGGTAATGTATTGATGTCTTTTGTCAAAAATATGAAAAGTTTAAATACCAGCCGTGATTTGACTTCGTGCAGCTATTAAAATATAATGTGGCATGCACCATAAACGGCTATCCGAATGGACATAAAAACCAAATGACATGTGGCTCGATATGGCCCACATTTATGACAGACAACAACAGAACACAATAAAAGGTAATTCCTGACAAGTCCTTGAATAAAAAATGAAAATAAATATCCATTAATAATTGACCCAGACAGCTACTACTGAAAGCAGTATTCAAGCAATGGGAATGAGAACTTTGGGACTGGCTAGTTTGACTAGTTTGAAGACCTTGATGCAAGGCCAGACAATCGACGAGGTTACTAATTATTGCATAATAAATAAGGATATATATGTGATATTGATGGGACCCCAAGGCGCATACATATTACATTAATTGGTATATAGACAACAGTATTTGGGGAATATCCGGGCGAAATCAATCGATTGACGTCAGGTAACAAAAGCAGTTCAAGTGCCCAGAACGAATCCCCCATCTCCAAAAATAAAGCTAAAAAATATACACACGCACAGCTATGCTCGTTATGTATAAGCATGCATGACTGCGCAGTCCAAACACAAAACACACACACACTCATACACACAAGCGCACACATACCCGTACATAACACTAACGGCTTACATGGCGTATGCGTCATGTGACTTTTAAAATTAACTGCGCTGCCAGTTTTTCTCTCCCTGTGCTCCAGAAGGACGATTTTGATATTTTACACGCAAACACATAAAAAAAAACTAATATGGTCGCTGTGAAGTAGGCGTGGCCGCCGGCTTCCACCTTGACAACCTTGAGGCGCTTAAGGCGTGGCATTTCGCATTTCACAGCTCCAGTTTCATTTTCATTTCGCAGCTGATTTCGCATCGCTGCGCTTTCGACATTTATCATTTAATTAAAGCTTAAAAATGGGAATGCAAAAATACGAGCATAAATAAAAATAACTGAATAAAATCACAGCATATATCATCACTTGTGTATATGTATGTGCATATAGGGTATATGTTTTTCCCCGTTTCGATTGCGTGGTGAATAATTCATTTTTGCATTTTGTGAGACTTTTCACTTGTTTATTGTTCGCGCTATTTGCATTTGTCAGATTGTTTGCTGATTGCCGTTGTTGTATATTATTGAAATGTTTTCTGATTGGACTGCGGCAAATCAAAGCTATTATACTATATGTTTATGTGTGTGTGTGTGTGTGTGGTGGGTAAACCAACAACCCATGTGTGTGTGTGTCCAACTGCGCATACAAATTGCAGGCCTGAATTTTGCCTACTGTAAACACGCTGAGACGACTTTAGAATCGAACTGCCTGCTCGTCAGAGCAGGAGTACGGAGTTAATCTTACTTGTTGAATACATGTGCGTACATATGTATGAGTATACTATATTATAATAAAATATTTGGAATGAGATCATTTTGATTTGATAAGCGGCCGAGTGACCAGAGCGACGGTTCCACTTTTTTAAACATGAAAACAAGCGCGACAAAATGCACATTAAAATGTTTTAATGTTATACTGCACACATACTTATGTATAGAATTGTGTGTACATGTATGTATGCTTGTACTAAGCTAATTCGTTTTCTTTTTTTTTTATGTAATGGTATATTTTACTTTCATTGTGATTAACATCATTTATCGCACTTTTACAGAAAAAAATAAAAAGTGCCGCACATTATTTATATATTTCTTGACTAGGCGATTTGTTGGTTGGTGAGCTGCGCTCAGCATCCTCGTAGTAATCACAGCTTGAGGACAAGTTGGAGCTACAGCTTACACTGGACATGTTATTCGACTCGCTGTCACTTGATCCGCTCGTATTGTTCTCCATGGAGGTGCTACTTTGCGCACCGGATAGATTGTCGTAGCGCTGCTGACGTAGTGCTTCGCGGACGTACTCGTAGCCGGGTTCGGCGTGCAGCGGCATTGGAAAGTTGAGCATCACCTGGCGGAACACCTCGAAACTATCACGCAATTGGCTGTCCACCTCCTCGGTGCCCAGATTCTCAGCGTGCAGCGACCGCAGCATCGAATACACGAGCATGCGATTGGCCATATAGCAGTCAGACAAGAGTTGCACTTCCTGATTGGGACACATGCCGGTAATCAAGTACAGTCGGCGCCTAACAGCGGCAGACGGTTGAAAATAACGGCGAGCGTGCTGAGGAAGCGGATGGATAACGGCGACCGTCGCGACGCCAGCTGCCGGCAAATTGTCGCCAGCAAAAACGGCAGTTGTGAGTTTAAACATCAGAGGCAGGCACAACGATGAACAAGGCTGGCTGGCATGGGCCAGCTATCAGCATCTCAGAGCGTCACATGTTCATACTCGAACACCTACAGTTTTTGTTGCCAGCCAAAATTATTATGAACAGCACACAATTACACATATTTTCAATGTGTGGCTAAATTAAACAAATATTTAATATTTGGTCAAATAGTTATGGATGCGGTTCTGCGCTCAATCAATCAATTTAAATACAAATGACCACTTTGCAGTCGGGTCTAACTGACTGCCGAATACTCTCTATTAATATACTCTATTATTATTGGTGGGGCTGGGATGAGTTACGCAGTGCCTCAATCATATAATTATCATATAATATTCATATTCAGATTGTTTGACATATATTTTCGTATCGATTTACCTCATATATGGGTTTTGGGGCGGCAATGCTTTGTACCGGTTGTCCACCCAGCATTTCATCACTGTAGGGAGTGGGAAATGGAAGTAATTTTTGAGTAATCAATCTTAACTAGATGTTCGGATTCAGTCGGAAATTGTACGTAATATATTAATAATTCCGATTTGACGCAACTCCCATGCTGAGTACAGTGAAGATGGGAAGAATATGCAGGATGGTCTCTATGGGATTGCCTGGAGCTACGTTTTTTGCCATTGAATATTAAATATGAATTGCAAAAATGTTAAATGCAATCCATTTAATTGAGAATTGTCGAATTGCCGAATTGTCGAATTGACAATGTAAAATGCGAAGCACAAATGGAATTCTCCGTTTACATTTAATTGCATTTTTAGCTAATTATTTGCATATATTTAGCAGTTATGCGCTTCCTTTGAGCACAAAAGTGCAATTAGGTTGAGCAGAATTATCAAATGAATAAACAGTGGCCACAAAAACACTGCCTGCAGCTGAATAATAGAATTTGCATTATTATACATGGATATAAGTTGTATGGAAAATTTAGTCATATGCCACAGAAACTAATAAAGTTATTTGGTTAGTGGGGCAAGGATACGTGCCACATTAAAGCTGCACAGCTTGCCACCATTGGGCGAAAAGCGTGATTTATGCAAACTGTGGCAAGACATTTAAATATAGAATTGTGTTGCAGTCAACTCAATGGTTGATGCTGCTGTTTCTATTTGCAACTGAGTGTGAAAAGCGCCACAAACAACTGACTCTATGAGTGTTTACGTGTACATATATATATATATATAAATATATACATATATATGTGTGTGTGTGTGTGTGGAATGCTGTGAAAAGTTCACGTTGAGTTCAGTTTGGGGCTGCAAATATTTGCCGCGTTGAAATCGTTGCAGTAACAGCAGAAAAATGTGTGCTTGTAAGCCAAGCTGAATATTAAGACTTAACAGCGTAAAAGGCAATTGCAAATGCAATAAAAAAAAAGTAACTGCAATTGCAATACTAGAAGAAAAAAGTAAAGCTGTTTTACGTGCCACAATTGCAGCAGACACTTAAAGTCTGCTTAAAGCAAATTATGGCACACTTCTGACACAAATTCATGGCGTGGCCAACTATGCGAAAAAGTATTCACTGCCACTGTAGAAAAACGGAGCCAATGAAAGTTTTTCATATTTTTATTTTTAATTTTTCGCTGGCATCATTTATCAAGTTATCAGCAAAGTTAACAAGTTGAGACAGCGTCCTTATGCACTCAGCTCGGCAAAGTCACTTATCGAACACCAGCCAAGGGAGGAAAATGAAAAAAGGAAAGAAAATTGTTTTCTGGCTTCGCCGAAGATTTAAGACTCTTAAAAGATGTATTCATGAAATGTTTGGTGAAATTTATTAACTAATCTGTTGATCGATGTTTCACGAAAGTCTGGTAAGTCGATCATCGTTTAGATATTTTTATTATCGATATATTGCAGCAGGTCTCGTGTAATGTCGATAACAGGCTACTGGTACTGCAATAACATAGAATGTAATATAACATCTGTAACCTAACATGCGAGTATGTAATCGATTGACATCGATATCAACTTGAAGAAGAAGAAGAGAGAAGTCGTTGTGAATAAAGTAAAGTGAAGAGACGTATTTTAGAACGAAAGATAATTTAGTTTTAGCTGCCACACAAGTTAACAAAATTCATTTTAATATGCAAAAATCGAAATTCGATGTTTGCTTAATTAAGTAATCTATCGATAGATTTGCAGCACGAAAGTCTTCTGAGTCTCAGATCATCGATATCGATATATCTTCACATATGCAATGATAAAAGGACATATTCCACGAAAGTGTATACAAAGCAGAAAATTCAATTGCCTTGTGCGTATGAGTCAGGCTGTAATATAAAATCATAAATATTTTACAGCTTGGCAGCTCGCCGAGGCTCATAGCTGGGGTTGAAACAATGTGCCTGCTGGTAAACTTGGCTAAGTGCATGACAAACGCTGTGAAAAGTAGTTTGACAGACAGATGGACAGACACACAGATAGAAAGACAGACACACGGACGGACAGACAGCAAGCGCAGGCAATTCTCAGTTTGCAACTGGCTGTCTGCTTGTTCCACTGTCTACACAGTGTGACACATTGCATATGGCAAACACAAACAACAATCTGCTTAACAGACAGACGGATAGACAGACAGACAGACTAAGGGACTGTCAAAAGGACTGCTGCACTCGAAGGCTCGATAAAAAGCCGTTGGCTTGTGCCTTTAATATTTAAATAGCTGGAAATTGCGCACTTGCCTTGTGCTGCGAATGCTGCAAATTGTGTTTGATTTACGCACTGCCTTAAGTAAATCCAATCTGTAAATTTTTCATGCAATACTTTCTCTCTCTCTCTCTCTCTGTCTCTGTGGCTATTTGTAAATGAATTTGCATGTAAATTGCGTATGGGCAGAGCATAAAAGCGTTGACAACACAAAGATTTAATTATATTTTTAATCCGTTTTTTGGCTTGTCCTCGCCAGCTGATCGAGTATATTTTACATATTTCAATCAAAAAATGGCAATCGATACGCGCATAATTTATGCGAGTCGCCAAATAGTGCTTGCCATGGAAATCACTGCATTTAATTGACACTCCAGAGCTGGGCTCTGCTCATCAACCATCAAAGCGCGAGCTAAAAGTTCATTCGAATTTTATACCCGGAACCCATTAAAAATGGTTAAGAATGATATAATGGTTTTGAGCAAGTGTATTTAAAAGGCAGAAGGAAGCATATCCGACCCCATAAAGGATATAAATTGTTGACCAGGGTCAACAGCCGTGTCGAGTCCGTCCGTCTGTATGAACACGCGGATCTCAGAGACTATAAGAGCTAGAGTCTTTAAATTCAAATTGGAATATAGGTTCTCGCATACCAGGCGCAGATTAAGTTTGCCACCGTTTCAGAAATATCGATACATTTCGATTTCCGATAGCAATTAATGCTACAATTTTAAGGACTGAATCTTTTAAATAATATATATACGCATATTATTGATCAACTGCCCAAATTTCTTCCAGATCGGATAAGTAATACCATTTATAGTGGAAAGTAGATTCTCTAAAACTGTGTAGACCTGGAGTAGACTGACTATGTCCAGCAACCATATAACTCAGCGAATATCCAATAAGATCACTTGAGCAGCAGCTCAATCAGATCAATATTAGATAAGATTGACAGTAAAATCCATCTTCAAATCCTTAAGAGATAATATAATATATAAATTGCAAATCAGGATAAATCATGCTTGATCGAAACATGACTGAAGCGAAGCATGTGGAACCCGTGTGCCACTTGAGTTCAGTTCTGGAAAAACATGATGTTAATACACGAAGTAATACTGAACGGAAGTTGTACTTAACAATTGATCACGTTCCGCTCACATGTGACTAATCTAATTATAGTTTTGTGTTTGTAAAATAAAAAGAACACTCAACCACACACACACACACACCCAGACACACACACGTGCATATTAAATAAACACAGTGGCCACAAATCGAAGTTGATGTAAGAAAAACCATAAATGCGTTTTTCGTGTAATTTAATAATTAATTTTGCCAATTTGCATCAGGCGCCCTTCATAATCCCGGCGGCCAACCGGCAAATTGCTGACGTGTTTCCATCAGGCTTAATGCTTTTTTGTAGTTGCTGCTTTGCTATTGGGCGATTTTCTGATTGTAATGCTTATAAAGTAAGGTAAACGATAAAAAGCATTTGTGTGGGTTTGCGTGTGTATGTGTGTGTGTGTGTGTGTGTGTGTGTGTTATGTTGATTAAAAACTTTTGTCGATTATTTCCGTTGCCGGAACAGCCAACAGCAAGCACACGAAATCGATGATAAAAGTAAGCAAACAATCAACTTGCAAACGGACAATGAGCAAATGTCATTGTTGCCGTTGTTGGTGTCTGGCATTTGCTGTGCAAACAGCGTTGCTTGACAGCATTGATAAAGAAAACAGCACCAGCAGCAGCTATTGCCATTGTCGCCCATGTAGAGCAGCTCCACGCCGCACCCAACCCCCTCTTATCGAAAGTTGTTGGCTTGTAGGGAGCGAAGTCGATGACGATGACGATGGCGACATACAAGCAAAGCACATTTGCCTTGCCCAACCATGCTAGGTAATTCATTTTGGATGTCCTGCAGCTGTGCTAATAAAATAAGTGTACATGCGTGCGTGTGTGTGTGGCTTTGTGTCTGTGTGTCTGCTAGCCTGTTGCTCTAAGCCCTACAATAAAATGCCCAACTCATGTTAGTTGTTGGAGCGGCAAATATTGCAAGCTGTCTGCGTTTGCTTGCCTCTCTCGGCCATTGACAATTGCCCATCCAAGGTTTGCTCGACTATACTATATATAAATATATATATATAAATGACATGCCTTGTATTTAGTCCATACACGTGTCGTTCAATTTGGATTATAGCCTGCTATTAAACAAATGGGTGCACTCAGGAATTTCCACATGTGCGAAAATAAAATACATCAAAAAAATCTTTGCAAAAATTCACAAACAACACTCAGGTGGAAAAATGATTTTTTCCATAAAAATATTTTTTTATACTTTCTGAAATTCAGAAAATAGTAAATGTATTTTATGGCTCAATTATTATTTGCTTTAAAGCCCTCGTCACGACTTTGAATTATATGAAGTACGTGATATCTAATGTAAAAATAGTAATGATCTAAAATAATATAAGTTATAAGAGAAGAAAAAGATTTTCTTTATAAATATAATTTCTCAATAATAAGGTAAGCTTGGGCTAAAGGTTTGTATAAGTATCATGTTTATCATGATGTTTTCCTTCTCTATAAATCCTAAGGCAATGATGGCTAATTCAATTTTACAATGCCCTTTTGACTATTTGATTGTTGAACTGTTTGAATTGATCGATATCAGACTCTGTCAAAGTTGTCAAACTAGATTGTGAGGAATCAGCAGCCTGGATTCAAAATATCTACGACAATTCATCTCATTCTACGTGAGCACAACAAAGTTTGTACTGAACCTAAAAACTTTATGCAAAGTTGATGCCTGCTTACAAATTGTATTACACTCATGTGTGCGTGTGTGTGTGTGTGTGTGTGTGTGTGTGTGTGTGTGTGTGTAGGGTGTTTTTGTTGACTCTCACAAAATGCAAAACATAATATTTTTGTCTATGCAATGAGGAGAAACAGCGAATTTGCTGCTAAGCACAAATTTACAGGTCGCCTTCTCCCCCCCTCTCTGTATTACATTATGTAGATACTTCTGTATCTTTAAGATGAGCTGAGGCAACGTTTGCATGCATAATTTAGGCTTATAATTTTTTGTACTGCATAAATTTAATTATTTGGACGAATATGTGTTTGTGCCTTAAGTTTTTTGCTGCTCGCTGCCACTTCTCTCTCGCGTTGAGGTGGTAATCATTCTTGCATAAATTTTTACAAAATTAATTGTGTCATATTCTTGACTGCCATATTCCAAACTGTTGACACGAGTGCCACACACTTACCACTTGCCCCTGCCCCCTCCCCCTCGCTTGCCAGCTTGGCGCCTACTTGGCCCACTGTCAACATGTTGCTGAGCATATTTAAGCCGCGATTTTGGCAACATTTGCAGCTGGTTGAATTTCTAATAATGTATGTTCATGTTAATAAATTAAGCGGCTTACAAAGGGGCCCGCCAAAATGAACACTTTGTAATTCAGTAATTAAAATGATTAAACGGCATTATAATGTGTGTGTGTGTGTGTGTGTATGTGTGTGTGTGTGTTTGACAGCAGCCAGAGATCAGAGGAAAAAAGGGGGATAAATTTAGCCGGGGTTAAACATGTGTGCGAAACGTATTAAGTAACTTGTTGCTATGCCAAAGCAGGAATTATCTAATGGCTTTGATGAAAGCTTCCTAACATAACCTTGGCCCGAAAGATTTCAAGCCAATTATAAAATTTAATAGCTAACTTCAAAAAGCAAACGATTTCGTTTAGATGTTGAAGTGTCCCGTGTCCCATTGTTTTAAGAAAAATAAGTTTAGATGCTCTTATTTATTAAGTTGGGAAAGCAGACAGACGAATTTGGCACAATAAATCCAATTTCAAAGTTTCATCAAACTTTGAAGGAAATGTGAACAGCTGTGAGTGATGCTTAAGGACTATTTTGTTTTGTGTACGAAACATTATCCACTCACTTTACTGTCTCATATTACTTAAGCATTAATTAAATGCAGACAATGAGCAAATTGAATTTATAAATCAATCGCTAACGATCTAATGCATTAAGTCATTTGATTAATTTGCTGTCCGTTTCTTTTTGTTGTGGCCAATTTATGTAATTTCGATTGACAGCCAATAATATAATGTCTAAATATAAACAAATAAGAGTGACGTCGACTGCGAGATATCCTGAGTCTAGTTGATTAATATATGTGGCGATCAAAACTAAACTAAAACAAATGAAATCGATCGACATCGATTGACATCGATATCAATGTTAAGTACATACTCGCAGTTACAGATGTTATTTTACAGTCTTATGTTATGTTGTTATGTTACAGTCTTGGCATCACTAGTCTGATAGCCTGTTATCATTAACATTAACAGAGGCCTGCCAAATATATTATTATTATTGACATAAATTACTTTAAAGATTTGCACACTTGAATTAATTATTCTGTCAGTTACATACTTTAGCACAGCTGGCTTAGGGCACAGGAATAAAAATGATGACAATAACATATTAAAATACAAATGAACGCTGAGACAAGAGCATGTGAATGCTTTTAAGTGACAATTAATTGGCGTGCAAAAAAAAGAAGAAGAAGAGCGAATACAAAACTTTGGCATTAAATGCTGCTGCTGCTGCTGTAGCTGCTGCTGCTGCTGCTGCTGTTGCTGCTGCTGAGCACAAAATTAATATTAATTGTGTTCCATTTCACATTTGCTGCTGTCGCCGCTCGATTCACAGCCGCTGGTGCTGTCGACACAATTAGGGCCCGGACATTCTGGCCAAGACAAAGGACGAGAGGATAAGTGGGAGTGAGCGAGTAAGCTGTCGTGCTGCTAATAAATTGAGTTTATTACAAACGATATGCGGCTGACATTTCAGACTCTAGAGATTCAATTTGCCTGCCATATTTTGTGTATTTTTTTGTCTCCTCGCACAACTTTGATTGAATTTATGCATGTGAATAAATTGCTGTGGGTTCTTGTATGCTCTATTCATATACTTTCATTAATAAACTCTTTTCTTTTGTGCATATTTTAATTCAATCGACTTTTTGTCGGTCCCTGCCCGCAGTCAAATTTGAATTTGTCATCACATAAAAAATAAAAACATGAAAAATGCTTTATTCGAAGCTGCGAAGTTTCTCCACACTTTTTGTAGCAATTGAATAAATTCAGGCCCTAAACACATTTAACAATTAAGTTATTATGATATTTTTTATGCATTGGAATTAAAAAAGGATTAAGCCGAAGGTTTGAATTGAAAAATATTTAGGATTCATAAGAGAAGCAGAGTTGCTTTAAGAATTTTGTTTGAATTACGAAAACAATAACTATTTTCTATGATTAATTAAATAAAACTGCTTTGTCGAGTGATGAGTTCTGCAAAAGTTATTGATAAGAGCAGTCACAAAGAAAAACTTGAAAGTTAAACTCTTTATTCCTTAGTGAAAGAGTTTCATTCCCAACTCGGACACATTCGCAACTAAAATTGTTGTTTACAGTTTGGAAACCACAATGCATGCGAATGCGACTCAAACAACCCTATTAAATATTAGATGCAAAAAAATGGTGCAACAAAAGTTCCCATTGCGCAATTTTATGTGCGGTATTATTACCCGTGGGGATTTGAAACTGAAATTGCAGTCGAGTTCGGAGTGTGTTGTATATAAAATGCTTGCGTTTATTTTTCCCCGGTCATGAAATTGTTAATATTTAATGAGCGCTGTGCAGTTGTGGGTCTGTTGAGTGGTCTCTTCAGTGGTGCAAAATAATGTATGCCTAATCCACATTTTTCCAGCTGAGTGTTGCCGAATGCGTCTATAACACCACCTGTGCCCAAATCAGTCATAAAATCCTTGCCTGTAAGCCTGACCCGGACTTATTTATCTGCCTATTGTCAAGTTTTAAGCAGCGCATGTTGTTCGACTACACAGTAAAAAAAGTTGAGTTAAAACTAGTGTATTTTGATGTTTCGTTTTGGAACGAACTTTATACCTAATATGTCAAATCGGAATTGGAATCAGAATCTCGTGTTTATCCATTATGAATGTAGGCGGATAAGCTTCCTCCTGCCTGTTACATATTTTTAATACATAACTTAATTACACCCTTTTTTATACATTTTTCATGAGTTCAGCCAAATACTGTAAAAAAGGTTTTTTTCGGAATTGTTATATTTATCTAGCATGAATTAGTTTCGGGTTGACAACCAGTTAATAATGTTTCCATGTAATTTTGTACTCTCAAGACAATTATAAAATGCAGAACTGCTTTCGAACTGCTCAGTTCGAGAGGAAATCGTTTCCTTTCAGATGTTGAAGGGTCTGGTGACAAATTGCTTTAAGAAAAAAGTTTACAAGCTCTTGTTTTCATTTGTTCTTTTTTTTTAATTTTAACTTTATGACAAATTTGAAACATTTAGCATAATTGCTTCAAAATTTCTGTTTTTTTTAAATAAATAATTGCTCGTTTCAGGCAAACATCAATTCTATTGGAAATTTAATTTGAAATATTCAGTTTTAAATTATATTATTAATCTAAAACGCTAGCCAGCTGTCCCAGTATATACTTAAAAGATACTGAAATGCTTACTATGAATTTAAAATAGTTGGAATTTTACATCTTGAAACAATATTTTGGACTGTGTAACTCATTTGAATGCAGCGGGTAAAGTGTGAGCGCCCTGAGAGACTTGAGAGTCCAAGTGCTGCCGGGCTGACTTCAAACTATTGCCGCTTAAGTGTTTGCATATGATAGTGTGTGTGAGTGTGTGTGTGTGTTTAATTTGTGTAAGTAGTTGAACACACACTCACGAAATGCGTCGCCAACTTTTTAGATGTGACATTCCCTTGGGGCATGCACTCACCAGTTGTGAAAGGGGGCAAATTCACTAAATTGGCGCGTTTAGTGTACTGAAGTTGCTGCCAATTTTATTGGGTTTCGTTCGCCATCAAAGTGAATCAATGAGAAATGCTGCATAACTTCATTAGCCTTCAAACTGAGCTGAACTGCTGCAGATAGCTGCCACATGCCGCATGCCACGTGACACGTAGCTAAAAGTCAAAGCGTAACTAGCGTAACGATTTTCCTATTCAAATTCGCTCTTGATCGCTATAGAGCGTTTTTACCGTTAGCATTGCAGCAGGAGCAGCAGCCACTTTCTAGTTTGTCGCATCGTCTACACGCAATGCATTTTTATGCGCATTTTGCCGTGTCACATCCGAATCCCAGTCGGGCATTTGGATGCTGCTCCTTGTTTGCTTAGCTGCATGTAAAGCACAAGGTGCTCCTCTCTCCCTCATCCTGTTTATCCTCTCCTCCTCCTTCTCCTGTGTCCTCTTATCATGCTCTCAGCATGCCCTCTTCTTCCTCACTTCGTTGAAATTCCAATGGCGTTTCAATTTCCGGTCTGCGTACAAAAAATAAAATTGAGCAAAAAAGAAGAGTCGAGGGGAGCTTTGATTCGATTTGGTTTTTTCTTTGTCAGTCACTGGCTGCATTCTGGCGTGTTTGTCTCTGATACCAGATATGCGATTTGTGCTGCTGCAGCTCATCCTTGTGTATGTTCTTAAGTACACAAATCTATAATCCCTCGACTGGTGGCACTCGATTCAGGGGACGCTATTTCTGCATGTATACAATATCTCAAAGATGTTGCTTGACATCGAAAACAAAGCTGACTTGCTGTATGCAAACCAATGATTTACTCTCAGCTATATGCAAATATGCAAAGATTCAGAAAAGATGCCGAAAAAGTTAACAAACTTGGAAGGTAGATTATTAGGAACCTCTTCTAATATTTGTTGGGGGCCAAGCCCTCTTCCGACCTTAAAATTCATTAAGGCTTATATCTACCACAATTTTTGAGGGAAAATTGGAGGATAGATTACTGGGAATCTCCTTCAGAGATGGGTATTTCTTGGGTGCACCCACTCTTTTGTGATGGTATTACTTATAAGGTTAAACTTCTTGGTAAAATTTTATTTGCTGGCATTTATTGTAATTGTAAATTGTACGAAATTGTGCAAGTCTACCAAACAATCAGAAGGAACTGTTAATTGGATTACTTACTTACTTACTTGCTCGGCTCTAGTTTTAGTTAGGATTAAGTGTGGCATGCGAATCGCATTTGGTGCGTTTCGTTTAACTTAATTCAATAAAAAATGACCACACAAATTAATCCGCTGGAGTCTGCAGGCAGCAGGAGGCCTCAAGATAAGCTCATTAATCATGAGGCGAGATGCTGTTGGTTTTTATTTTTAGCTGCTGCTGTTACTGTTGCTGTTGCTTTTGCTGCTGCCCCCTTGACATTTTCAGACGACACACTCGAAGTTGAAGCAAACAAATTATGAGCAATATGCAAAAAATGGGAACAGTGCTAAAGGCCAGAGGCCAGAGGCTAGCGCAGCACTTTGTCAGCGTAAGAGAAAGAGAGTAAGCTGGAGCAGGAAAGCGAGCGAATGTTCATCAGTCAGTTGCGAAATGCAAAGCATCAGCGAGTGACACAGGTCTAGAGTGGAGAGTGGCAACAATGCGTTGCAGGATGAAAGTGGCGCCACTTACTTTAATTGCTGCCCCCCATTGCTGGGCAGGCTAACAAAAGCTTGGCAGTCGCAGTCGCAGTCGCAGTCGCAGTCACATTAGTGCTTTGTGTGGCGCTGCGGCGTGACTCATGTAATTAAAGCGTCACTTTCCACGCAACAATGCAGCAACAACAACAGCAGCAGCAACCTTTTGTAACTGGACTCTAAGAGCGGGCAGCATCTTGGGAACCTCCCAAAAATGAGCCGGTAAAACATTCTACTGCTCAGCAGCTGCGAATGTATTTGTGTGTGTTCTGTTGTGGTGTGTGTTGTGTGTTGTGTGTGTTGTGTGTGCACTTGGCACTTAATTGAACGCATTAACTCAGAGGTGGCAAAATGCGACCGCAGTTTATTGAATGCGCACCCGAAATCACTTTGGAAATTTGAAATTTCGTTGGCAACCACAAAATGTTTGGGGACATGTTTGCCTTTTCCGTCTAATTACAGAATTGCCATGCGGCGCTTTTGCATCGTTAGCCAACTGTTGACTACTTTACAACTTGGCCTTTAGTTGACCCTTCAATATTTGTGTAACCCTATAATCGAAAAAGTTTTCACTTCGTGCAACTTCACATTTTAGCATGTCAATTTATTAGAAACTTTAATTAAAGTTGCATCTCGTAGCTCAAACTTTGATGATAAAATAACAAATAAATTGATTTTGCTAGCAGTGTCATGTTAGGTCGGAAGACAAGTAAAAATTATAGCCTGAAAATCGATATATCGGTATATGGGCATAGGTCGAAACTTCAAAATGCCATAACTTCGTCAAATCTCAACTTATTTTGACAAGAGAGGACTTTTTAATCTTAGTTTGGCCGCTAAATCAATCGTACATTTAAAGTTGAAAACGTGATTTTAGGTCGGAAGACAAGTAAAAACTATGGCCTGAAAATCGGTATATGTATATAGGTCGAAACTTCAAAATGCCATAACTTCGTCAAATCTCAACTTATTTTGACAAGAGAGGGCTTTTTAATCTAAGTTTGGCCGCTAAATCAATAGTACATTTAAAGTTGAAAACGTGATTTTAGGTCGGAAGACAAGTAAAAATTATGGCCTGAAAATCGATATATCGATATATGGGCATAGGTCGAAACTTCAAAATGCCATAACTTCGGCAAATCTCAACTTATTTTGACAAGAGAGGGCTTTTTAATCTAAGTTTGGCCGCTAAATCAATAGTACATTTAAAGTTGAAAACGTGATTTTAGGTCGGAAGACAAGTAAAAATTATAGCCTGAAATTCGATATATCGGTATATGGGCATAGGTCGAAACTTCAAAATGCCATAACTTCGTCAAATCTCAACTTATTTTGACAAGAGAGGACTTTTTAATCTTAGTTTGGCCGCTAAATCAATCGTACATTTAAAGTTGAAAACGTGATTTTAGGTCGGAAGACAAGTAAAAATTATGGCCTGAAAATCGATATATCGATATATGGGCATAGGTCGAAACTTCAAAATGCCATAACTTCGTCAAAAGTCAACTTAGATTAAAAAGCGAGGACTTTTTGATCATAGTTTTGCCCCCAAATCAATCGTACATTTAAAGTTGAAAACGTGATTTTAGGTCGGAAGACAAGTAAAAATTATAGCCTGAAAATCGGTATATGGATATAGGTCGAAACTTCAAAATGCCATAACTTCGTCAAAACTCAACTTAGATTAAAAAGCGAGGACTTTTTGACCATAGTTTTGCCCCCAAATCAATCGTACATTTAAAGTTGAAAACGTGATTTTAGGTCGGAAGACAAGTAAAAATTATAGCCTGAAAATCGGTATATGGATATAGGTCGAAACTTCAAAATGCCATAACTTCGTCAAAACTCAACTTAGATTAAAAAGCGAGGACTTTTTGATCATAGTTTTGCCCCCAAATCAATCGTACATTTAAAGTTGAAAACGTGATTTTAGGTCGGAAGACAAGTAAAAATTATAGCCTAAAAATCGGTATATGGGCATAGGTCGAAACTTCAAAATGCTATAACTTCGTCCAAACTCAACTTAGATTAAAAAGCAAGGGCTTTTTGATCATAGTTTTGCCCCCAAATCAATCGTACATTGAAAGTTGAAAACGTGATTTTAGGTCGGAAGACAAGTAAAAATTATAGCCTGAAAATCGGTATATGGATATAGGTCGAAACTTCAAAATGCCATAACTTCGTCAAAACTCAACTTAGATTAAAAAGCGAGGACTTTTTGACCATAGTTTTGCCCACAAATCAATCGTACATTTAAAGTTGAAAACGTGATTTTAGGTCGGAAGACAAGTAAAATTTATGGCTTGAAAATCGGTATATGTATATAGGTCGAAACTTCAAAATGCCATAACTTCGTCAAATCTCAACTTATTTTGACAAGAGAGGGCTTTTTAATCTAAGTTTGGCCGCTAAATCAATCGTACATTTAAAGTTGAAAACGTGATTTTAGGTCGGAAGACAAGTAAAAATTATGGCCTGAAAATCGATATATCGATATATGGGCATAGGTCGAAACTTCAAAATGCCATAACTTCGGCAAATCTCAACTTATTTTGACAAGAGAGGGCTTTTTAATCTAAGTTTGGCCGCTAAATCAATAGTACATTTAAAGTTGAAAACGTGATTTTAGGTCGGAAGACAAGTAAAAATTATAGCCTGAAAATCGATATATCGATATATGGGCATAGGTCGAAACTTCAAAATGCCATAACTTCGGCAAATCTCAACTTATTTTGACAAGAGAGGGCTTTTTAATCTAAGTTTGGCCGCTAAATCAATAGTACATTTAAAGTTGAAAACGTGATTTTAGGTCGGAAGACAATTAAAAATTATAGCCTGAAATTCGATATATCGGTATATGGGCATAGGTCGAAACTTCAAAATGCCATAACTTCGTCAAATCTCAACTTATTTTGACAAGAGAGGACTTTTTAATCTTAGTTTGGCCGCTAAATCAATCGTACATTTAAAGTTGAAAACGTGATTTTAGGTCGGAAGACAAGTAAAAATTATGACCTGAAAATCGATATATCGATATATGGGCATAGGTCGAAACTTCAAAATGCCATAACTTCGTCAAAACTCAACTTAGATTAAAAAGCGAGGACTTTTTGATCATAGTTTTGCCCCCAAATCAATCGTACATTTAAAGTTGAAAACGTGATTTTAGGTCGGAAGACAAGTAAAAATTATGGCCTGAAAATCGGTATATCGATATATGGGCATAGGTCGAAACTTCAAAATGCCATAACTTCGTCAAAACTCAACTTAGATTAAAAAGCGAGGACTTTTTGATCATAGTTTTGCCCCCAAATCAATCGTACATTTAAAGTTGAAAACGTGATTTTAGGTCGGAAGACAAGTAAAAATTATGGCCTGAAAATCGGTATATCGATATATGGGCATAGGTCGAAACTTCAAAATGCCATAACTTCGTCAAAAGTCAACTTAGATTAAAAAGCGAGGACTTTTTGATCATAGTTTTTCCCCCAAATCAATCGTACATTTAAAGTTGAAAACGTGATTTTAGGTCGGAAGACAAGTAAAAATTATGACCTGAAAATCGATATATCGATATATGGGCATAGGTCGAAACTTCAAAATGCCATAACTTCGGCAAATCTCAACTTATTTTGACAAGAGAGGGCTTTTTAATCTAAGTTTGGCCGCTAAATCAATAGTACATTTAAAGTTGAAAACGTGATTTTAGGTCGGAAGACAAGTAAAAATTATGGCCTGAAAATCGATATATCGATATATGGGCATAGGTCGAAACTTCAAAATGCCATAACTTCGTCAAAAGTCAACTTAGATTAAAAAGCGAGGACTTTTTGATCATAGTTTTGCCCCCAAATCAATCGTACATTTAAAGTTGAAAACGTGATTTTAGGTCGGAAGACAAGTAAAAATTATAGCCTGAAAATCGGTATATGGATATAGGTCGAAACTTCAAAATGCCATAACTTCGTCAAAACTCAACTTAGATTAAAAAGCGAGGACTTTTTGATCATAGTTTTGCCCCCAAATCAATCGTACATTTAAAGTTGAAAACGTGATTTTAGGTCGGAAGACAAGTAAAAATTATAGCCTGAAAATCGGTATATGGATATAGGTCGAAACTTCAAAATGCCATAACTTCGTCAAAACTCAACTTAGATTAAAAAGCGAGGACTTTTTGATCATAGTTTTGCCCCCAAATCAATCGTACATTTAAAGTTGAAAACGTGATTTTAGGTCGGAAGACAAGTAAAAATTATAGCCTGAAAATCGGTATATGGATATAGGTCGAAACTTCATAATGCCATAACTTCGTCAAATCTCAACTTATTTTGACAAGAGAGGGCTTTTTAATCTAAGTTTGGCCGCTAAATCAATCGTACATTTAAAGTTGAAAACGTGATTTTAGGTCGGAAGACAAGTAAAAATTATAGCCTGAAAATCGGTATATGGATATAGGTCGAAACTTCAAAATGCCATAACTTCGTCAAAACTCAACTTAGATTAAAAAGCGAGGACTTTTTGACCATAGTTTTGCCCCCAAATCAATCGTACATTTAAAGTTGAAAACGTGATTTTAGGTCGGAAGACAAGTAAAAATTATAGCCTGAAAATCGGTATATGGATATAGGTCGAAACTTCAAAATGCCATAACTTCGTCAAAACTCAACTTAGATTAAAAAGCGAGGACTTTTTGATCATAGTTTTGCCCCCAAATCAATCGTACATTTAAAGTTGAAAACGTGATTTTAGGTCGGAAGACAAGTAAAAATTATAGCCTGAAAATCGGTATATGGATATAGGTCGAAACTTCAAAATGCCATAACTTCGTCAAAACTCAACTTAGATTAAAAAGCGAGGACTTTTTGATCATAGTTTTGCCCCCAAATCAATCGTACATTTAAAGTTGAAAACGTGATTTTAGGTCGGAAGACAAGTAAAAATTATAGCCTGAAAATCGGTATATGGATATAGGTCGAAACTTCAAAATGCCATAACTTCGTCAAAAGTCAACTTAGATTAAAAAGCGAGGACTTTTTGATCATAGTTTTGCCCCCAAATCAATCGTACATTTAAAGTTGAAAACGTGATTTTAGGTCGGAAGACAAGTAAAAGTTATAGCCTGAAAATCGGTATATGGATATAGGTCGAAACTTCAAAATGCCATAACTTCGTCAAAACTCAACTTAGATTAAAAAGCGAGGACTTTTTGACCATAGTTTTGCCCCCAAATCAATCGTACATTTAAAGTTGAAAACGTGATTTTAGGTCGGAAGACAAGTAAAAATTATAGCCTGAAAATCGGTATATGGATATAGGTCGAAACTTCAAAATGCCATAACTTCGTCAAAACTCAACTTAGATTAAAAAGCGAGGACTTTTTGATCATAGTTTTGCCCCCAAATCAATCGTACATTTAAAGTTGAAAACGTGATTTTAGGTCGGAAGACAAGTAAAAATTATAGCCTGAAAATCGGTATATGGATATAGGTCGAAACTTCAAAATGCCATAACTTCGTCAAAACTCAACTTAGATTAAAAAGCGAGGACTTTTTGATCATAGTTTTGCCCCCAAATCAATCGTACATTTAAAGTTGAAAACGTGATTTTAGGTCGGAAGACAAGTAAAAATTATAGCCTAAAAATCGGTATATGGGCATAGGTCGAAACTTCAAAATGCTATAACTTCGTCAAAACTCAACTTAGATTAAAAAGCGAGGACTTTTTGACCATAGTTTTGCCCCCAAATCAATCGTACATTGAAAGTTGAAAACGTGATTTTAGGTCGGAAGACAAGTAAAAATTATAGCCTGAAAATCGGTATATGGATATAGGTCGAAACTTCAAAATGCCATAACTTCGTCAAAACTCAACTTAGATTAAAAAGCGAGGACTTTTTGACCATAGTTTTGCCCCCAAATCAATCGTACATTTAAAGTTGAAAACGTGATTTTAGGTCGGAAGACAAGTAAAAATTATAGCCTGAAAATCGGTATATGGATATAGGTCGAAACTTCAAAATGCCATAACTTCGTCAAAACTCAACTTAGATTAAAAAGCGAGGACTTTTTGACCATAGTTTTGCCCCCAAATCAATCGTACATTTAAAGTTGAAAACGTGATTTTAGGTCGGAAGACAAGTAAAAATTATAGCCTGAAAATCGGTATATGGATATAGGTCGAAACTTCAAAATGCCATAACTTCGTCAAAACTCAACTTAGATTAAAAAGCGAGGACTTTTTGATCATAGTTTTGCCCCCAAATCAATCGTACATTTAAAGTTGAAAACGTGATTTTAGGTCGGAAGACAAGTAAAAATTATAGCCTGAAAATCGGTATATGGATATAGGTCGAAACTTCAAAATGCCATAACTTCGTCAAAACTCAACTTAGATTAAAAAGCGAGGACTTTTTGATCATAGTTTTGCCCCCAAATCAATCGTACATTTAAAGTTGAAAACGTGATTTTAGGTCGGAAGACAAGTAAAAATTATAGCCTGAAAATCGGTATATGGATATAGGTCGAAACTTCAAAATGCCATAACTTCGTCAAAAGTCAACTTAGATTAAAAAGCGAGGACTTTTTGATCATAGTTTTGCCCCCAAATCAATCGTACATTTAAAGTTGAAAACGTGATTTTAGGTCGGAAGACAAGTAAAAGTTATAGCCTGAAAATCGGTATATGGATATAGGTCGAAACTTCAAAATGCCATAACTTCGTCAAAACTCAACTTAGATTAAAAAGCGAGGACTTTTTGACCATAGTTTTGCCCCCAAATCAATCGTACATTTAAAGTTGAAAACGTGATTTTAGGTCGGAAGACAAGTAAAAATTATAGCCTGAAAATCGGTATATGGATATAGGTCGAAACTTCAAAATGCCATAACTTCGTCAAAACTCAACTTAGATTAAAAAGCGAGGACTTTTTGATCATAGTTTTGCCCCCAAATCAATCGTACATTTAAAGTTGAAAACGTGATTTTAGGTCGGAAGACAAGTAAAAATTATAGCCTGAAAATCGGTATATGGATATAGGTCGAAACTTCAAAATGCCATAACTTCGTCAAAAGTCAACTTAGATTAAAAAGCGAGGACTTTTTGATCATAGTTTTGCCCCCAAATCAATCGTACATTTAAAGTTGAAAACGTGATTTTAGGTCGGAAGACAAGTAAAAATTATAGCCTAAAAATCGGTATATGGGCATAGGTCGAAACTTCAAAATGCTATAACTTCGTCAAAACTCAACTTAGATTAAAAAGCGAGGACTTTTTGACCATAGTTTTGCCCCCAAATCAATCGTACATTGAAAGTTGAAAACGTGATTTTAGGTCGGAAGACAAGTAAAAATTATAGCCTGAAAATCGGTATATGGATATAGGTCGAAACTTCAAAATGCCATAACTTCGTCAAAACTCAACTTAGATTAAAAAGCGAGGACTTTTTGACCATAGTTTTGCCCCCAAATCAATCGTACATTTAAAGTTGAAAACGTGATTTTAGGTCGGAAGACAAGTAAAAATTATAGCCTGAAAATCGGTATATGGATATAGGTCGAAACTTCAAAATGCCATAACTTCGTCAAAACTCAACTTAGATTAAAAAGCGAGGACTTTTTGATCATAGTTTTGCCCCCAAATCAATCGTACATTTAAAGTTGAAAACGTGATTTTAGGTCGGAAGACAAGTAAAAATTATAGCCTGAAAATCGGTATATGGATATAGGTCGAAACTTCAAAATGCCATAACTTCGTCAAAACTCAACTTAGATTAAAAAGCGAGGACTTTTTGATCATAGTTTTGCCCCCAAATCAATCGTACATTTAAAGTTGAAAACGTGATTTTAGGTCGGAAGACAAGTAAAAATTATAGCCTGAAAATCGGTATATGGATATAGGTCGAAACTTCAAAATGCCATAACTTCGTCAAAACTCAACTTAGATTAAAAAGCGAGGACTTTTTGATCATAGTTTTGCCCCCAAATCAATCGTACATTTAAAGTTGAAAACGTGATTTTAGGTCGGAAGACAAGTAAAAATTATAGCCTGAAAATCGGTATATGGATATAGGTCGAAACTTCAAAATGCCATAACTTCGTCAAAACTCAACTTAGATTAAAAAGCGAGGGCTTTTTGATCATAGTTTTGCCCCCAAATCAATCGTACATTTAAAGTTGAAAACGTGATTTTAGGTCGGAAGATAAGCAAAAATTATAGCCTGAAAATCGGTATATGGATATAGGTCGAAACTTCATAATGCCATAACTTCGTCAAATCTCAACTTATTTTGAATAGAGAGGACTTTTTGATCATAGTTTTGCCCCCAAATCAATCGTACATTTAAAGTTGAAAACGTGATTTTAGGTCGGAAGACAAGTAAAAATTATAGCCTGAAAATCGGTATATGGATATAGGTCGAAACTTCATAATGCCATAACTTCGTCAAATCTCAACTTATTTTGACAAGAGAGGGCTTTTTAATCTTAGTTTGGCCGCTAAATCAATCGTACATTTAAAGTTGAAAACGTGATTTTAGGTCGGAAGACAAGTAAAAATTATAGCCTGAAAATCGGTATATGGATATAGGTCGAAACTTCAAAATGCCATAACTTCGTCAAAACTCAACTTAGATTAAAAAGCGAGGACTTTTTGACCATAGTTTTGCCCCCAAATCAATCGTACATTTAAAGTTGAAAACGTGATTTTAGGTCGGAAGACAAGTAAAAATTATAGCCTGAAAATCGGTATATGGATATAGGTCGAAACTTCAAAATGCCATAACTTCGTCAAAACTCAACTTAGATTAAAAAGCGAGGACTTTTTGATCATAGTTTTGCCCCCAAATCAATCGTACATTTAAAGTTGAAAACGTGATTTTAGGTCGGAAGACAAGTAAAAATTATAGCCTGAAAATCGGTATATGGATATAGGTCGAAACTTCAAAATGCCATAACTTCGTCAAAACTCAACTTAGATTAAAAAGCGAGGACTTTTTGATCATAGTTTTGCCCCCAAATCAATCGTACATTTAAAGTTGAAAACGTGATTTTAGGTCGGAAGACAAGTAAAAATTATAGCCTGAAAATCGGTATATGGGCATTGGTCGAAACTTCAAAATGCCATAACTTCGTCAACATTTTTTGAAGAACCATTATAATTGAATACGGCCAATTTTATGTATTCGATTCACTGCTGGCTTTAATGCGATTAAGTGCCCAGGCTTAACACGAAAAGAGCATCATTATATAATATATATTTAATATATTTATTTAAATGAATTATTTATAAAATTATTTCAAATGATTGCTTGGCATTTCATGTTTTTATTGTTATTGGATTAGATCTTTTTAAGGCTCGACTAATTAAATTAAATGCAGAAGGGCTCTAAGCCGTTGTGAATAATTACTCTAACAAATAGGCGGAGTTATTTTCCTTCCCTCTGCTTGTTGCTCTCCTGTTTTATTTCATCTGCACTCAGCTAATTTAAAAGGTTGGCCTTCAACAAATCACGAGTGCGATTCGCATGTAATTTATTTTATTTCCTTTCTTTTGCAGTTTTCTTTTTAGTTTACTGCGAAAGGACCTTTTGGATGTCGCTGCTGGCATTTCAAAAGTCCCCGGACTCTATTCAATACAATTTAATTCCCATCTTTATTTATTTGCTCAGCGTCTTTGCGAAGATGTCATTTCAACAGCTGCGAAGTGCAGATTATCGCTGTTATTTATTTATTTATTGCGCTTGTCTTCGTCGAACAGCTCTAGAAAATCGCATTGAACCGCTCATATGCGAGTGTATTTCCATGTTTCCGTATCAGGTTTAAATTGGGGAGTGTAACCTGAGCTGCCCTGCCTTTGATCAATGTCTCGTTGTGGTATGTTTTTTTTTATGTGTTGCCGTCAACTAATCCAATTAGCAATGCTTCATTGGCCAATTCAAGCATAATATGCGTCATAAGTCTTCAAATTTACAAATTGAGCTGCTATACACAAAGTCTCTCGCTTCATTAACAGTTTATTACACACGAGGCGTATGAGTGATTTTCCTGCTTGCACAGCACAAACATGCCACAATGTGTGTGTGTGTGTGTGTGCGTGTGTATGTGAATTGAAAATTGTTTTGCGTCTTTGGTGTGAACGTATTTTCTTGGCTTGAAAATAGAAATGAGAAGCACAACAAATCATTGTCTGTCCAAAATCGAAAAATAAATTGATATAATTTCTTTGGCAATCTCAGCATCAGACCCTCTCTATTTCTATTACTTTCTAACTCGTTCTCTCTCTCTCACACTCTCTCTGTCTCTCTCTCTGTCTCTTAACTCATTCTGGTTGCTGACTTGTCCCTTGTGGCTTTCTGACCACATCCGCAAATCCTTTTTGCCGCTGCGCGTTGTTTTTTGTTTTCTGTGTCGTTTCTTTAAAAATTGCTTTGAACTTTTAACGTGCACAAAAACAGAGCCCAGAAACCCAAACCAAATGTCACTCAGTCAGTCAGTCAGTCAGTCAGTCTGTTGGTAAACTGCGCCAGTTGTCGCATATGTGACATGCTTGACATTTGTTTTTATATCCCAGCAGAGAGGGCCACAAACTTAAGAGGACGCTCCCCCAATGTTGATAGTTGTTGACTCCGTTTAAAATCTAAACAAAAATATTATTTTTCTTTAAGCTTCGAGGTAGATTATATAACGAACTCCTGAAAAGCCCTTAATTTAACAAGAGTAACAATATGACTGCTCCTGGAAAAGGATGCAATCAAAAAAAATACTTAATTACCATAGAAGGTTTCTCAGCTTAGTCGAAAATAAGCAGTCAAGCAGCAGAGTATGACACTATCATCATCAACTCATAGTCAGCTATTCTCTTTAGTTTTTCGTCTTGTTTTTCATTTTTAAAATATTATATATATCAAAAGGTCACCTGCAACTGCAGCCCGCTGTCAGCAACGCAAATTTCCCTCGGTTTTCTTTTTTGGTGTGTATGTGAAAACTGCAGCTGATGTGGCTTGTGCGTGCGAGGGTTCGTAAATTCAATTTGGTAAATGGATGCGGAGCAATCGCTCGGCGCATTTTGTCGCATGCAACGTGCAGCTGATGCATCAAAACGCAGAGCAGAGGTAGCCACAACCAGAACCAGAGCCACAGTCTAGTTCTAGTTTATTGCTGTCCTGTCGTGGCAGCTGTGTTTAATAAGAGTCAGCTGCAGTTTTTGGTTAGCAGCTTCCAGGTAAAGTTACACTGCTTATTACGTCATGTAACTTGTGTGGTCACACTGTGCGTTTGAGTAATTCTGCTTGTGGTTTATTTATTGATTTCCTTGTTGCTGCCTGTAACCTATGCAGAGTCTAAGTACAGGCACAAACTGCATAAAATTGATTATTAATTACAGTAGATTGTTTTTTGTGATTGTCACACATTTGCCTGGTTCGTATACCTCCTGTAAATGTGTAGCAATGCAATCAAACTTATTTTTAGTCCCTTAACTGACAGTTTGACTGCTCGCCTGTAAGTGGAATATGTTGTCTGGTGTGTATACTAACGAGCGAGCACGTAAGCAACTAAAAATAAAACACAAATGAAAGTTGAATCGACAGCTGAAGCATGAAACACATAATAAGTCCAGTAATGTCACTTTTTTAAAAGCTTTTTCTGAAATTCAGAAAACAGTAATGAAATTTGCTCTGTCGACTGTTAAAAAACAGACAGTTTTTAAGTTCTGTGTGCACATTCAAAAAGCACGCTGGAAATCAGACATTTTTATTCATAATCTTATGAAAAGATTCACTGGAATTAAGAAAATAAAATGATGATGATGATTTTTTAATTAAAAATAAACAGAATTTGCTTATCTGTTTTAAGTTTCACTGAAACCTCTGAAAATATGGAACAATGATTTGAGGATGTGCATTGTTTCTTGCATTAAATATATAACAAAGATTTAAGGCATAACAAAATGTTGCCATTCATTTAAAAAATGCACATCAAATTCCATAATTTGTACATCGCTGTTGCAAAACTGCGTAATGCAATTATTTTTACGACTATCACAAAACTGTAAACAATTGAATTAGTCCAAGTGGATGCTGTTTTGCGTGGCACTGGATGAAATGGCTGTCCAGCTGCCCAGCACGCATCGAGCAAAGGCGACTGCTGCAGAGCATTCATGGAATTTGGAGACGGAGGAGGGAGTGTCAGTTTGAGGATGGTTCCATCTTTATGGGAGAAATGCTTTGCTAGCACTTTGGGGAACGCACTTGCATTGTGCCATTATGAGTGGCATTCTTTTCAGCTCCTTCGTTTTTTTTTTTTCTTTATTGCAATTCGTTTGGTAAAAAGTTTATGGCAATAATTTCATTGCACTGGCAATGTTTGCCAAAGTGGTTTTCAGTCGTCGGATGCAGTCGTGCGGCACAGTTGAGTCGGATGTGGAGCGATTGGTGGATTGGCGTTGGAATTTAATACAATTTTGATTTATTTACAGGACCAATATTGCAATTAACGAATTCAGTAAACAGCAACCAGAACCAACACTCCAATTAAACCTAAACAAACTGACCAAACATAAATTACAGAAATGTGCTGTGTAAAACATAAATAAAAAAAATTAATTATATGTAAATAAATGTAGAATTCGGTGTGCTTAACTCAACTGCGGACCAACAAACAACGCCAACTCCTAAATATATATACATATATATATATAATACATAGTAAACAGAAACACAATTTTATAGAATCTTCTAAGCTGTTGCAACATCAATGTGAGACTCGTGCATAACTAATATATAAAATACTAGACACATTAGCCAAATATACTCTATATAGTAGTTGAAATATATCCAAATACATATTTATTAGCTTTAAATTTAAGTGTACATATGACCACAAAAATGGTACACGGTTTGGTAAAAGCTTTAATTAGTACCTAAGTCATGAACTAAGCATCGCTTTTGGCCTCAATTGGCCAATCGACCAAAGTAGTGTAAATATAGACAAATTTAACTGAAACAACTGAAAGTGTAACTACAGACTGTGCTCAAGCTAAGACAAAACACACGAAAAAACAAGAAAAATATTCAAGAATTTGTATAAAGCATTTAACTGAAGTAAAACGTCGTCAGGTAAACAACAACAAATAAATAAATAAAGCAACAATTTTGGGAGCTGCCAAATATAATACTTGCCACTCGTCCTGCATCTGTCTGTGTGTTTGTGTTGTGTTGTGCTGTGTAACTGTGTGTAATTGTATTTTAAGCAACTATCTCTCCTTCCACCTATCCGTATCTATCACGTTCTCATGCAATATGAGCAGCAACAGCAACAGCAACAGCAACAGAAACAGCAACAGCCACAACAACAATAATACCAATAACAATAACAATAACAATAATATCAACAATAATGATAGTCCTATAACTGTTACACGCAGCCACAAGCTAGTTGGTTGGTTTTCACATGTAAGTTTTCTTTATTTTCGCAGCGTTCCTTTGCGTTTTACACTTATTGCACCCGTTACGCAACCCGCATGACCAGTGTAAGCTGTCACCATTTGCTCAATGCTATCAATGCGAAATCAAATTAAAATTCCAATCCTTTTGACACACACACACACACACACACAGAAACACACACGCTGTCAGCCTTTGTTGTCGTTCTTGTTGTTGCTGTGACCTGGCTAGCATCCACAGTATCCCCACCATCCCCACTAACCCCGATCATCCCCATCATCTTTTGCAAACTCGTCTCTGCTCAGTCATTGTAGTCGCTTCCACATATATATATATATATATAGCTTATATTCATATTTTGAGTTCTGTCTATTATTTGCTCAAGTCGAGTTCTTGGCTGCTTTATGTTGGCCTGGCCAAGCATTGGCTCAAGTGCGTTCACAATATGTGAGTGGGTGATTTAATTAGCTCGAAAGTTTTCTTACTGCTGACATGCCAAAGTTTACCAGGTTTCACACAAAACAACTAAGAAGATATTTCACATACTCGAAAGTTATGGCTGTCAGATGAAATATTTATGGCTTCCATTGTTTCCTAAAAGTTTGGCTTGCGAAATAGCATACCGTTTAAGCCTTAAGCTATGGCTTAATTAACTGCATTTTCGGCAGTTCTTACCAATATTGACGTGAAACGCAATTTAGATCGTATTTAAATTGATGTGTCAGACAATTGCACTTAGAGTTTTTGCAGATTAAATTGATGTGCATATTTTGCATAATTTTTGGCAGAGTTTATAATTTGATGTGAACTTTGCTGCCACAATTTAATGGAACTGCCTGCACAAGCGCAAGTGCAAATACTCGGCAATTCAACACTCCATGAAATGTCAAGCTCAGGCATATTGAAATTCAAGCAGATCAAAAGCCGCAAAACAATACAAAGGACTAAAATGTGAATCCAGACAAAAGGCCAACCAGCAACGGGGCTAAATCAGCTGAGCGTGCAAAATAAACTTTTCAATTTGCTGCTGTTATCACATAATAATGCACAGGCCAGCACGACTTGCACATACTCATTACACAAATAAATTATACTCTTTTTTTTGTATTTACTCTGTATTTTTTTAAAATTCGTTTTATTTAAATAAGCAGGCAAAGTTACAGAAAATAATCATTTTAAATTTTTTTTATTCTGACGCTGCAGGGTATTAAGGGTGCATTTTTCACACCTTGTGGGCAATTTAATTTGCTTCGGTTTTAGATCATTTCAAGTGAGATGTTGCAGCATTGCGTATGATTAATATTTATTGTTGACATTTATTTACTTATGTACACAGCACGTGCGTGTCTGCCAAGTAAACCAAAAGGCAACCTTGTCTCTCCACAGTTTAAGCGGGTGCAGGGTGGGAGTGTGAGTGGGGGGGGGAGGGCGGTAGAGTATGTATTAGTTTGGTGTTTAGGCGTGTGAGGCAATCAATACGGGTTTTTAATGAAGAAATAAAGTGGCCATCTTCATTCATTGTTCAGTGTCATAAAAATTGTCTACATTTTTATTACGCATCTTTTTCTTCTTCTTTGCGGTTGGGCAGCAAGGCCAGCATTTTACGGCAGACCTCATCATGAGGACAATGGAATGACCTGTGTCCTGTGTACATGCTATCACACACACGCACTCTGTTGAGCTGGAAAATATGGCCTTTTGTTGGCAGCTGGGCAGCATGAGGTAAGCACAGTGGGAGCTCGCACAAGTGTTTATTTCGGCATTTTGCTTTATATTCGCAACTCGCACTCGCAACACCCTAACCCAGTCCCCTCCCCATTGTTAATAGTGCCCTGGTCAGCACTTGATTGTGTGTGTGTGTGTGTTTGCTTCAACGCACTCAACCCAATCGGAGACAAAAGCCAGCGTATCGCAGTTCCTTGCTTTTGACCATGTTTTTGTGCCCTAATGATTATGGGGCTGATGTTTCTTTATCCATTTTTTTCTTTCTTTCTTTGTATTTCTTTTTATTGCCCGTTGTACGTTTTGTGCTTGTTGAAATGTTGTCCGAGTGTTGGCATTGTTTGTTGTGTTGCACGATTTTGCAGTGGGCGTGAAATCTTTTAATACATTGCTCCGTGGCTCATAGCTGAAAGAACTAAGAGCCAAAAAGTGCCCGTTTTAATAAGCCGTGTTTAGGTTTGCTTAACTGCCCAACTAATTTTATACATTGTGTCTTAGTACAGGGTAAAAAGGAAGGAAGGGAACAAGACAACTGGACTACATTACACGACTCTTTCTCTATATGCAAATCAAATGAAAATTGATCATTTTAAATTTGAATTTTTACTATTTACTGACCGTCATTTCAGTTTTTTGTTTGTCGTATTTAACTAACCATTTTTATAAAGAAACTAAAGTCCTCTTCTTATCGGTTACATTTCTTTGTTGGAATACAATTTTCAATTTTAAAGTCAAGGCCCGGCTCACAAGTCAATATCGGTGTGCACCTATTTCACTTCCATACCCAAGCAGCTTTTAGTTTTTTGCACACTCCGGCGTTTCCATATTTCAAGTTGCACAGTTGTTGTTTATCAGGAGCAGTCGTCTGCGGTGTTGCCACAAAAGTGACACAACCAGGAGGCAATAAAATATCCGATTTCCAATTATTAACTGACTTTTCGCATCTAATCACCCGAAGATTATTTCATTTCAAATAATATTTAATTATAACTATTTTATAGATTCAAGAGTTATTATTGGTATATTCCTTTGCGGATTCTGGTTTTGTTCTGGATAAGAAGTTGTTGTTGAAATAAGAAGTTTTTTCTAAGATTCTTCATCTCGTTATACTTTTAAGGAAGTCCAACAAATTTATGTTTCCGCACTAAATTTGACTTGATAAAAGAGTTAAACAATGATTTAAAAATACTTTTCACTGAGGGATAATCCAGGTCTTCAGCTGAGTCTCGTTTTTAAGAAATCTAAGTTGCTAAACCCAATTTTGAGCTGCCAAAGCGAAGTCAAGATTTAAGCAACAACTTTAAAAATCATTTGCACTGATCATTTAAATTCTAGGCACTCAGATATCTATTAAGCCTTAATATACTTCAGTTAGCGCATCTGAATCGTTTAGCTCTGGCCCCAAAATGTGCGCAATGGAAAACTCGCTGAAATTACAGAGCCATTAAAGACTGACTGCGTTTGCCTAATTAACAAAGTGTGCAGAGTGTCTGACGCTCGCAACGAGCTAATGATGATGCAAAGTGTTTGGTTTTAGATACCCTGTAGTCGAGAAACACCTGCAAAGTGCGTGATTTCTTTTTGTGAAGTTTCATTTTAGTTGTAAAAACTGAGCTTATTTTAAAATGCGAATTTTTAAATATTTTTCTTTTATTTTTGTTGTGCTTTTTAGAGTTTAAAAGAAAAATAGAACGAATTCCGCTTAATTTTTGCAGGGCATCTGATTTGCAGTTCCATCAGCTATTCTGCTCCCTCTCTCTCTCTCTCTCTCTCTATCGTTCTCTCTCGTTCTCTCTCGGTCTGCCTTAGCACCCGTCTGGGACACGATTGGTAATTAAGTTTGGAGCCGCATTATACTTCGATTGGTATTGGTGCAGACGCCGCCGTAGCCACGAAAGTGTCTTAAGTCATTTATGGAAATTTCGATTAATTTATTTTTTGACGCAAACACCAAGGAGGCGCCTCGCCACTCCCCCCACTCCCCCACTATCCGCCGCTCTTGAGGCTGCCTCATTAGGTGCGGCAAGAGCGTTGTCATTAGGCAAAGTAACGGTTGTCTAATTGAACGGAAGCCCATTGCTGCTGATGACAAGGGAATCATTCGCATTTGATATGTATTTAACGCCTGATTGCGACTTGATTAATCAATGCCCGAAATTTTCCATTTTTCTTATTCTATTTATTGTCAGTTGATTTTGCTGCCATCTGCTTTGTGGCCAAATAAATGAACTAAGTGAAGAAATGGCATTGCTGTGGGGCCTTGGTCACGAATTTCCGCTCGTTTCCGATTTGGTTTTTGGTTGAATTCCCTTCTATTTTCTTTCTTGACAAAGATATCGTTTTAAATAAACCCAAATCTCTCTCATATTTCAATTTCCGGTTTGCACTTTGAGCTTACAAGCTGCTGTCTAACTATGTTCCATATCCAACTTCTCTATGCATATCTCTTTCTCTTTTTCTGACTCTCTCTATATCTATCTCTACTTCTGGATAGTGCTTAAATTTGATTGGTGCTGCCGGAAGTTGATTTTGCTATGCTTTATGTGTGCCCCGAGGTCACATGTCATTTAGATTTGGTATTCAATAACCAGTGCCCGGAGAGTTCTCCAAAGAGGGTATATTAGACGAATGCATCGATCAACTCGCACTCAAGTAAATGAGTAGCAATAATATGGTATCCTGAACTATAAAGTAGATTATGTATAAATATGTTATGTTTTCACATTGCGACCTAGTTAGATTGATTGTGCAAATTTCGGAGCCTAACTGCGTCAACTTCTGTCAACTGCGATTTTTGCGCTAATTGAAGAAAATCTGTCTAGATGAGTTTTTCTATCTTCCGTGCTTAAGACATGTTTTCCTATCACATTACATCTTCTCCTGGCTATGGCGACCAATTTGTTATTTATACACTTTAAATTGTATTATAATTCTTTAGATGGGAAAGCAACAAAATAATACCAAAAATATTTGACATAAGACATTTAGTAAGTGTACATAAATGCATTGCTGTTTAAAGCACACCATACAGGGTATATGCTAGTCGAGTACTTGCCACTTCAGCATTCTCAGTTGTTCGATTTATATTAATGATTGACTCACTTTCTGCTTTCTTACTTTCTGCATGTACAACTTGTAAGCAATGTGTATTTATTTATGTGTAGAATAATGACTTTCTATGACAGCAGCTCCCAGAAATGCAGCACACACACACACACAAACACACACAAACACACACACACACACACACACACACACACATGCATACTTGCACACAAGCACAAAGCTCAAATCAGAGAACGTAACGATTGTCGATTTCGTTGCATAAATCATGCTGCTTCCACAAAAACAAATGTAAACAACACAACAACAACGACAACAACAACAACAACAACAACAACAACAACAAAAATAACTCAAATGCTTTACTCAATTATTTGGAATGCAAAAATAACAACAACTTTCATCATCAACAACAACAACAACAACAACAATGTGCGCGTCAAAAACTGCATTAAAAATAAATAAATTCTGAATTATCCAATTGCGGCTACAATTAAAATAAAAAAAATTCAAATAAAAAAAAAACCGTTTCGCCCGCTTCGCTTGCACAACAAAATGTTCACCCATCCCCCGCTCCCGCCTCGCCTCGCCCCGCCCACTCCGCTGCGCCCCTTGGCTCAAACACCCCGCAGAATGTCAATGTTCTTCTTTCGCTTGCATAATCTCCAGCGAGCCGAGGAGAACAAGCGCAAGAAGCGCGCCGAGCAGCAGCGTCAACAGCAGCGCCAGCGGCGTGGCGCTAAGGTCTTCAAATGTGTCACCGATTCCACTGGCCACCTGACCCTGGCGCCCTCCCGCCTCTTCGAGCGCACGCCCATGAGTCCATCCGACAGCCTGGACGAAATTGCACTGCAGATTCCAAGGTGAGTTCCCCTTCCCCTTCTCGGTTCAAATGTGTGTGCTACGAGTACATTGTTCAAGCACAACAAACACACGCTCAACACACACACACACACACTCACACACACACTCACTTAGCCACAACATGTGTGCAATTGAAGAACTTTTTGCCAGCTAACTGAAATTGTTTTGCTTCACCTTTACCAGTGCCGGGGCGCATTGAGGCGTGAGGCGTGGTCGAGCACTGCCACACAACTGAGCTGGGCTCAGCTCACCTGCCAGCAGCTATTTGTGCTCTTGCTTATATAACACAATAAGTATGTAGCTTAACTTGTGTAATTCACAATCGGTTAACCAGTGTGTGATGTGCAATTCCAATGCCATTTGTTACTTTTCCCAAATCGAAAAATAAAGCAATATAATTCTCGGATTACAGCCTGAAATCAATTGGAGCCTTCTTTTCGGGTGGGCTTTGCGCTAATATTTTAAGCTCCATCTTGGTCATCTGGTTTCAAATATAGATTACTTTTATTTGCGGCGCAGAACTGAACTTAATCAATAATCCAGTCATAAGCAATCAGTTTTTGGCTCACAATTGTTACCAGAATAATTAAAGACGTGCTAAAGCGGAATATTCCTAGCCTAGTATTTATTCCATTTATATATGAAACCTGTGCCTCTTTTATATAGTAATTATAAGTATAATTAAATGTTTGAATAATAATAATATAGATTGTGAAATTAGCGTTATTAACTTGTGTCTAAACTAAATTAGGAGCCTCATTCTCGATTAACAGTGAATTTGCTTATAAATATAAGTATTAACAATGAGGAAAAAATAATAATATTAGGAAATAAGTAGAATAATAAAATTATGCGTTTCCAGTTTTTTGTGTGGTTGCTTATCCATGTATTGTGTTGGTGGGTTAAAGGACATTCACCGAACTTACTCATGGAGACATGGAATTAAATACCATCTGCTTTTACATGCGTAACTCATCATTAAATTTGAGGCCCTTGAGGCAATCCCATGGCTTGAATTGCCTTGAATATCGGCAGGCTCTGATGTATTTGATGTATTTCTTCTACTAAGTAATGAATCGATTGTTTATATTTTATGGCTTATACTGCTCGACCTCTTCTGTACCTTTTTCATACATTTACACGAATTCCGCTTATTATTATTATAAAACGTAATCTTAATATTAAATCCACGCAGTTTTATGAGTACAGTCTTTTGAAAGCAGCACAAAAATGTACAAAAATGTCTTTAAATCTAAGAGAGAAAAATACATCAAAAATAAAGACGCATATATTGAGCTGCGTCTTCGAATCGTACGTACGTACAGATTTTACCTTTAAGATACTGTATTTAAAATGTAGCACCGTAAATCGATAGAATTCGTGTAACTCAAAGCATTACCAATACAAATGGAATTTCAAAGTAAATCCGAATCACCGAATTTATTATTTATGTCGCGTATAATTTGTGAATATTTTCTTACATGTTCTTTCTACCTTTATATAAAGGGGATACAAATGTTGGTTGATTTAATCTCGTGAGTGTTTTAATTATATGAAAAGTAAAAATGAGAAACTGACTTAGGCAAACCGACGATTACATACGCTTATATGTAATATATATATATAACTTAAATTACGCTCTGTGAAATGAAAAGCTTCGAGTGAACTTGTATAAAAGTGTGAACACTGAGACTTAATATTTTAATTTTGGTTTTATTTTTTATTTTTGCATATTCAGAAAGAGGCTAAGTAATGTATTGCTTGAAGCAATTGGGCCTTGAGTAAGTATGTGGCACGAACAGTCGCAGCTTGTGACATTTTGACGTGCCACAATTGTCATTTGACATTATAATGTGATCCAAGGAAAAGTGTCTGATGGCATCAGTTTGATAATTTTTAAATTATATGATTATTTTTCTTTTTTAAGGACGAGGTAATTTGGAATTTAAGGCTTAAACAAACGGATTTGTCCTTTGCTGGTAAGTGAATTAAACAAATTTGTCTGAGACTCAACTCAACAATGTTTGTTTAAATAAAATGAAAACAAGTCTTGAATTTCACAAGTAGGCCCTTGTTTTGTGGATTCCATATTTCAGCCCCTGAAAACTTGTGCTGTAATATATTCAGTTTACGCTTTTTATCTAAACATACCGGCAAAATACTAAAGTCTAGGAAAATTATACAAAATTATTAGGGTAAATTGGACACGTTTGTGTAATAGTAACTCAAAGGATAAAATTTCATAATGCATATGTTGTGCGAGCGCATTTCTGCTACATTCGCCGGAGTGCTGGTAGGCCTCTGGTATGGCAAGACCTTCCCCAAGGACAAAGAGTCCAAGGACGACAAAGGAAAGCCCAAAAAATAGAAATAGAAGTTATGGAAAAAGTGAGACAACGGTGTGCATTTCAGCAAAACTAAAATTTATTCGGCTTCAATAAAATCTTGTTTCCCCTTAGTCGAACAACAAGATGTCAAGCAGACCGACATTCAACCGAAATTATTCTTTTTTAAGTATCTGCTGGGGATCAAATTTCTCATGAAAGAAATAGTTGCTGAAGAGGATTCGGAACGGGAAATGGACTTGGAATCGTACCTAAGGAACACAGGGCACAGATGCAAACATTTATAAATATTAGCATTCGATTTACTATTTATATTAAATTCCAATATTTAGCACTCATTTTATGGTTTCAATTAACTTTTTTTATTCTGGGATTTAGAAAAAAAAACTGCATTGAAATTCCTCTTTTGCTTTGTTCAGGTTCGCTCTTCCTGTTTTGCAACTAATCTATTTTTTGTTTTCTCTATCCTTTATTCCTTGCACGATTGCCGCCGCTTCCTTTTCCCACTTTTCTTTTTCCCGCTTTTCTTTTTCTTTTCGTTCCTTCTCCCGCTTTTCTCTTTCTTTTTGTTCCCTTTCCCGTTTTTCTTTTTCTTCCTTCTCCCTTTTCTCCTTCTCCTTTTTCTCCTTTTCTTTTTCCTTCAAAGTTTTGTTGGCCTCTTCCCGTGCCAGCCTCGCGGCCTCTTTCAGCTTGTGCCAGTAGAGACCAATACCAGCTCCAACAATGAAGAAAAACAGTCGATTACAGGAAGTGCAGTTGAGCTTCTGTAAGAGCGACGGCTGCGGACGGCAGGTCGGCCGCAGTGTCGGAGGTGGCCTGCATGAGGGATTTTGGTCTTGGCCTGATGATCCAGACTTGGAATTGCACATTCCAAAATAGTTCCAAATAATGAATAAAGAAAAAGAAAAAAAAAACGGAATACAATTTTGTAGACTGTTTTGAAATTTTGAGGATGTGACTGCCAGAAAGTAAATTTGTTAAATGAGGCTGACACAAGTCGCACGTCAAGCAAATCTCCCTTTTGCATCGAAGTTGGCCAGCACTCAAGCATCAACAGCATCCTACGACAAAGCCAAGTGACATAATATTTGAATATACAATTATATATATATACAAATAAATATACATAGTACATGTTATTTACCTGTCTAAATCTATATCAGCATCCTTCTTCCCATTAATATCACATCATAAATATCTTTGATTAAGATACCACAAATCACATTTAGACAGTTCTTTTGCTTCAAGCCAATTAAACAGGCCTCACTGACTAATTAAGTGCATATCTCAACTGCATTTAACATCCATTGTTTAACTCTTTAAGGCCATGCACGACTTTCATAATCATAAATAATGGTTCAGTTGAGGCGATGGTCGGCGGGGGACCGAAAACCAATCACCCACCGATCCACCCACATGAACTATTTCCACAGTCCCTGTTTGCAGGCACTGTTTTCCTTGGCTGAATATCGGAAAGCTCCGAGATATCCGAGAAGAAAGAAGACCCAAAAATGTTTCTTATCTCCTACGGAGGGCCGGAGAGTGGCCGAGGAAGTGATGAATCCTTATATACATTCAGCCAGAGTCCGGTAACAGCTTCTACTGAGCTTCTATATATCTGTCATGGCCAGATGTTATAGAGATAACGACTTTTTATCGTCTCAATACATTAGTTATCTTTAAATGTTTTGATCACAATCGCTTCCAATCCCTGATTTAAAAGGTTTGGAACTTATAAGCAGCAGGCCATACAGAATCTGTCAGTTTGTATAAAACTTAAACTATTGCAGAAATATATATTTTTGGATTAAGCATTTTTTCACTCTTGGCATAAAATGGAATTGGATTGGCTGATTATCTTGATTTTTGGTCTCGCTGTTGGTTTTGTAATTGGAAGGAATTATTAGCGGCAACCTGAGTATAATCTATATAGACCAAATGGTACAGTAACTATTCTTATACAGCCATTACACTTTCAATTTGTAATATTCGTAATTTTTAAAGGTTTTGGATCCTTTGGTTTGGAACTATTAATATTATCTAAGTCGATTAATTCCGAAAATCTAGCCATGACTCACGTAATATCATTTGCAATGGGCATAATAACGGGCTTGTTATTGTGCAAACGGCGTTGCGGACCTTGTAAGTGAAAACTTAAACTAAATTAAAAGAACTTACTAACTGTAAGACAATAAAATGTTCTTCTATTCTGAAGAAGAATCCTGATCACAGAATGAGTGCAAAATTATCTGCTATACCAAAATTAATCGAAAAAGGCTTCTTTTATCTTCAAGCAAATCTGTAAATCGCTTTTCTGCATGGCTTTATTAAGAATCAGGCCGATTTTCAGGAACTTATCTCAGTCATACATACAGATCGCAGAGCAACAAATTAATATCATTATTTGACCATACTCAATGCTGCCTAATATCTTATAAAGAAATTTTAAATAAATTATTTGTGAGCACAACTCAAAAATGACATGTTTAAAATATGTCAGAAAAACGAATCTTACTTTTTTTGGGCGTGCAATTTATATAGATTTTAGATTTTTATTGAAAACGAAAGCAAAACACATTCGCGTAACTTGGAGCACCCCAGATATATTCGTAATATTCCTAATCATGCTCAACTGTTGTGAATCCATTTCCGTTCAATAGATTCAGAGATCCTCCAATCACTTTTATTCTCACAAAACTCAGTCCTCTAAATTCCCTGAAATTTGCAAATCTGAAGTCTACATAAAGATTGTAAAATAAAAACATTAAAATATGGAATATCTTATTTTATTTGCTTTCACATTTCGAGCTATTTTCAGCAAAGCGCCTTAGTACTTTTACTATTTGTGAATAGTTGATCAGGGTCCATTCGAATTCTTACAAGTATGGCTTACTGATCCCAGTCCCAATTAATAAATATTCATTTATAATTTGTGTTGAATTTGCTTGACCACCAAATTGCAAACATACGTTATTTGATTGAATTGTTAACCGATTCATTGAATTATTCGGGAAATCCACTTAAAACTGCAAAAGTGTTACAAGACAAGCATATTACTAAGGAATATTACGAGTTGTGTTCGTTTGGTTGGACTTACGCGATGCTGTGCAATTAGAAAGCCCACAATGCCACCAACAACAAATGTTATTAATCGCTGCATTTTGGGAATTTTACAAGTATTTAAAAGAAAAATCGAGTTTTGATAATTTTGGGTGGAACTGCTCGGAAAAATAGAATGAATATTTTCGAAATGCTCTATAGATCGACATTTAATCCAGCAGCCTACTTCTAAAATAACTTTACGATATAATGCGCTTTAGAATGGTTTTCAAATAATTTGTTAGTACGTTTTGGGATTGTTTGACAAATAAGAATTGTTCATAGTTCATTCAGATAAAATAATATCTTTGAAGAGCCATATAAAGCTTAGAAGAGCTTAACACATACCTAAACTTTGAAGATCTTCAATAATCTGTAAGATGGAATTTTCAAGAGAAATCGCCAGAATGTGCCACTGTGCAGCGTTAATAGAGAGGATGACCTTTTAAGGTTTTGAATGTCGACCAAATAATTTCGTAAGAATTAATTAGCTGTTTAAAACTGTAATTCGATGCGTCTATTGATTATTTATTATTTGAAGGAAGTGCTTTAATGTACAGACAGATGTTCGCAAATCCCAGCAGAGTTAACAAAAATAATGTTATCCTTCATCAACAAGTTTGTACAGCAAGTTGTCTACAACAAATCGATTGAATGGACCCACATCGAAAACTGCTAACAATAAAACCCAATAAAATATGGACCAGCGCACAAGTTGAATTCCCACAAGACGCAGATGGGAGGGAAAACTTTATCATTTATGAGCCTTGGATGGGCTACGTGGGAGCCGGACTGGATATACAACACTTTTCAATTATTATATTTAAACTTTAAAGCTACCTTTTCAACTAATGGCCAAGTCAATTAACCCTTGCATACAATTTATGTGGGACGTGTGTGCGTTAATTAGTTGGTAAAGTTTGTTTAACCTGAATTAAATTATTGTAAAGTAGTTCATAAAATTAACACACACATCCCGACAAACGCACCCACAATCACGTATGGGGTTGGAGGGTTTGTCTACCTTTCATTATGATTGATTATCTGAGCAGTGGAATATGCTGTGGGCCCGTTTAACAAATGAGCTGGGTGTGGCCAGCAACACCCAGCCCCAAATCTAGATCCAAAACCAAATAAGTTAGTTGTGGGCCAGCTGTCGGCACTGCAGCATTTTAATCAGTCTGTTTTTGGGTCTCATTCGCTGTTCACACACAATACACACAATCCGCATAAATATTTCATGATTCTCGCCTTGAGAGCGGCTCGACGAACGGTTTGGCATAACTTAGATGGGTTTTATCTGCAGCAATACAAACAAAGGGCAAGCCCAAACGGAGAGCCGTATCCAAAACTCGGCTGCCAGTTGGGTAATTGAATGAGTTCGGAGTTTGCGGCTGGGTTCAGGTTAAAGGATAAACGCCTGCGAGATTGCCTACAAAATGAAATGATGGCTGCCAGAGCCAAATGATTGATGGCATTGTCAAACCGCGCCAAAGGTTAAATTGTTTGGGCCACACTCAGCTCCGGTTGCTTAATATACACACACACACTAACACATATATTATGCTGACAACAGGTATGCACTTTTGTATATCTGTATACGTATGTGGCTCGTCTGGTCCTTACCGCAAATTCATATATTATTGAATGGGGCCCTCTTATTATAATCTGTGCACAGAAATGCTAAAAAAAACAACAACCAAAAAAAAAACACATAATAAAGCTGTTTGGCTAAAAGGAGCTGATCACCTCGCAGCTTGTATAAATTATTGCTTTCAGCTGAGTAGAACTTCTTCCTTTTTGGTTGGTGTTGTCTGTGACTGTTAAATATGCATCTTTAAAATTCTGCACAAGTTGCAAAATTCATTCACATTTCACAGATTCGTCGATTTTATTCCTGATTCACATTTTGCACTGCCAGTGCTATAAGCTTAAGCTTATTAATTTGTCAAAAATGAATAACCAGTTTTTTATAATTTATTTATTAAATAGTTAAAAACAAATTAATATTCATTTAAATCAAAAATGAAATTGTAAATTTTTGCTTTGGCTTTAATTATAAAATTTGGTTCAAAGCTTGTAGCATGTAGTTCTAGTAAAAACTACTAGAAACTAGAAACTACAAAACTAGAAGTCAAATTCAAAATATATACAAGAATTGTATTCCCGAGATAAGATAATTATAATAATTTATTATTATCATTGGGGCTCGATGCACTGCAACCTAATTGGATTCAGATCTTAAATCTTAGTCGGGTTGAGTGATTCTTGACCTCGGAGTCTTAAACATGTTTCCCGAAAGCACCACCAAAGCACGACCCAATCGGCTAAGATGTGCTTTGAGGATGCCTTGCCATTCTCACAAAAATTGGCAAATTCTACTACTGATTATACCTGGTTTACCTATTTGATATATTTGGCTATAATGTCCTAACATTCCTGTCAAGTGACCAGTGGTATTCTCAGTCTATTCTTCCCCATGGATATTACTGGGTATTACTTGCTTAAATCGTTTCTGATTAGAGCTGCATAAAGGACATTTGGCCAGTCTGAGTCCTATTATTTATTACCACAACACTCAACCGCTGCGCAAATGCAACAGAAGAAAAATCCTCTTTTGACCTTATGCACTTAATCGTTTTCGTAGTGGCTAAAATATTACTTAAGCTCTTGGCTTACTGTAGTTGCATGTCGAAGACAAAGTTTTGCAAGCTATTTGAATTTCAGTTGGCAACAACAATTAGAGTAATTTGTAGAGCTTTCGGCTAACAGCAGCATTTCTCTTGCGCTGTTAACGGACTCTCTTAACTGATGAGCTTTCGACGCATTCCCTCCAACTCACACCAACACGCTCTCTTCGTCAAGGCTGAAACATAAACAAAGAATAAAGGCTTGCCGGCTTTTGGCGCCATTTCGATAAACAGCTGTTCGCAGCCCACCACAGAGCAGAGGCCAGTGGTGAGTTCTGGCCACATCGTGGCCAACTCTGTGGGCCAAGCTCGATTCGCCTCAGTCGTTATTCCTGTGCCGACGCGAACGAAAGCAATAGGCAAGGACGAGGTCTATTCCTGTGGCGCCCAAAGCAAACCAAATTTGATCAATTGCGAACCGAGTCGCGCGATATTTCTCCATTTTTGGCTGTGTATTTGTGTCTGTGCGTGTGTTGTGTGTGTGTGCGTTTGACGGTTGTGACAGGTATTCAAAAGTGTTCATTGCGAATGGTTTTACTTTGCAACAAAAAAGTTTTGCAACAAACAAAACTACAAAACTTTCGGGAGAATAGTTTGGTTTGGGTTTGCCAGTCTGTGTAAATAAAAAAGATAAATATAAAAGTAATAACCAATTAATTATGCGAAAACTAATATTTGAAATGATGAGTAAACAATATTAATTTCGAAAAATTAATATGAATATTACCATTCAAATATGAAAACGTTGGGCAAATTTCATTTAAATTAGACGCGTAAAAAATTAATTAGAATTCACATAGAAATGTTGAAGCTGAAGTCTTTAAAAACGTTAATTCAAAACCTAAATCCAATTAAAATTAGTTGTGTAAATAAAAATGACTAATATAAAACTAATTAATTATTAAACTAATATTAAAAATAATAATTAATAAAATTAACAAATGCATATATTGGACAAATGGTAAACAAGATTTCGGTGACCGTTTTGGAAACTATCCCCGAATGGATTCTGTGATACCAGTGAAATAGTTTTCGGTTGTATTTAAGAGAGTTTTTCAACACATGAAATAAAAATGAAAGAAATGAGTTTCATAAAGAGGTTCCCTCTAAGGTTCATTAACACAGTAATTAAATTTAATGAATGAAACCTTAATCACTTAATACTAATAAAAATAGAGCTAAAGCACCTTTGGGAGTTGGTTGTATGTCAGCTGGCTGGTTGTTTCAGTTTCAGTTTAAGCCTTTTTAAGCAGGCTGTCATGTTGAGTTAAGTGCCAAGTTCATAGATAAATTGGTTTTGCATTGTATCAAAAGTTGAAAACTTGTTGAAAACTTTTGGCAGCCAGTTGTGTGGGGGCAACAGTAGTCGACACATGCCACACGATATACGCAACAAATTCAATACGAGTTTAAGCCAAATTATGACACTATATATATATACATATATATGTAGATACATATATTCGCATTAAGGCCAAAGCTGATGGTGGAGTGGAGCTGGATATGTGGCAGGCATTTTGTCTGTGGGCCGCATAATTGAGTTATTTTACTTGGATTTGGTCATTTTATTATTATTAAATGGCTGATGTGACAACAAGCTGAAGCTGTTAATGGCAACCCATAAAAAGGAAGCTTGTCACATCGAAATTGCACTGAGTGTGTGTGTGTGTGTGTGTATGAATGGGTGGGTGGACGCCTAAGCGTCGCAATGATTGTTTTAATGGCTACTTGAACGGAAATTAACTGACAAGAGCAGATAAATAAATACCAGAGAGACAAAGGTGGCACTTTGGATGCCAGTTTTATTTTAGCGTTGACAGCTCGCCAAGGACACGCATACATAGGCACATATAGACACACAAACACATACACACACACACACACACCACAAGCAACAAAAAGAAAAAGAGAAAAACAAGCCAAGTCAGTCAGGCGTGCAACAAACACTTTGCACTTGTTCGTATTTGTACGAATATTTGCTCATTGAAATGTCAAATAAGCTAATTTGGCACATAATTCTAACCCCTGCAAACACAGACACACACACAGACACACACACACACAGACACACTCACACGAGCGAGACAAATTTCAATTTTGGCTTTGCACACCACACATGACGAATAATTTCGTGTGTCGGATGAATACAAAAAATAATTTCGCTCATGCAAATTGCAAATTGACTTTTCGCCTGTCGCCATAAAATAAAAACAGAAATTTCCAACGAATACGCATTTGTATTAACATAAAATATGCGCAGATAAGCAATACGAATATTAAAGATCAAAACAGCTTTAACAATCCGCAAAAATTTAAAGATTAAATATTTAAATGTGTTTAATTTCGTTGATTGTTGAGTGAGAAATTATTTCATTTGTTGAATCCTCATGTTGAATACATATTCAATTTGTTGATTAGTTAGCAAGTGCACTGAGAAAAAAAATCGATCACCTTATTTATCAGAAAGTTTATATCTAGAACGCACCTGTGTCAAAAACCATTTTCCGTTTTCTGTTCTTAGGTAAGATTTTTCTAAGATTATTAGATATATGTGTTTTTTACACTGCTTTTAAAGCTGACAACACAAAGAATGAGACAAAATGTCCTTGTGGCATAAGATGTCTTCAAATGTTTTACTTTAAAATACACAAAAGGCAACAAATTGAATTGCTTCGTTTGGTGTGTGTTAAAGTAAGACAGAAACTCTGCGCTGAGTAAAAGGAATAGAAATAATCTAAGTGATAAACCAATACATATTTTCAACTTTATATTGGCCTCATCGTGATTAGAAAAAATCAAATTATAATAATATATTTCAATTTAATTTATCAATTTATTTGATTGAAATATAACTGTTTTGCTGGCTGGCATATTAAATTTTAAATGGTGTCACGATAAGGATGAAGAAAGAGAAAGAAATCATACGGAATCCTGCTATCGTCAGCGAGATATGTATATATATATAGAATTATGTCTGTCTGTTTATTTTGTCCCATTCAACGTGTATTGACTATACGTCGTGCAGTTTCGAGAACCGAAAGACGCTGCAGGACAGGGCAGGCAAAGTCATCTTGTCTTTGTCTGCTTTGTGTAACAAAGAAAGACTTCTTGCCTGATGCGGTATGTTCTCAGCCCAATTCAAACAACTCTGCAGTCGAGTCAGCAAATTTCATTACTTCTTTCTAAATTTTAGAAAGCATTTTATCTTAAAAAAAAAAGAAAATGGTTTCGTTTTTACATTCTAAAAATTTATTTGTTAAAACGAATCTTTCTAATTGATTTTCATTTTTTTTTTCTTCGTATAATAAATTATTTTAAAGGATCTGGAATTTTGGTATTTTCTTTCTGATTATGGTGGCTGCTTCTTGTTAATCTACCTTGGACCAAATGAGCCATAATGTCTGATCCAATTGAGCTACCAGCTCAAAAGATTCATTGTGTCTGATGAGCGGCGCTGTTTATTCACGTATGACTTCATTTGGCCCGCGGACTCATAAACAATCGCTTAAGTTGCTCTGGCTGCCAATTCACATATGTTTGCGTGTATGAGTGTGTGTGTGTGTGAGTGTGTGTATCTATGTGCGAGTTTGTTGTCCATTTCAATTTAGCATACGTTCAAATGCACGCACAACCGCAATAAAGTGACAAAGAAACAAAAGCAAGCCAAGAAGAATGGAAAGACGGCTAAACGCTTTGTAATGCGCTTATATATATATATATATATATATATATATATATACGTATGTATGTATGTATGTATGTGTATGTGTATGTGTGCGTGTGCTGTTGTTCTCCCCGTTGTTGTTTGTTGTTTGCAAGTATCATTAAGCTGCTCAAGTGATAAATTTGCCTGTTCCAACCGCACTTTACACATTTTCGCATTTTTCGTCACATTATTTCTTCATCTTCTAATTCTTTTGATGTTTTTCTTATTGTTCCCTTCTTTTTTTTGGCTGCTTTCGGAGCATTGATTTATGTGAACGGATTTGGCGTCCGTTGCTCTCTGCGCTTTCTAACTGGGCATTCCTTTGTCACGTTTTCATTTCTTTCTCTTTTCCTTGTCGTTTGCTCTTGTTTGCTGTAATGACGTCATTTGGCAAATTGGCCATTTAACGGCGAAAGATGGCTTCCGCACGATAAAATACAGAGTCTCGACCCTTTATGCTAAGCAACAGTTGATATACTGAACAAAAATCGCAAGCGTATTCAGTTTTTTAAGCCTACTTGTAGCTAAAAACATTCCGACCTCAAATATTTTAAAGAATTAAAGAACTAATTTTAATATTTATTATAAATATAAACAGGAGAAAATAGGCTTGTTTCAGCACGAAACTCTGAATATATTCTGAACTAAAGCGGCAGATCCTTAAGCTTGAGGAATTAATCAAATATTTGAAGTATTTATATCCTTAAAGAAAAAGTTCCAGTTTAAAAATACTCTGAAACCAAGCTTAAAGATTGAAAGAAATAATTTTAGTAATTATTTCTTTATTAAAACATGAAAATCTGAAATTATTCAGACCTCAAAAAATAATTAGGATATTTATTTCTTTAATGCTTTAAAATGCTTGTGGTCAAAATATTTGTGGCATTCATGCTCGAGACAGGAGCATTATATTCATAAGGCACTTAATGTATGCTAACCAAGTTTTTTTTGTTGCTGTGTGGCCAAAGTCTAATGTTGCTGGAGGGGCATTTCCTTTGGCTGTGTCACGAGTCGCGCCCTGCTGGCTAACGCCTACTTTAAACTGTTGCGCATTTTGTCAGCCAGGGCGTGCCGCCTGTTGCCTGTTGCTTGTTGCCTGTCGCCTTTCGCCTGAACCATAGTTGTCCCCACATTTAGCTGGCTGCTTGCCAAGTTTTACACACTGGCACGCAACTTGGCCAAGTTGGTGTTGTTGCCAGCCATTTTGTTGGCTCGCGTGGGAAATGCCAATGTTTCGTTACGTTCCGTTTATTTCCCGCTAACTAGCCGTAATGCTAATTTGGCCACTTTGGAATTCCCAGCATAGTGCATGACTAGATTATTTAAGTTCGGTTCGATGAGCAAAACGCAAAGTGCAAAACCAAATATGCAGCACAAAAATAGCCATTTAAAAGCCAAATTTAATCACAATTAATAATACTTAGTTTTAATAACTGTAGACTGTGTTTAGTCCACTTTAGATAAGTTAATAAACTGAATTAAATTTATCCTTAATTTATACATTTATCTGAGAATACATATATTATTTTAATTTTTCTTGTATGTACAACTCAAATCGAACTTGTAATGCTAACAAATGATGAGATTAAAAGATTTTCTGTGCCTATTTGATTTTGTTGTCTTTAATTTTCTAAAGCAATCTAAAAATGAATATGTTTCTAAGCAAGGAAGTCAGATTAAAAAGGATAAATTCTGTATGCAAATGATGAATATCTCAGTCTCGAAAAACTCATTAGATATTAAAGTGGCGTTGATCTCGCTCTGAAATCAATTTCAACCATTTTTATGAGTTCGCCTGCGAAAGAGTGAAACCAAATAAGAAATTCAGATACGGGTCTACGAACTCTGACGTCTTTGCGGATTGGTCTTCCGGGCTACTCGGAGTTCGTTCGGTTCGTTGGCAGAGCGGTCAACTCTAAGCTGCCAACCGGCGACTGCAAAGGTCAGTAGAATAAAGTTGCTTTGTTATTGCTGCTGCCTGGGAATCCATTCAGAATGTCTGGCGAAACAATGGCCCAAAGCTCGGAGTGTGCACACTGGAATTGAAACGGATTGAAATTACGATTTAAATTGTATGCCATCAGCCATCAGCCATCTGCAATCAAAAGCTGGCCAAATAGAGTTGTTTTTGTTAGTTTGCGCAATGAGAATGCGTTTTGTGTCTTATTTTAGTACATCTGGAGACTGGGGAGCTTGTAAGCTCGATCCCATCAACAGTTCAGTGCACCGCCAAAGAAATTTCATGCAAATTTAAATGTTTGCATACTTTTAGGCAAACTTTACTCTTTGTATGAATGTGTGTGTGATTGTGTTTGTGTTTGTGTGTGTGGGTGTTCCTCGTGCCTGTGGCAATCGATAGACCTAATGAGCTGTGAGTGCCCGAGCACACAGACAGACGACATGTGTTCTAAAATTAACTGGCGCGTGAAATATGTCATACGACACGTTGTGACAACAAAACTCAGAGGATTTCCGATAAATCTGATTCAGATGTTATTTTTGTGTCTGTTGCAATTCAGTTAAGTGCAGGTCCCTTTATGATTAATTATGGTTGATATGAGCAGCGATAAGAATGAACTCCCATTGGGCTTAAAGCACAAATGTTGTTTATTTGGGTCAGCCATCTAGTCAAAGGTGTAACATATATGTGAGTCCAATTAATGCTGTTCTAGTTGAGACTGTTCAACTAGGAATTACCTTGCACCCAGCCCTAACCAACTTGCTGTAATAACCGCAGAAAGTTTCGCTTTAAATCGATATGTGTTACACACTCCATTTTCCAGAAAGCGTATTTAATTTTTAATGTAATTTAGCACTGTTTTATTTTATTTTATTTTGTGAAGGTAATCGGATAATATAAAATAAAATAAATATAAAATTAGTCTACTTGATCTTGATTTGACTTGACCTGATTTGGTGTCCGCAGCTTATGTAGTAACTGAGACCGAACGGTTGTATATACTTAATATATACACAGATGATTCCTTCCTCCTATCCATCATGAAAACTCTCTCAGCCATTTCCAAGAAGTATAAGCGATAAAAAATAAGTAATTAATCTAAATGGAGCACAGTCATGTGTGTCAGAACACCGACCATGGCCATAAAATGTGAGCATTTAGTGTCGAACAACGGCAACAACAATAACAATAACAACAATAAGCACTCAAAAAAACACACCCATTAAACACATGACAACAGCATAAAGCATAAACACTCTGCGTATACTTAATGTAGGCAATATTATTGGCATTTGCCAAACTCCCCCCAAATTTGAATAAGGTGGCGCCACTCATCTAATGCTTGAGTTATTCAAACCCGAAAAGTACTCAAATTAATCACAGGAAATTCGTCAATTATTCAGCACTTCACGATGACTAAGGAAGGAATATGAACACAGTATGTAATCGGCATTCAGCTTTTATTTTGGGGATGTCCTGCAAATAAAGGACAGGCAGTAAAAAATAATTCGTTGGAAAGTAAAACGTTGATCTTAGAAGCTCAAAAATAAATTGACTATACCAGTAATTATTATGCGATACTTTTTTAGTCGAGTCTGGTTTTTGTTAGTGTTTAACTAAATGCACGAAAGCGTTGCCTTAAATATTCATCAGAGAATTGAAAATCGATACATGTCCTTGCTGTCAAAAGTCAATGAAAGCACCAAACGGTTACATTTTTTAATTGAAAAGGACTCGGAACTCTCGAGCTAACTCGGCCCAAGGGACGAGGTCATAAATTGCAGCTGCTTGGGACAGCAAAATTTCAATTGAATATAAAGCCACAACAGAAGGCACAATTTAAAGTCAACTCAAACCAAACGCGCTTAAAGATTCAACTGGCTTCAAGCACTGAGCGAAAAATCATAATTTGTGACTTAGCTATTGGCCCGGTCCAAGAGCGCACAAATTGGTAGTCGTCTGTGGCATTTGTTTTTTGCTTTGGCCTGCCAGTCCCTTAGTCATTTATCAACATGTCACTTAGTAGCTATTGTTGCCTGCATTCTAAGTGCTCTCTGCTCGGGAACACGTCTGATGACTTTGACTTTGACATTTGAGCAACACCCAAAATTCGCTTGCTGGTCGCGCTCAGAGTGCCAGAAATCAAGACAAATCAAATAATTTGCATTATCATTGTTGGGTTGGCGCCAAATTGTCCGCATTACGTGCCACGTTTAACTCAACAAAAAAAAAAAAAACAAACAAAAAAAAAGACATTACAACATATCATATTTCTAGCTACTCAAATATTTATAAGAACATATATTACAGTCTCCTTTGCGACTCTGCTGTGGCATTGTTTCATATTCATTTGATGACGTGGTTCACCACATTTTATGCTCTTGCTGAAGTTAGTCTAATTTTACATTTTGTAATTTGTAGAATAATGTACTCCCCCAGTTTTAATGATAACTTCTTAACACTCAGCATATATCCGTATTTTTTCTATTATTTCACATAGCTGTCATTAGATGAATTTCGAACTTGACCCAATATTTAAATATCAGCAGATTAACTCTTGTCTACAAGGGTATCTCATCATCGGCATGCCAAATGTGCTTTTGTTATCCTTGAATCATTTTTAGTACATTAAATATACATTTATTTAAAAAGGAAAACATAAAGTATATATATATATATATATATATATATATTGAGGAGTAAATTAGTAAAACCTACGAAATTGAATACCAATTAAAAAGTATAAAAATAAATGATAAGTAGTAATGAAAATTAATTATAGCACTTAGCCCTCATCAGGCCCATAGGCCTTTGATAACCCAAATTGAAAAACTCAGTAAATGCATTTAATAATGAGATTTAATTAAAAATCATTCAAAATAACAAGTGGCCGTTATCAGTAATTAAGTAATAAGTTAAAATCAAATTAGACAAAGGGCACAAATCGGGTCATTTGCTCAATGAGTGTATGAAAAGGATATAAAACAAAAAATAAATGTCTGCTTAACAAAACAAATAAAATTAAATTAAAGGCTTAAAAGTAATCAATAAGTTCTTGTGCATTTAATTTACGTCCTTTATTATTATTTACAGTCGATTTATTTTAAATTAATTAAAGAATTCGATTTCGATAAAATCTTAAAGTAGGGACAAAATGCGATTCCCTGATAAGTAATATTTTGCTTATTTCACATATGGCGATGTGTGATTTAAATCCTTTAATATTTGAATATCTGTTTTATGGATTAAAGAACTTTTTCTCCATTTCATTTTGAATCAAATCGAGTTGTCAGTTGCAGCTGTTAGTTAATTAAATCGCAAAAACTAAAGCAAACATTGTTTGAAAACCTTAATCGAAAGCCGAAATTGTTTCCTGTTTTTTTTTTTTTTTTGATGGCAATCCGGAGTTCAGTTAATGCGACTCCTTGTTGCCTTTAGCAGTGTTATTTAAAAAAAAATTTAATTAAATATTCGTAATGATCGAAAAAAGACTAATATAATAAGTGCAACAAAATACTATAGGTACATCTCGAGCTAATGCAGAAAAACAAAACATGTAAATTTAAATAGTATACAAACTACAAAAAATACAAAAAACATTTCAAATTCCGAAGCAAAATTCGGGCTGCAAGGCTATCCTCTTTCACGTATTATACGTATTTAAGTATTTCAGTTGAACAATCGCTGCTGCTTTCGCACTTTAAGCTACACTTTCAACTGGTGTCATTTGACATAGCAAATTGCCTTAAGTCCATTTCACGCTACCGTTTCAAGGCTGTGGCGCCAATAAATTTACTAAACGACCAAAGTGCAAACAATCGACGATAAACATGCACTCACACACACCCACACCCACACACACGCACACGCATAGACGTCATGTTGTTGTGCGTGTGTGTGTGTTTATGTGTAGGTGTTTGGCTGCGTTCTGAATTGCGTGTTCAAACAACAGATTAATTGCAGGCAGGCAATCAATTTTGATTAAAGTTGAGCTGTACTCCGGAACTGTCAGCCAACTGTCTTAAAGTATATTTGGACAGAATCGGAAATTCTATTTGCAGACTGCAGCCAACAGAATCAACAAACTATAATCAATTATTCAACAGCTGGCTAAACCAAACTAACTGAAACAACTTGCAGAACTTTAGTTGCTCACAACTTGCCGAACTGCTGAAAGCTGGCAATTATGCTGACACATGCTAAACAGTTGTGATAAGCCAAAATATGATAATTTAAATTGATATCGATAGATATTGAGTCTCAATTAGGCTAAAAGCTTGTCGGACACCTGCGAAATTTTGACAATAAGCAATAAAACCACTAAAACCATTTACACTATTCGTACATCTAGTATCTAAAAATCCGAGGCTAAAAACTATAAATATTCATAGATACACACAACTGAGTGTATGTGTGCGTAGTTGTGGCAGTGTGTGTGTGTGTGTGTGTGTGTGTGTGTGGCTCATGTGTGTGATATCTAACTAAAATCGACTGGCCAATGGATCATCTATTATGCAATATGGCGGGCAACAGTCGCAACTCGTCCTACAATTGCCTATCATCGTGGGACTCCTACGATCGTATACCCAGGTATGTAAAAGGACGACTAACTGCCAGGATAGACTGGCTGACTGGCTGACTGCCTGACTGACAGTCTGACTGCCAAAATGCTACTCGCTGCTGTTGAACAAATCCAATTATGTATACGCAGCACTGTGACTAATTCAATTTTTGTTCTATATCGATTTTTAAAGCATTCGCCACGCTCTTCTCCGAGACGCGTCAACTAAATGTAATAGAATATAAGAAAAGCATTTAAGTAGCAATCAGAACTTGATTACCATTAGCAATCAAATCTAATCAATTTCCAACTAAAAGCACACATCACAAAGACAATAGTGTCCAAATTGTGTCTGTGTGTGTGTGTGTGTGTGTGGGTGTGTGTGTGCTTAAGCAACTCTATGTTTAACTAAGTACTTTATATGCCACTGCCTTGAGCAAAGTTATTTTTAGTTTGCTGTCTTATTACATTGTCAGTTTTATATTAAACTGTCGTTAAATTCAGACTTAAAGTATTTTTGTTTTTTATTAGATTAAGATTGAATTGTTTTTTTTTTTTGCCAACTTGATTTGATTGGAATTTTTCTTGGTTTCCCCTTTATCCGTGCAATAAATGTTGGACTGCTTTCCATTTAGATATCACCAGATTTATTATGGCCTTTTTTTATTTTTCTTTTTCTTTTCTCATTTCGAATTTCCGTTTTACCCATTTTTATTGGGTTCTGGGTATAAAAGTGATGAAAATAATGTCTCAGTTTTTTCACATATATATATATTCTGAAATTATTATTTATTATTATTTTCAATTAATATTCTGCTCCATCCATTTAATGATAAGCATTGGAATAATGGAATTTAATGAACGCGTTCTTCTTTAAAATAGTAATGAATTCAAGCTGGACTTTCGCCCCAGATAGTGGTTCCTCGTCGTTGAAAGTGATTTTACTATCGGAGTGTTCACATTTGTGTTCGCCATTGTTCGCCATTGTCATTAAATAAAAGCGTCTGATGAATCTCTATTTTGGCTTTTGTTTAATTATGTGCGCACTGAGGCGACTTCACTATATGGGCTCTTAACTTTTTATGGGCGGCAATCAGCTCTCAATGTGTTTGGGGTAATCAACGCGTGTGCAGCTCTTCGACCATTTAACATGGCTGGATCGTTTTAAGGAGCACTCGCTTTTGTTTTATGTCCTTCTGAGCTCGTTCGACCATCTTTTTATTGGCTCTACGCGACTCCTTCGAGCGAGTCGCCAGGCATATCCTTTTCTCGGATCAGGCCTGGGCACTCGCTATTAATCTGTGCCGGAACCAGCTGGCCTAAGTTTACCAATTGGATTTGGAGCTGTGGCAGAAACAACTCTTTTCAGCTATTGTTGCATGCTGATGCACGGACATTAGGCCTATTGTGAGGCAGTGCTTTTGTGGGGCCAAAGGGCAGAGCAACAAAAGCCACTCCATTGTTCTGACAGGTATTTCATGGAGCGCTCTGATGAGCTTTGATTTTCGGTGGCTGCCTCGCTGAGGCATGAGCTTTAAGAGAAAAATTTGCTTCAAAGTGAAATTTAATCTAGTCCTGTAATCAAATCTGAGAAATGGGGCATGGACAAAATGGTCGAAAAAAGTCAAATTTAAAAATCGATAAGGAATAAACACAATTTATGTGTAGGTAGATAATGACATAGAGCTGTTGGAGACCCGCAGGCTCAGCTTTAAACTCAATATCAACATTAAATGTGACGCTCTAATCAAATGATAAAGCAACAAAAACACATTAACGAGCAATTTGCAATGTGCCGCAAGCCAAACCGTATTTAAAATGCTGCTTCAATCCAAAAAAAAAGCAGAGTTTTCAGTTAGCTTTTGCACAAACAAATATTTATGCATGCATAAAGTATTTGGCACCCTGTTGCCACAAAATCTGATATCAAATTGCATTCAAACTCTGGTTTTCTCAATTATGCCTGTGCAAATATTATTGCATGCGCATATTGATTGCAATCACAAAACTTCATTTATTATGCATCGACGATTGCATTTCTTTGAACAAGTTTTTATACCCTAAACCCATTAAAAATGGGTGAAGAGAGGGCAAAAACATGTAACAGGCAGATGGAAACTTCTCTTTCCCCATAAAGTGTGCGTATTTGTTGATCAAAATGAACAGTCGTGTCGATATGTTCATCCATATAAGCACGCACATACATATATATACATATATACACATAAATAAAAAAATAAGAAATATTTATTTGATTTCTGGGGGGAATGTAAATTAAAAATGGTCTAACATTTGTTGCATGATTATGGGAAATTGCAGAAAAAACCAATTAAATAATATATGAGATAGGATAATTCCATTAATAATATAAATAGAAGACTCTTCTAAAACTAGAATAATATATTTCGCAGCTGAGTTCAGGGTATCTGGTAGTCGAGTGAACTCATTACTCATCCTCCTCAATCTCATCCCTACTTGATGCTGCTGACTTTCCTGTAAGTTCGAATAACAAGCTTAAAGTGCCATTAGCTTGAATGCCACAACGCAGTTATAAAAGCCGACGCTGATTTCATTGAATTATTTTTTTTTTTATAAATTTTGTTCGACTTTGGGCTTTTTTAAACAGTTTAAAAATAAGCGTAAGTCTTAGTGTCACATTAAATTCTTAAATATTCATTTAAGACATTTGTAATTATTCTGTGTTAGTTCAAAAGGTCAAGCAGCACAGCACCAAAAAAAAAGCCAATCTGAAATTCATTAGCCCGTGCAAACAGTATATGTTACTGTATATGAAACGTTTTCTAAAATCTTAACTGATTAAAATATAATACTCTATAATACCAACAGAATTATATTTATCCAATGACATTTTTGGGAAGTTCGCAGCTTGAGTTGATGCTGTGGGGACAGATATCAAAAGTCGCCTGGGTTCAATTGCTGATGCTGAACTTTGGCATTGTTTGGTCCCCAGGAGGGCGCGCTTAAAACGTTGCAAGTGTTTAATGCTGGTGTTATCAGCTTGTGTTGCTCTTTGATTGGCATTGCGAATGTATCCACCAAAATTTCAACCAGCTGCAAATTATTACTGTGCCGCGTTCAATGGCCGAGTGGAATGAACTTTGTCAGCGAATTTCCGTCTGGCAATATTGTTCGAGGTCAGAGTTGATTGTAAGCAGTGCAACATTTTGCGGTGTTGTGGCATAACGGATTGGACACCAGTGAGCGACTGTTAATATTTGCCACGCATTGCAGTCATTGCCACTTGCCGTTTGCCGCTTGCCACATGCCAGTTGTCAGCAGCTGCCCTCGGGTATCATTCATTCCGGCATGCGGCAAACAAACTGCGCTCGCTTTATCTGTGCCTGGTGCATTAACCTTGACATGAATATTCACTGGACCCCAGAGCTCCGAGATCTGTTTGAGTCTAGTTCATAATGTTGGCAACTGCCACACAAAGATTTACGTTAACAATTCGCAAAGCTTTGCATTATATATTTGAATTCTCTTTTGTTTTGGGGCAGACCCACGAAACTGCGACGTCTTTAATTACCAGTCCTAGACAAACAATCAAAACAGAGAGGAAGATAGAGAGAGAGATGGGGAGAGGGAGAGCGGGAGAGAGAAAGTCAGGGGCAGTCAAGTGTTTAACCAAGGTCTGCTTTAATATTTGGTTGTTTGCATTGCACTCAAAACATTGTGAATAATGGCCAAAGCTCAAGCAATTTATATGCTAAACTGGAGTATCTGCGGGTTGGATCTAACAAGAGTCCCTCAACTTAATTGTGGGTTGGAGCTGGCTTCTGTGTTCTGAGCCTTCAAGTTGTCAGCTGCATGGCAATTGCAAGATAAACGTTTCCATTTTGAAGCGATCGATGCATTTATAATTCCACAAAGCAAGAGATGTGCTGATAAATAAAGAAATAACTATGCCACCAGAAGTGGAAGAGTAAGACAATGACATTGAGCAGAAAATAGCTTAGATTGTTTGTCATTTAGTAATCAGTTGGTTAAAGCCTGATTCCACTGATTAACTAACAGGCAATAACCAACATTTTGCAAGCAGCCCAAAAAAAAAAATAAAAAAAAAATATAATTGAAATTATTCTTATTATCAAATTGGTTTAATTGTTATACTTAGATGACTTGTATTTGTAATATATATGATAAGTTTCCAACATTAAAAAATTACTCAGTTGTAATTTGAAATTCGTTACGTTTTCTAACGAAGTATTTGAGTTCTGAGTTTAGTTAGCTCCAAGCGTAAATATGAAAAGCGAAATACTGAAAACTTCGCACAAAAGTTTCAACTATTTAAATTATTTGTTTTATTAGATAGAGCAAACTTGTAATCGAAGTTATTTATTTAATACTTTTATACTTTAGTGACTTTTTAGCAATGTGATATATATTTATGTAAGTTTATTCAATGTAAATCTAATAACACCAGTGAAATACTTTCATATTTATGAAAGTCGAAGTTTGCAGCAAGTGTCGTCACTGAGTTTATTTTCAAAGTTACTTCTGCTGCAGCAGCTGCTGCTGCTGTTGTGCTGTCAAGCATTTTAATATGTGCTTGTGTGGCACTCGTTGCACGCACTTCCTTCCTAATAGAAATGTGGTAAACGGAAAATGGGAGAAACGCTGGTTGCATTTGAGCTGCTGGCTGTCACTTTACGCTCCACATAATGCGATAAGTATGCGCATCAATTGTCAAGTGCAGCGGCGGCAATTCAATTGCCATTTTATTGATACTCAATCAAAGTGATTTGCACAATGCCTTCGATTATTTGCCACATGAGTCGAGTGCATTCAGTAAGCGGCTTTTGTGGCGACATTCAATTGAATCGAATCGAATCGTATTTAAAATCAAATTTCCCCCTTATTTATCTTTGCAGAGTGCGTGTGGAGTACTATGTGAATGAAAACACATTCAAAGAAAGACTGCAACTCTATTTCATTAAGAACCAGCGTTCAAGTGAGTATTTCAGATGTAATATTTACTTACAGTGTCTGCACAACTGTTGGAGTTCTCTATAGCGAACATCTACATCTATTCCTAAGCTAATTAAATAAATTCTACATCAATTGAAAAGTTTGTAATTTGTTATATTTTATGTGTTAACTCAATTTGCAAAAGCCGTTTTTTTGTACACATACATTGAGTTGACATACTTTACTTAATTATTAATACGTATGTTTCCTTCTTGGTATGCGACATCTTTTTGTGCTACTTTTTATTTACCTAGCAACCATTCCTAGTGCTGCTCGAAGTACTCTTGCCAAGTTTTACAGTCGCGTACTTATATTAAATTCCACGTGTCTTTGATTTAAGTTAAGATTTAAATGCTTTGTTTTCGCTTTTACACAAGTTCACTTCAGAGAAATTTGTGTCTCTAAGTTCACAATTCATGACAATAAAGTATTTTTATTGCATTTTCTGTTTGAGTGCCAAAATGTATATTTTATTGTTTGAGTTCGGTATAGAGAAGTTCTACTGTGCCTATATTTAACTTAATTACAAACGTCTAATTGAATTGCGCTGAGGTTCAACCAGACAGACAGTGCTTAGAATGCAGAGCGATATAAGTTTCCGTAGGCCGCACAATCAATCGAATGAATTGGAAAAGCAGGTGAAAGTCCAATGAGAAGCTGAAGAACAACAACAAAAAGAGAAACAAGCCATAGCGGATGAGGCAGACCCAATATACCTGAGTAAATATTGATTTGGATACGAAATAATTGTGCAGGTAAACAGCGGACAGGTAAATATTTGAACGGTCAGTCAAATAGGGGTTTGCCAGTCGGTCAGTCAGTTAGCCAGGAAGCTGACCAAAAGGTTAGGTAGATAAAGGCTAAACTAACGAACTCATGTAATTTAGTTGTTTGACCCAAATTTCGTTGTGTTTTGTGCTACTTTCTCATTCAAGGCTTACGCATACGAATTGCCGATTTATTCCTTAAGTTACTGTCGTGTGTTCTCTACATAATACGTGTGATATTGGATAAAAATCCAACATTTATAACATGGTAAGCTATATGCCACACATAAATAACTCTCAATCAGAAAAACATACAATATTTATTGTCATACATTTTTATCCCCCCCTCTGTCTATCTGTGCGTGTGTGTGTGTGTCTCCCTGGTTATCCTTAGCTATGGCTGCGAAGTGGCCAATAAGACAGAGTTTATCATTTCTGCCAAGCTAACGGAGGAGGAGTTCCAGGAGAATCCAATTATTAACTGGGATGCAATACTCTGGGTGAATCGCCCGACGGTGCTCTGGGTGCTACAATTACTCCTAGCCATGGTGTCGTTAACTCAATCTTTGGTTCTTACATATCTAGGCTATAAGGTAAGTCAAATACTTTTCTTTCAAATTTAAGTGCCTTAAAAAGTTTATACAAAAAATTAGAAACTTAAAATAATAGTTTAAATGTAAATTAAGTCCACTTTGTTGTGAATAATAATGACATTGGAAAATGAACTTTGAAATATAAAAATTAAAATTGGAATTTTTAAGTACCATTTGACCTAGTTCTATAAATTAAATGTTTTTCTTTTCTGGATCTGTGTTGAGGATATATTCACAGCCTGCGAAAAACATGATTAAAATCAATTTTAAGAGCAGTGTTTAATAAGAAAGTATGTATTGTGTTACATACATTAATAGGAATAGTAATATTTGTTTGTCGCACTTTTCAAGTGTTTGTGGAATATTCTAATGGCGAAATCTTTTCTATTTTACTTTTCAACAGGGCAATATATGGCAGCAAATACTCTCATTTCACTTCATACTAGAATTAGTAACGACAATACCCTTTGCACTGACGGTAAGTGCAATTAAAGTGCTATCAAACTCTCAGCGATGGTGTACCATTAATGATTATTGATTTTTCCTTCTGGTGCAGATTGTGCATCCGCCACTGCGCAATCTTTTCATACCGATTTTCCTGAACTGCTGGCTGGCCAAGCGTTCGCTGGAGAACATGTTTGTAAGTGTGTGTTAGTTTAACTAGCCGACTAACTTTAACTCTCTTTACTTTATGATGCAACATTCCCCAGAACGATTTACATCGAGCGATGCAAAAATCGCAATCGGCTTTGTCACAACAGTTGACCATTTTGTCGGCCACGTTGCTATGCCTTGTGTTCACCAGGTAACTAACTAAGCCTACTAAGCTATTTGTCTTTTCCTAATCTGTCCCAATCTATATTTATTTCTAGTGTTTGCGGAATACAGCATTTTCAGCGCGCCGGCCATCGACATTTGAATTTGTTCCAGAGCACTTACTACGTGGTTGTGACCTTCTCCACGGTTGGCTACGGTGATTTCGTGCCGGACATTTGGCCATCGCAACTGTATATGGTCATCATGATTTGTGTGGCGCTGATTGTGCTGCCCACGCAGGTGAGTAACTGCATTTAATGCCTGACTGCCACAATTGCTACACATAGGAGCCACCACCAACAACATCAATAAATAATGTTCGACTTTGACGAACTTTTCGACTGTGATCTATCTGAGTTCCCTCGACGGCTTCAAATATTCGTATTCAACGTGTATACGCATACAGTTTTAAGCTTCTCAACTGCCACGATTCCGGTGTCCAGTCCATCAATCAATTTAGCTATTAACAAATGACTCCAGCGACTGGCCATCAATCTGTCTGAAAATGACGCATGGCCAGCATTGACTTCCACTTGTTTGCCATTGCGTCAAAAACAATTAACGAGTAATTGTTAGTAGCAACTAAAAGTTCCAGGAAACAATATGACTGACTACTCGCCGAGTATTGGCCAAACAAGAGCATTAATCAAATGCTGTGTTTTTTCCGTAGCATACTTTTTGGCGCTGACTGCAGGCGCTTCTGTCAAACAAGCGCAAGCTGCATGTCAATGTTCGCGACGCCATCCAACAATTTATGACCCCGTCCATAACAATAACAGCCCAACAGCAACATTGTGACCAAACTGTCAGCCTTGTGTGAGTGCGAGTGTGTGTGTGCGAGTGCGTGTGTTTCGCCTGTTCTGAAACGGAAGCAAAGCACTTAAATTTAATTGAAATTATTAATGCTGCATCTCAAACTGCAATCGAGTTAAGCTGTCAATATATAATGTCATCAATCTATCAATTCATAGCTATCCATTCTATAGAATAAAATATATTTATAAATTTCGCATAGGTATATAAAGTATAAAGCGATGGACTGTACAAAATATACTTAATTGAATTGCACACTTTCAAGTGTGATCAATTTTAAGAGTATTAAAATTCAAAATTTTATTCAATTTCTATTCTGGTATGCTGTCCTTCTAAGGGCGTGTACCAAACACGAATGGAATAAATTATTAAATGAAAATTAGCTTAATTGCATACTCTCAAGTGTGAAAATTGTGAACTAATTAAAATTCCGAATCGTATTAAATTGAATACAAGTTTAATTGCATACTCTCAAGTGTGAAAATTGTTTTCACATTTAAATTCCAAATTGGTTGGCAACCATTTCAACACATCTGCAAAAATAGTTCAGCTTTGACTCAGCATATATTTAAAGTTTAAAATGACATCTAATTGAGGAGTATGATTTTTATCATGTTGATAGGAGTTACTTAAAAATATATACTAGTTAAATTGAGATGTATAGAGCCACCAGGTCAAAGAGAAAACAAATATCCTTCAGACAAGCAAATACATGGGGAGGAACAGACTTAGATCAGTCACGAGATCAGTTACGAGGCGATTGTGGACTAAGGGTTCGTCCAGTTAAACTATATTCAATAAAAGAATCCTCAAAAGCACCTCATAGCTATGCAAATCCTTGTGAAAAAATGTGAAAAACTCAACACGGCAAAGATTTGCACATTCGTGGATTTATTCAGGGTGATGATTGAGCACAGTATAAGTAGATATTTAAAATACATAATTCAAAACTATCGAAATATCGACTGTTTTTCGGGGAAAACCAATTTAATTTATAATTCCTATAAATTACAAATTCGAAATGCAGTTTGAACAATTGGCTTTCACGTGGATGGAGCGACAGAAGCTGGGCGGCAGTTATTCCTCGCACCGTGCTCAGAGCGAGAAGCATGTTGTTGTGTGTTCCACAACCCTGCATGCGGATACGATAATGGACTTTCTGAATGAGTTTTATGCGCATCCGTTGCTGCAGGACTTCTATGTGGTGCTGCTGAGTCCCATGGAGCTGGACACAACGATGCGTATGATATTGCAGGTGCCCATTTGGGCGCAGCGCGTCATCTACATTCAGGTTGGTTAAATATTCGACAACTTGTGATTCGATTTCTGAATGCATTCACACATTATGGCATGACATTTTGGCATGACATTTTGGCATGACACTTTGGCATTTGACAGGGCTCCTGTTTAAAGGATGGCGACTTGGCGCGGGCGCGCATGAACGAGGCGGAGGCTTGCTTTATATTGGCAGCTCGCAACTATGCCGATAAAACGGCTGCCGATGAGCACACCATTCTCCGCTCCTGGGCTGTCAAGGACTTTGCCCCGAATGTGCCCCAATATGTGCAGATATTCAGGTGAGTGGTTCGCGTCCGTGTTTCTGCTGATTGCCAACAAACCGCAGTTAATTTGCTTCTCTTGCTGCTTACGCGCTGCGCGTACTTAACAACTCAACCGACATCTATATATATACATATATATATACTCTTATCTATGTGTGGGTTTCCATTCGCTGTTACATATTCTAATCTGACTAGACCGGAGCACAAGCTGCATGTGAAGTTCGCCGAGCACGTGGTCTGCGAGGATGAGTTCAAGTACGCGTTGCTGGCCAACAACTGCACTTGCCCCGGAGCCAGCACACTGGTTACACTGCTCCTGCACACGTCACGCGGACAGTACGTATACATACACACACACTACCCACTATCCCTACACAGTAAAAAAAATAGTGCAATAGTGCTCAAACTATTATTCAGAAATTACTCTTGTGTCTGTCTAAAAACCAATGTTTTTTTATTTGATTTGATTTCCAATGTTTGTTTTTTATTTATATGTGCAAATATCATATTAATTATAATTTATTAATTTTTGTGCGTATTTTAGAAGAAGAAAAACCATAGTTAGATAGGTAAATGTTCAAAAATTCATTCGATTTTTTGCCCAGTGTATATATCCTGTCCAGTCAACTGTTAATGGTCAGCCAAAGCGCTGGCAAAAAAACATTTAGCTCCCATGCGTCATCAGCTTTGCCGCCTGATGCGTCACAGTTCACTGCCGTAAATTATACCGTATATATGTATGTGTCAGCTGGTACTTCACATCTCGCTATTTGTGGCATGAGATCCCTTCACTGGGCTTTAACTGAGGGCTAATATACACGACTTAATCAACAGCAAGGCGAAAATTTTTTGCTGGCCATTTTCAAATTCAAGTAATCGCATCTATTTGGCTCAAGTGTACAAAAAGGCTTTTAAAGTGAAGCGGAGCAATGGTCAAAGCCACAAGAAATATGAGAATATTATAACTTTTACCAAATATTTCCATACTTCGAAAGTAAATGGAAGTTAATATTAAATCCCTCAAATAGCTGAAGGCGAAGTTGAAGCTCTTAAAAATAATCCTTGACGCTTACTTAAAATCATTTAACTTGATCAACAGAAGCTACCAATTTCTGCCGAACAAGCAGTGGGCAAATTAAAAATTGAATTTCGTATAAACTTAAACATAAACTTCAATTAAATAACCATAATGGAGTATTAAAACTAAAATGCAGAAGAGTCTCTTTATCGTGCTAAATAAACGGCACGATGCGAGTGCGAGTTTTAATTAAGTTTAATTAATGGCAGCAAACTGTGTTTTATGCAAATTTCCCCAGTCGTCGACAAGTGCGTAAAACACAAAAAAAAAATATATATATATATATAAAAAGGGAGTATAAAAAGTAAATGAATTAAATGCTCGCTCGTTGGCTGTGGCTTCAATTTGTGGCCATGTTTTCGTTTCGACGAGCAACACGCAAGCCAGATTAATCATTCGACGCGTAAAACTTGACGCATTAGTCAAGTGAGGAATTCTAATTAGAGTTATTATGGGCGAACCGGGGGGCGTGACGGCACGGCGTTACGCTTTACATTTTTTGGGGCCAGACGAGAATTTCAATTGCATTGCAACTTGAAACTTGAATCTGGAAACTTAATTCACCATTCTGGCTGTAAAGTGTTAACTTTGTTTTTTTTTGCTTGTGTGTTCCCCCGCAGGGAAGGCCAACAGTCGCCCGAGGAGTGGCATCGTCTCTATGGCAAATGTTCGGGCAACGAGATCTATCACATTGTGCTCGGCGACAGTCGCTTCTTCGGGGAGTACGAGGGCAAGAGTTTTACCTATGCCAGCTTTCATTCGCATCGCAAGTAAGTGAGGCACTTCAGAATGCTTTTTGGTTAACACAACTGCTCTCACTGAGTAACTTGACGTTTCAATGGTGAATGGCGAATGGTGAATGGCGAATGGTGAATGGCGCTTGTTTTTTTGGATGGGTGGGCATAAATAAATGCCAACCTGCTCGCTCGTCTCACACACTTTGGCCATTCAAGAACAAATTTATGTAAAACGGCCAAGTTTCTTTACACTTAAATATTTTCATATTTATTTATTTTGCACTCCCCCAAAAATATATAAAAAAAAAGGTACGGTGTCGCCTTGGTGGGCGTGCGACCGGCAGAACTGCCGGAATTCTATGAGGACACCATACTGCTGAATCCAGGGCCCAGGCACATTATGAAAAAGGATGACACGTGCTATTACATGAGCATCACCAAGGAGGAAAATTCGGCATTTGTCGTTAATCAAAATCAAACTACGGATACAACAACCGCAGCCGGCAAAGATGGTGGCCCCACCAACAGCAGTGGTGCTGCCACCACTCATCCACATCCAGCAACTGGTGGGTAGAATGCTGCATATAAACTAATATTGGCATACGTGATAGTGTGTGTATTTGAGTGTGTGCGTGTGTGTGTGTGTGTGTGCGCGTGTCTTTGTGTATTCATCAAATTAAATAACAAGCAAAAAAATGAAAACACGTCGGAATGATTTTGAATGAAGTTCGCTGCGCAAAAAAGCCCGAAATATGGAAAAAATTAAATATTTATATATACATATATATATATATATATACATATATATATGAATAAGTTTATTTTTTATTTAGCAACATTTTTTGTTTTTGCTCTTGGTTTTTGAGGCTGCCAACATTTGCGTATTCGCAATAAGTTTTATAAATTATTTGTCTGTCTCCTTATTTTTGTTGTTTTTAGTTTCATCTCGTTGCGGTTGTCAATTTGTCTATTAAACAAAAATGATAAACATAAATGAAACAAAAACAAAACGCTTTAAATGTGTGTGCGCGTGCCCGTCTCTAATAGCCATTATTAATTTTGTCTTGAAAGTTGTTGTCTTGAATTTGATCAATTAATTATCTTGTGCTGAAATTCGTTTCAAAGAAATAGACATACGAACAAAAGTAAATCAAATCAGGAACACACACCGCTTTGTTATGTTTTCAACAATTTGTTGGCTCTCTACAAATTTCCTTCAACTTCTCTAATATTAATTATTATCTATTTTAATTGCCTCTTGAGCTAAATTCGTTTACCAATTATTTCTATACCTACAAACAACATTTCTAGAGTCAGCTGAACATATATCAGACTATATTGGAGCCTTAAGCCACTTCCAAATAAAAATCCGCCAATTTGGAAAGTAAATGTTAACGAATTCAAATTTGGAAGTGGTTTTACATAAGATTCCTAATGTTGCTGATTTCTAGTGACTCGGTTAGAATAAATACATAGATATATATATTTTCACACACCAATTGAACCATGCAAAAGGTAGCTTTCACGTAGAGCGACTCAGTTCTGGCAACTCTGAGAACATTTAATTCGAACTAAAACATAAGAGTAAACATCACTTGAAACCTTACACACACACAGGCACACACAGCAACATCCACCCACACACACACACGCACACACACACACACACAGAGAACCATTCAATATTAATATAGGTATATAATATCAAATCGTATAATGTATGCGTAGCCAATACAACAACATCAACAACAATACAGTCAACAAGTACAACAACAACTACAACTACAACAGCAACAACAACAACAACAACAATTAGCACGACTCTTACATCATCAACATTATTATCAGCATCAGCATCAACAACAACAGCAACCGCTTTGAATCAAGCGGCCAATGCACCAGTGCCGTCTGTTTGTGTTCGTGTGCCCCACTGTCCCACATACGAGTCTGGCGCCGGCACGCCCTTTGCCGAGCGGCAACACTTGCAACCGTATCCGTATCCGCAATCGTCACCGTTCCCGTCACCGTCACCGCAACCGTATCCGCAACAATTGCAACATCTGACATGTGACAGTGATTATACAACACTATTTGTGCGTGAGTGTGACTCCAAAAACCAACCAACCCCATCCAAGAAAATACAAAACTCCCAAAACTAAGCAAAAGACAATTTGAACCGGAATGAAATCAACAACTCCAAATGTTAACAAAAATAACCAAAAACAAATGAAGCAAATCCAAAAATAATATTAATCAAGTTTCAACTTTGAACCATCCTCAAAACATAAACATTCTTAGCTTTACATCTTACTCTTTCTTTTTAAATATTGCTATCTCTCTTTCTTTCTCTATCTCTCTCACTCTCGCTAAAGATACATACATATATATATATTTTTTTGGTGTAGAAATTAAATTTTGCCCTCATTCGCCATAAATGCCTTTAGTCAAAAGCGAGCAATCCTCCCACCCTGAAAACCATTTCCGCTGTTCAAATGCCATTAGCTACAACTCTGTCACACACAATGACAAGATACACACTCACACACACACACACACACGCACAAAATGTCAGTAAACATCCGTCTGAACACCTTTTGTTACTTCCGCATTTCTATTTTTGTCTTTGCCACATTTTGCTTACTGCACTTGTTGTTCGATTGTTCCAATTTCGTCGCATGCCTCAAATTACACCCTTTTTCCGTTACTTTCATTATTTTTCCTCTCTTTCTATTCTGTGCACCTTTATTGATGGTAGCTGTTGTTCTATTGATGTTCCCTGTCAATTGTAAATTATATGCAATGCGCACGCAACAATTTGTTAGCACAAATTGCGTATCCGCCGTGTGGCAGCAACTGTTGTCTGCTGACTGGCTAGCCACAATGTGTGGCAACAATTTATATAGTTGCTGTTGCGTTCGCGTGTCGCATAATTAAAGCGTAACAAGCATCAGCAAGTGTGGCAAAGTCATTAGACAAGTCGACTTGTGCTTGGGCTTGGATTGGAATCAGCTTTGGGCCAACCCAATTAAGTCCCAAAACGCAAACGTTGACTGAAATCCAATTTTATTTTTGGACAACAACTTGTAAGCAGCCAAGCGCCAATGACACTGGCCGTGAAGGAAGCGATAACGAATATGTATTTTATTTATTCCAGTGAGCAAAGTGTTTTTACCAGCCCATTCAACAAATGGTGTTAATAGATTATTTATTATTCGAATGTGGAACAATTAATTGTAAATAGACCAAATGTAATTCGACCAAATGTAATTAGACCAAATGTAATTAGACCAAATCTAATTAGACTTAAAGCCTTTTGTCACTATGCCATATGCATTCCTTATAATCCTATCACTTCACGATTCCATTATGAGTCTCCCTTGCCGTTAAAGTGTGAGTGGCAAAACTATAAATAAGAAACAAATAAAAACTAAATTGAATTAAGTTAATTACATTATTATTTTAAAGTAAGCGCTCAGTGTACAAAATTTACCTTCTAAACACATTTAAGAGTGTGAGAATTGTTGGTAGTCGAACTTACCTTACCTAACTGGCACAACTTCAAAGAAATGATTCAGTCGACATTCGTTGTCTTAATTCAAGTTTACAGTTTACATCATTTAAATAGTTTTCAAAGTTCAAAGTGCCATAGGTAGACACTGCTACAAGATTAATCCAAAACCTTGGCCACTTTAAGCTCGTGTCATTGACTCGTAAACTGAATTCTGCTGCTGCTGTTAATCAATTCGGCAAAATGTACACAGCTTTGCCAGCACAATTTTTGTTCTGAAATTGCAAGGACTTTAACGAGTTTGACAAGTCCTTTTCTTGCACGTCGATTTTCTCTCTTTATCTCCTTCATTCTGTGTGTTTGCTAGTTTTTGATGGTTTTGTGTACGTTGTTCTGCTTCTTATACTCTAATTGTTTGTTCCTTCGTCTAAAATGTTAGTGAATTTCTTGTAGAGCAAGCCAAACTTTGTTCAAGTAGCGATAAATTTGACGCTTAATTACTTTACCTTAATGCACTGACGTCTTTTGAGCATTGAGAAAAGCATTTAACGAAATTTTGTACAACTTTGTTGCATTTACTTTCGCAAAAACCGACAGCCAGCGACCATCCAACGGCTGTGATAATATCGGACTCCAGGCAGAATCTGAAGGACACAACGGTGAGCACAACGCATCTGCCAACGGCGGCAACCACAACGACCGCAATAACATCAACAACGCTGCCCTTAACAATGGGTGCACAGCCAGGCTCCAGCAGCAGTGGAGCAGGAGGTGGTGGTGGTGGGGGCGGTCTCGGAGTGGGTCTCAACATGGGCACCTCGCTGAGCATAACACCTGCGCATAACACGACAGGGAATCATCTGGAATTACCGTTTGCCAACAATCCCAATCTGCTTAGTCCCGATGTGCTCAATCAGCGTAGAGGTAAGCAGCTTATGATGGAAAAAAAAAATAACCTCAAATAAATAAAATAAAAATGATTAATTTGAAATAAAATAAAGGACATAATAATTCTGGGGGTAATAAAATGTTTTAAGAAATATTTATTTATTATAATTTATTTATTTTTTTGTATGTATTTTTATTTATTTTATTTATTATTTATTTAAGAACTTCGTTGGCGTGTATTTCTTTCTGTGTACCCTTAACTTTATTAGCTTAACTACTTCTCTGCCTAACTAACCTTTATCCGTACCTCCGCACTTGGAACATAGGTAGTCGCAGACCCTCCATACTGCCCGTGCCGGACATGTTTACCTCCTCCTCATTCAGCATTGCTGGCAACGATGATGGCGATGAGGGTGACGAGAGCGACGATGAGATCGACGACGAGATGCCCTGGCGATCGCCCTCTGAGAAGATTGCGTAAGTTCTCAGCTTGAATTTCTGTATGACTCTGAAGTTTTATTTTCTAACCAAGCAATTGATAATTGAGGCACCTTCCCCCTTCCCCTGTATGTACCATAGTATTAAATATGCATAACTGTATTGTGTACACCCAATAATAACCCGAAGAGCAATGCAATCTCCAAATTCACATAGCTAACACCCAAATCAACCTCTAACTGTATTCCTCTAACTGTACAACATAACTGTAACTCTACCTGTATTGTATATAAGAACTATTTGGCGAACTATGAACAACCCAACGAAATTTCTTAGAATTTATGTGTATATCGTATGTATATAGTTTGAAAGGCGATATTTTCAGCATTATTGTTTTGTCAGTTACAATATTCGTTTTAAGGAAAGTAAATTAGAGTTTTCAATGGCTAATTCTTAATTAAAAACTTATATATACAAGTCAAATTCATCATCCTACCTTGACTATATTACAAATAACAATGCTGAAAATATCGCCGAGGCCCAGTCTCCACATATGTATATACTATGTAAATATGTGCTCATATATATTAAATGTTGCATTAGCATTAGCTTTAGCTTAGCTTAGAGCATTATGCCGATTGAGAGGCAGCCCAACTGACACTCCCAGTTGAATCTCGCAGTTGCTTGGGCGGTCACTTTCCACAATCGCGAACGTATTCGCTGATCATGAGCTCCTCGGAGGAGTCGTATCAGCGGGGCAGCGTAGCTGGCTCCTGTCTCTATTGCAACGGGAATGAATGGCCGCCTGCTCCGCGGCGACGGCGCGGCATGAAGAAGAGCTACAGTTGTGACAGTGAGTGCGTCCTGCCCAGCGCCACCAGTCAAAGATTGATTCAGGGCCCGGCAACGGGGATGGGAATGGGGATGGGGATGGGGATGGGGATGGGGATGGGCGGTGGCACGCTTGCGATGCTGGCGGCTCGACGGCGTCAGCTGCAGAGGTGCTGCTGCAGCTGCTCGCACGAAAGCAGTGGCAGCACCACAACTACAACCACCTCCGCCACAGCGGCGCTGGCTCTGAGCACCACACAAATGGGCAACGTGTCCGGCCAGCAGCCACCGCCGTCTCTGCCACCTCAGTCGCCTCTGCCGCCAGCTTTTACATTCACGTCAAGCAGTTCCGTAGAGACGCGTCGCTTGGCGCGTCCGGTTTGGGCATCCGACCTTTCCGGGTAAGTTGCACAACTTGGGAAAGGGAGGGACGCGGAATGTTCCATTGTTGAAGAGTTGTTATCGTTGCTCGTTCCAGTTCCAGTTGCAGTTGCAGGTGCTTGCTGTTGTTACTGTTTCTCAGTTGCTTATGCAATGTTTTTTTTTATGCCTGCGACAATTGCTAGTTGCTTGCCTATGGGCAGCTTTTAATGACTTGCAACGTACACCTTAAACACAGCGTGGAACCACTTGAGCTCTGCTGATGATGCTTCTCTGCCGCCTTCACATACATGCTTATATACCCTGCCACTGCCAAGTGCCCCACAGGGGGAACTAACATTAATTTCCGTAGTCTTCATTTCATATTTAAATTCTTCTTATACGAAATAGTCTCTTCGTTTCTAAATAATAATTATGGAATTTTCTACAAAATAAAATTTAATTTCCGTTAAATTAAATCAATGTGGGATTAAATTCAGTTCAAGGCCAGATTCGAAATGATTATTTGATTATTGATCATTTTGTGAAAATTCAACTATAATTGCATTTCAAAATAACTTTTTGAAATGTTTAACTATTAATCATTTATATTCCATTCAATATTTTTATATTTTATAAATGTTTTAAGTACATCAAATTTAATAAAATCTATTATAATGTTCATTAATAGATTAAGTTAATATATAATGCAATTAAAATGAATCTTTAGAAACGAAGACTACTACTTTGCATAAGAACTAAAAATATATTAGTTGATAAATTTTAAAATTAATAAAATAAAAATAAATATATATATTCATAAATTGCCAAAAACATTTTGGATTTCACATTCTGATGATGTCTGCTAAAAAGAAAATGTACAAAAGAATTATGTTTGCATAAATTTTGTTATTTAAAACTTTTGAACTTTACTTAATTAATACTGATCTCAAATGCAACATTTTTAATAGATTATAAATGATTGTTTGCATTAAAAAAAAGGCTATCTACATCAAATATGTTATTCAATCTTGTTACAGCATATCACACAGTTGTTCAATCCTTATTGTGCTGCTGCTGCTGTTGTTGTTGTTGCTTCGTCTGCTTCTTTTTTGGTTTTGTTTGCTTTGTGCTGAGTTGCATTTTGCATTTTGCATTTTGCATTTTGCATTCATTGAAAAAGTAGTCGCTTCCAGCTGTTGTTGTTCTTTGGATGGTTGTTGTCGGTATCTTTTGGCGTTGCCGTTGCCGTTGCGGTTGTTGCCTTAGCTGTTGTTCATTTACTGTACAATTAAAGGCCCTGTTGTCTGAAACAATGGGGAGCAACACGGGGGATGTCTCTAATATTGAAATTGGCAGCAGCTGTTTCTTGGACTAGCTTGACAATGCTGACGTTTGCTGCATGTTAATTGCATGCACCAACAATCCCCACTGAAAACTGTGTAAAAATCACAATTAAGATAAATAGACAACAACTCTGTAGATGTATTTCTTTAAGATACAGTGTTATAGTTCGTAGTCACTTTTAAGATATCCAGTTACCTTTATGATTTAAGCTCAGTGTGTAAAATACTCTTGATGTTCATAACCTGCATTTATCGTTTGCCTAACGCTTGTCCTTTAAACTATTTGCTTGACATTCAATTCGAGCTATCGTTTGTCTTGAGCGCATTTTCATACCATCCACAAACGCTCACATTTTGTACTTTGCAGGATTGTCAAGGGTTTTCCACCAGTGTCGCCATTCATCGGGGTCAGTCCGACACTTTGCTACCTGCTCAAAGAGAAGAAGCCACTTTGCTGCCTGCAACTGGCCCAGGTGAGTGCCCCCAAGCAACACTCGCTCCTTGCTGAAATACTCTTTTGGGGCAGGTTTGTGAGCACTGCAGCTATCGCAATGCCAAGGAGTATCAGTGGCAGAATAAGACCATAATTCTAGCCGCCGATTATGCCTCGAATGGTATCTACAATTTCATCATTCCGCTGCGTGCTCACTTTCGCTCCAAGACCTCGCTGAATCCCATAATTTTGCTGCTGGAGCGTCGACCGGACGTCGCCTTTCTCGATGCCCTATCCTATTTTCCACTGGTGAGCTCTTCTCGACCTCAACTCCATTGAGCACTGCTTTCATGATCTGTGTGCTGTAGGTTTACTGGATGCTTGGCTCCATTGACTGCTTGGACGATCTGCTACGGGCTGGCATTACACTGGCCGAGAGTGTTGTTGTGGTCAACAAGGAGCTGTCCAATTCCGCCGAGGAGGATTCACTTTCCGACTGCAACACGATTGTAGCTGTGCAGAATATGTTTAAGTAAGTAAAATCTGAATTGTATGGTTTCTCTTTTTCTGATTTTACACATTTTTGTATTGCTCGATTAAGATTCTTTCCGAGTATCAAGAGCATCACGGAGCTGTCGCAGAGTTCGAACATGCGATTCATGCAGTTCCGGGCACACGATAAGTACGCTCTGCACCTGAGCAAGATGGAGAAGGTCGGTAACAATGGGCCCGTTGCGGTGTTCGCCGCAGTTGTCATTGGTTAATTTGTCGCTCACTTAATTGCAGCGCGAGAAGGAGCGCGGTTCGCACATCTCCTACATGTTCCGTCTGCCCTTTGCCGCCGGAGCGGTCTTCAGTGCATCCATGCTGGACACGCTGCTCTACCAGGCGTTCGTCAAGGACTATGTGATTACGTTTGTGCGCCTCCTGCTTGGCATTGATCAGGCGCCGGGCAGCGGATTTTTAACCTCGGTGAGTTTGGACTCGATTATGCATTCTACTAACTGCTAACTGTCTCTCTCTCTCTCTCTCTCTCTCTCTCTCTACCTTGGCAGATGCGGATTACCAAGGACGACATGTGGATACGCACGTATGGCCGCTTGTATCAGAAACTCTGCTCGACGACCTGCGAAATACCGATCGGTATTTATCGCACACAGGACACCTCAAATGCGGATACTTCACATGTGAGTAACTCGCCAGTCGAAAGATGGGGTCCCTTCTCCGCCTTCAGCAGGCATTGCGTGCGCTTGCGTCCATCGGTGAGTCCAAAACAAATGCAGCAAATAAATAACTAAAAATAAAAAAAAAAACCAAAAACAAAACAAAAATTTCAACTCAAATTTGGGCCCTCCACAATAATTTATTCAGCCAATCGAATTGGCTCTCTTTACCTTATGTACATTACACATACATTTCAAACACACACACAGCCTGTCTCTTTCTCTGTCTATCTCTCTCTCTCTCTGTCTTTCTCTCTCTATTTTACTCTGTCTATCTCTTGCTCACACAATTTCGATTGATCTCGATTTGTCATCGAAATTAGGTACACGCAATACGCTGAAATTAGTTTTATTTGAGCCTCTTAAGCATTTGGTTTATAATTGTATTATTTAATATGAGCAGGCATTATATATTTGTATTATTTTTGTTTAGTTTCAAAATGATTTGTTTTAATTGGTTGTCGATTGTTTTTAAAATCACACGCTTACGCTTCGATACTAACTGCATTTGAGACGAGTCTGCGAATAACTTAAAAATACTTCATTTGCATATTATACTCAGTACTTGTATACATATACTGCTTACCTATAAGTACTCGTATACTATATCACTTACTACTCAACTATCTAGTATACCAACTCTGTTTTTTCAATTACTGCTAGAACTTAATGAACGTAATGGCAAAGCTAAAGATATTCTCGAACTCTCAATTAACGTAACCATAACTTGCTCTCCAATATTAAGAGTCTTAATCATACTTATGCTTAGCCGAATACAAATCGGAAAAAAACCCCATCCTTGCAAAACGAAAGCATAGCGTGCTGATTCAGTATTAATTGATATAATTCCCAAATTCATTTTGTACATATTTTAAAATGAAAATGACAAACATTTGTAGTTTTTTTCTTTTACATATACTTTATTCACTAGCCAGTCGCAAGTTGGTATTCCCCGAAAACCCCTGTTTCCACTCATTATTAGCTAATTTTTGCCTACGTAAACACACACATGAGTTAACAATACGATGAACCCCATCGCGCATTCCCCGTCCTCATCCTAACAATTTTGATCTTGTGTTACAATATATATAATAATACTCCAAAATGATTGCTCATACAACCCACTAAACTTAACATTTGCCTAAATGGTAAGCAAAGAAAATAAACTAATTGATTTGCGTTTGTATTGGACTTGACCAGCTATTGAAAAACGCACACGCACGCAGTGAGTCATATTATTATATAGACTAGTCGAAAGGAACAACCAAAAACAAAAACAAAAACTAAAATAATTAAATACTAATCAAAAACACCAAAATCAAAATATATCAATTCTCATACAACTCTGCCTGCCTCATTAGCCCTAGAATTTCTATGGCCAACAACTACATTTGCTTGTCGTGTGTGTGTGTTCGCGTGTTTATATCGTGTGTGTGTGTGTGTGTGTAGATATAGTTCAATTAGTTAGGATCTGTTGTTGCCTGCATGACTCTGTTCATCTGCTTGCTGTTGTTGTTATTTATTTTTGCTTTCGTCCTTTTTTTTACATTTGCATGCAGGCCTTTTAGTTGGCTGATTGCGTTCGCCTGTTGTACGTCGCCAGACAGCACAGGACAATAGCTGGACACAAACTACATTATCAATATAGACAACACCCCGCAACCCCGTAAACCCTACTCCGGTTTTCCCTTAGCCCCACAACTTATTTGCCCGTTTTTTTGCTGTATTTAATAATTTAAAGTGTAAAATACATGACAAGCTGCGGTTCCACACGGAGACGCTACTTATTCCAATTGTGCCTTATAAACATAACTATTGATTCAGATCAAGAACGGAGTTATGTTATTCAATGCAATAATATAATACCATCTGCAAGGGAATACATATTTGCCGATAATTCGATAAAAATGAAAATTAAAAAACCCAAAAGAATACAACTCAGATAGCTCTAATCCAGAGAGCTGGACGCTGAGCCAAGATGTTAAAGATACTATTCTACGGCAACGTTTTTAATCACAGAAATTTTATGTCAAGTTATATTGGCGCTTGACTTTCTTGAAATATCAGTTGATTGGGACATTGACATATTGATATAAATCGACTCTGCTATAGATCGTCATATACGACATTTATATATTAAATCGAATTGCAAATAATAAATATTATTATTACTTTTATCAAATGAGTTTCGGCAAAGTGTTCCCAATCGAGGCAAGCTGCTAGGCAAACTCTATTTGCATGTGGAATCGTAGGTCTAATCTTTAAAGGGTATTTTCTCATTTGTTCTTTACATATTTACATCTGAAATGTTTACTGCTAGTTCCTTTTAATAATTCAAGCTTTCATTTGCTGTTGCCAAAAAACATCGGTGATGAGATGTTAAATAAACTGATTTCTTTTATTAAAAAATCGATACAAATTAGCAAAGTTGCGCTTAAGCCGACACTTGCTTGTAATATGCTAAGCTGCCTCGCACAAATATAGCCTTGAGTATTTAAATAGATATGTTGGAAGAAAGAAATGCTAAAAGGCGCTTTGCAAAGCACCAGTTCAAATATAATTTATATTTTTTGCTACAGCTTTTATTTTAATTGCTCTCGATTGATTTTACTTAATTTATTATGTAAGCTGATGAATACATAAAGTTGAATACTCGTAAAATAAAAACTGAACATGTTTTGGCTTTGAGTTATAAGCGTTTTATCTGGCATGATTTACAGCACTTTAAATGTTACCTTGTTTTGGCCACACACACACATAAATATACAAATACATATATATATATATATATATATACATGATACATGATAACATCGTTAACATTAAATGAGCATAAAGCCCGAACAACAACAAATATTTCATTATTCATGCACAATGCTGAACAATCTGCCATTTCAATTAAAAATCAATTAAATATGTAAATCATTTTGTGTTTAACCGAAATTCATTGAAATTTGCATACAATCCATCTGACCATACCGACCGAAATTACGCACAGTACGATGAGGAGACCGCCACTCCCGACTCCACCAAGGATAGCTCCGAAATGCTGCGAGGCGTCACATATCGTCCCCCCTCCTCAGGTGGTGGCGCCTCGTCCAGTTACCGTCCGCGCCAGAAGTCGGTCAACTGTCTGGGTGGCTGTTCGGAGCGAAAGGGATCATCCGTAAGTACTTCATACAAAAACAAAATAAAGTAAAACAAACAAAAAGGATCCAAAAAAACCAGAGCACATGGCAATTTAATAGCAGGGTTCCAATCCCCTGCCGACCCCCCCGCCGAGGTAGGTGAGATTTTGGCTTTGGATTTAGCGTGTTGTGGTTCTTGAACGCTTTGACGCATGCTGTTGGATTTGGATGCCACCAACTAAGTACATCCATAAGATTGTTTCATTAGTTGCACACACACACAGACACACACATACATAGAGATACCCATATTTATGTACATTCCAATGTAAATAACAGAACAACGCAGCTGCAGTCATTATTAAAGGTAGCTAATTAAAAGTCTTCCCTCCTCATTTTTGATCATCTCTTGCAGTACTCGATCAATTTGGCTGATGAGGCACGTGATAATCACGCCCAGCAAATCGAAAGAGCCGAAATTGCCAATCTGGTGCGAAGTCGCATGGAGTCACTGAATCTGCCGACCATAGACTACGACGAGATCAGCGAGAAGCGTAATCACTTGTCCTATGTGATAATCAATCCAAGCTGTGATCTTAAATTGGAGGAGGGCGATCTAATGTAAGTCGCTTTATTTTTTGCTCCATGGTTAAAGTATTAAGGGCATTTCAATAATATTATTAACTTAACTTAATTTTTGTAACTTAACTATATAGTTTTATCGAGTTATTTCGAAAGCAATATGTCATAGCAAAAAAATATATAGGCAGCCGAACTCAACTTTTGATGTAGATCAAGAATAAGATACTTTATGTGGCCGAAAAGTCTTTTTAGATTACAAATTATAATATTCGGATATGATAAGAATGCTCAGAAGGTATTGATAATAAAATCTTAAAGTAACATTCTTAGACTTAAAGCTCTGTAAGATCAGCCTTCCAATTTGAAAGCCAAGTTCTCAAATACCACATTAAAATACATGCAACGAGTGTGTGGCAACGCTCGTTAACAGATGGTTAACAGCGGAAGAAGAAGAGTCGTAGAAGAACAGCAGAACGATAGGGCTGAGTTCGTGAAGCGCAGCGTTGAGATCGTCAATGAAAAGTCATCAAAGTCCCGAGTTCTTAAAGTTGGAAACTTGTCGTTGCTTAATAAAGTTGAACATTAAGTTGTAATTTTAATACTTATATTTCACTGTTATTTAATTATAATTAATATTAATATTAATAATAAACAGGACATAATCATAATCATCCTACATGCATACATTTAATGTTAGAATGTGTTTTGCTACGATCTTCATTTCCAGTATTTGAATTTGAAGACAATTTAGAATTCTGGCTTGACAGCCTAAAAGTGGTTGTTTTTGGATTTATTGAGATGCTTAAATATTTATGGGATAAAGGGTATCTAAATGTATTCTAAGCACAGTAAAGTTTTTTAAAGTCTTATAAAATTCCACAGGGATGTAAAATTTGAATAGTTTAATTTGTCGTTGTGCCAATTTCCAAAGTTAACCATAAGAGTAACATATATGTGTATAACCAAAAAAAGAGAGTTTTAAGTGATGTTTGGTTTTGGTTTCCGTATCGTTCACAGCTACTTGGTGCGACCCTCACCGTTTTCGGCGCAAAAGACATTCGAGCGCCACAATTCGCGTCGCAAGTCGAACATTTCGTTCTGTTCGAACATCAACATGGGCGCACAAATGCCGAGTATGCCCAACACCGCCGTCGGAGCTGGTTCGCGTCGCGGCTCCGGCATCGCCGGTTTGAACCCCATGCAAATGCAGAGCGTTCAGACATTGGCCGGGTATGGATCCTCGCAGCGCTGTACGCCCCCGATACAGCAAATTAAATCGAATTCTCTTTCTCTACCCGATAGTCCGACGGTGGTTGGCTCGCAGCGCGGCAGGAGTAACTCATTGCGGGTTGGCTATTATTCTCTATCTCCCTCCCTTCTATCTCTATCTCACTTACTCAATCACCAAATCACACAAGTTCTGTTACTGTTTTTCACGTTTATCAACACTCCAAAACCCCCATTTGTGTTCACAATTGTACCAAATCAAAGCCGTTTTCTGTGCATTTGTCAGCAAGCTCCAGAGTTGCCATCGTTTTTAGAAACGCTTAGCATGACACTTGCAACTCTGTGTTTGATGACATATACAGAATATGGCATATATACAAATTCACCCACTTTTGATCTCCATACCTTTGCAGAAACTGTTTATGAAAGCAAAAAAATATATTTATTTTATTGATGGGAAAGTTCCAATTAGAGAAAAAAATGAATGTCAATAAAATTGGTTTGGACTGGGATTAATTTAAAAAGAATTAATCATTGAGAATACCTGAGAATGTTTTAAAATTAAAGTTTGAAGTTGGTAAATCAAACTTTTTTCGCTTAAGTGCATTTTAAAATATCGAAAAATATAAATATTTATTTATAAAAATTAAATTGTTGCTACACTTTTAGCAATGCTTTTGGTAAATTAAATGCAAATACATATGTACTATTCATTATTCATAAGCATATGCAAATACATATGTACTATTAATTATTCATAAGAATAGCTTTCACTAGTTCTGCAAGGGTATAATTGGCTTCGGTGCACCGAAGTTAAATTTCCTCTACTGTCTTTAATACCAATTGGCTAACACAACACTTAGACTTGGGCCAGCTAGTTGCCACTCAGCTCTTGTACGAAGAACAAAATAATGCTAAATGCAACAATGCTCACACACAAACACACACACACAAATATATATATATATGTATATGCATGCACAATCTCACACAAACATTTCGAACATCAAAATTTGGTTGCATTTCGTTTTCGAAAGACTCGCAAATCTATTTCACAAAATTGACGCGTTTCAAAGCCGCAGCACTCAACAGCCGCAACAACAACCACAACAACCAGACCAGACTGCAACAACAACAATGTTATCAGCAATACAACAACTATCAACAACAACAACCGACCAGTTCTGCAAACATTCATAACCATAACGCACGCACGAAGCGGATAAATCCACATCACGTTTCCGTTTCCGTTACTCGTTTTGGTTGCACCCCAGCAAAAGAAAGAAAAATAAATAATAATAATTATAATCAAATATAATTAAGAGTGCAGCACGGACTTGAGTCCAATGTGTTCGATATGTGCGTGTTTGCCTTTAGGCCAAAAGATAATCTTAGCCAATTTGTCTTGTGTAATTCATGTATTTTGTGTATTAATTGTTGGGCCAAGATTTTGCTCCATTCCGTTTGCACAATCCATTTCCGCTAATGTCCACCATTATTGGATGGAAATCTTGCTGCTCTTCTGTTTGCAGATCGAAAGCGATATACTGCTGCGTCGCTCCTCGTCGCTGCGACAAGGATTGCCAAGCGTGGGCGTTAGCCACGGGCGGCGTAAGTCATCGCTGGAGGAGATTGGCATCAGTCACTTCACAACGCTGATGCAGGCAACGAATCACAGCAATCCCATAAAGATATCGCTCAACGGCAGCATTGGCATGGAGGTAAACATTCGATTGACCTTAGATCTCTGACAAGTCCAGGATTCTCACACATTCGCACACAGAATCAGATCTCGTTGCAGGTGACGCCGCCGGAGGAGCCGACGCCCTTGCTGGGCGTGCCCTGCATTTTGGGCGGCGGCGGCGGTGGTGGCATTAATCCGTCAGCGCTCGGCGGCGGTGGCAGCAGTGGAAGCGGCATGCTGGGCGCCGGCTCATCGCTGGCGATAAACACCGCTGACCTGGGACCAGGGCCGAGCACCTCATCGGGCGCTTCGCTGCAGGCGCAGGACTCGCTGCCGCAGTCGTCGCAGGTTCCGTCGCCGCAGCATCTCCAGGGCACGATTGTATGATACAACCTGATGTGGGGTCGCCGCTTCCGCTCATCGATGTCGAAGAACAAATGGATATAGAATACGGCCAGCACACACAGACGGCGAGATAAATTCTAGAGCCGACAACTGCTGACTCCTACTATTAAGTTTAGCTGCTAGCCCAAAACCCAAAACCCAAAACCAATTAATATATGCGCAAGAGATGTCGGCTGTATTTTCGTGATATTTCGAGGCATGATAAGATATAGTCAAGAGGGAAAGTCTCTGCCGAGTGCAGATAATAAAATTATCTGGTAAATTCCATCACATTTTTCTTTAGCTTATAGATTATTATTATTTATATTATTTTCAATATTAGAATCGGTTTGACGTCCATTCGACCACTTAAAAAGACTTCATATTTCGATTATTATTTATCCAATATGTAAATAAATTTGTTATCGACCACTTTCTTTGCTTCCGCCACATATCGATTTCCAATAGCAATGGTAGGCACAATTTTATAGCTCTCTTATTTGGTATGAACCAACTATACCATAAATTCATTATAATTTCCTTCAACTTTAGTCAAAATGGTGTGCGAAATAAAGAATATATTCATATTTACCAAATTAAACTGTGGCAGGCTAAATTATTTCGCTTGCAACATAATGCACAAATAGAAACATCTGTTCAGTTGCGGTCAAAATAATAAAGTTGCGACTTCTTAAAATTATAATTCTCAGTATTTCTTTACAGTGACATTATTATTATTATATGTTGTTGTTTTTTTTTTTGATTATTATTTTTATGTTGATTATTTTTACCATGATAAATTCGAGCGGATTAATCGAAGCACGCCATCATCTGAAAGTAGTATGTACTAAGTAAGAAAGCCAACCTAACCCAACCCAACCCACCAGAGAGCAGCCTATCAGTGAGTGTCTGTGTTGTGTGTGTCTGAACAAATGCATTAGGTCTAGTAATTCCCTGCCCCACTTCAATTTGCGTAGTTTTGGCCGAATTGATTGAAGAGAGATGTGTGAGGAGAGAAGTGTGAAGAGAGAAGCGAGGAGCGAGAAGGAGAGGAGGTGATTATCATTTCGCTTGTAGCTTAGCCTAAGTATATGAGTACCAATCAATTATATTCAAAATTTCGGTATGCTTTATTCAAATGAGGCAAAATGTGTTTTTGGGAACAAACAAGGTAGTTAAACTATTGGCATTAATGATGTTTTAATCACATTAGCTAGCTGTAAATAGTATCGTGCGAATATGTGTTAGTTGCTAATACCATTCAATAGATCTAAGCCAAACAAATCGATTTATTTCTAGCATATCTCTCTAAGGATAATTAGCAGCCCCAAAACCATGAGGCTCAATCAAAACCAAAATAGGGGGCATCGAAAAAAGTAATTAAACTGCTTTTAAAAAAAATAAATTAATAAAATTATGTATATACGATAGACATAAGTACTTAATGTAGTCAAATTAGTCCTGCTGCAATATTCACACAGACAGTTCTTCACAGCTACTTCCTTAGGTTTCATATGTTGCACAGTTGTCACTTGAATAATTTGCCACATACTCGTGTAATAGATAACATTAAGAAAGGTGCTATCAATGTTTTGTACCAAACACAATTGCAAGTTTCGTTTCAATCTTTTGCATAACAAAATTATAAAAAAAAAACGGTTTTCAGAACATTAAAAATTCGAAAGAAAAGGCTTTGGTATGCTCTAATGCTTTACAAACAACAACAAAAATATACAAATAAAATATGAACTAACTATGCTATGTAGTTTGCTGTACATATACATATATATTAACATGTAATAGTTGTAAGTTCCAACTATTAGAACTTAAATTAAAACGCAAAACAACAGAAACTAGTTTACGATTAAATATGTACAAATATTTATTTAGTCGATAAGCACCTAGTTCGATTTGGAGATCGTGCTCAAAGCCCAAGCCCAACAAATTATAATGATTAAATAAAAACTGTACCAAATTCAATGAGCTACACTTTAACCAAAAAAGTTGTATATACACATGCATAATACCAATTGTAGTTAACCCCAACTGAATTGAATCAGTTGGCACCTCTAAGTACCCGGACACGTCCCAGTAACAAAGTAATTTATATAGCTAAAGCATACAAAGTACCTACTATGAGCGCACACACACACACACACACATATACATAAGCATATACATATATATATTGAAGATCCCTAAGATAAATACATAGTTATACCGATAGCACAGACAGTTTTATACTAAGTGAATTTTACTCGGTTCATGTTGAAGGTGAACCCAAATGAATCCATGATATGCATTCCAGTGTCTCAAGAACCTACGCGACATCCGCGCCTAGATAAGCCAAAGCTTAGCACACCTAAACATACATTTAGTATCTATAGACTTAGCACTAGGTACTACTTAGCAGCCACTAAACTAGCGAATAGTAAATGTCTCAATGTACAAAAAGCAAGTTGGCAATGCCTACAATTAGTTATCAAAGAACCATACAAAACAACAACTAAAATTAATGAAAACCAAACAAAAAGATGAAGAACAACAAAAGCTAAATGAAAAACAACTAATACAAATGAAAATGTACTTAACATATTTAATTATGTAATGATGATATTCAGAGCATATTAAAAGCTAGATTATAAAACTTGCTGTAATATTTAACTGTGCTCTTTAAGGCACTTGACAACATGACAAGAAACTCACAATAAATTCAAAGTAAATAGTTGATGAAAACTGAAAAAAAAATTCTGCAGCTTTAATAACCTTCGAATTTTATATATTTAAATTATATTTTTTCTTTATTTTGGTTGCATTTTATTTTAAACTTTCACATGCGAAAAAGCTTTTTATTTTTTAAAATCTATAAAAAACTCAATAGGAATGGGTAAGAGTTCTTTGGATACCTTGAAAACTATTTAGGGATCTCTACAAATTTAAATTTCCTCTTTTAGTACATTCTCATGTTAGCTAGAATAAATAAATATATATTTTTACTGAATAGGTTCAACACCTCCCCAAAAGTTTATTGGATTTTTATATATTTTTTTCTCAATAATTCATCAAAATTTGTATTTTTTGATGTAATAAAATAAAAATTATAATTTGTTTATTCATCTGATCAGGTTCAATAGTTTTAATTCTCGATTCTCGACCTATTTAAGAGAAAAATATAAATAAAAAATAAATAACTTTAAGTTAGTATTTGCTGCTCCGTCTATTTCTTAGTATGGCGACTACTCGAGTAATTCCATAATTTGGTCGCTAATTCGCTTTGTCATACTGGAATGTCCAATAGTATACGAAATTCGAGCAAAACGCTTCTTGAAGTATATTTTTGAACATATTCGTTTTTATATTTGATGAAACCAAATAAAGTCCACAAGTTTCATAGTATGAAATGGCTACCCAAACCATATCGACTTAAAGCACATTCCTCCATCATAAATCGTTATAGTATAGTTATATCCGCCAAGTCCATCCAGTTTTAAGTTTTTTCATTTGAAAATAAGACAGTTTATAGAGAAGTGGTACGTGCCATGTTCTCCAGCAGACCGCTTCTTTATGTACATATATCTTTGAGAGCTGTTTTCTTATTTTCTTATTTACATCAAGCGTTGATAAAAGTATAAGCTGGGATATTAGGCAAAGTGAACCTATTCAGTTGGGCGGCACTGAATGACTGCAATACATGTGGTAAATGTAGTAAAAAGTATCTTTCGTCAGCAAATTTGACAAGTATCTAAAGTGATGCAAGTCTTTTATATGTGTATGTATTTATAGTATGTATATATTTATTAGATTGAGTAGCTTTACAAAAGATGGCACACACATTAGTTTATGATTATGAATTAATTTTTGGTTTGGTTCTCTTGGTTTCTCTGCGTTCTTAGTTATATCTGTTATGCGTATACAAAAATAATTTCACTTTCTTTTCAGTATTATTTCAATGCAATTAATTTAAATGTACTCCCTCAGAGAAGGACTCTACTTCTGTGGTGAGGCAAAGGCGTAGGGCGATGCCACCGAGCAGCTGGTGGAGGTACTGGTGCACTTGCAGCTCTTGCCGGAGGGCGCCTTGCGATTGACCAGACAGATGCGGGAATCGGTGCAGCCGCCATTGTTGCTCTGGCACTGACTCGGGCTCTGGGGGCAGTTCTGCTCGACGGCTGTCATCGCGTACATCTTGTGGCTGCCGTAGAACATTGTCTGGATGGGCTTCTGGCGCACTCCGGCGCTGTCCACGCTCTCCACCTTCTTGCTGTTTGGGTTGGTTGGGGTGGGTTAACAACAACTGAGATTATGCGAGAGTTAAGCAAGGGGAAACCTACGTTGTCCAGTCGGTCCAGTAGAACTGATTGTGTATAAATGCCAGGCCGAATGGATAGGACGGCTCGTGGAATACGGTTCGCATCTGGAGACTCTGTGCGTCAATGCACTCCACCTTCTTGGCGCCAGCATCCGCAAAGCACAGCTCACCAGTGCTCTCCAGCACCACCAGCGAGTTTGGCAGCTTAACAGCGTCTGAGCCCAGCAGCAACTGACGATCAGTGCCATCCAGATCGGAATACTCAATCTTCGGCGACGAGCGATCCCAGTCAGACCAGTACAGTTTCCTAAGGAGTGAAAGAAGTTGAGTTTCTTTTTGCTTGGATTCACATTTGTAGACACTTACTGTCTGTGGGGATCCACAGCAATGCCGCGAGGATTGACCAGGTGCTTGTTGATGAGGACAGCGCGCAAAGTGGGATCATCCAAGCTGGCCACCTCGATGGTGTCCTTCACCGAGTCCGTCCAGTAGAGGCGACGCGATATCACATCGATCGCAATGCCCTCGGGTGATTCAATGTCTGCAAATAGGATTCGAAATGGGATCTTCGCTCATCGTCGGCATCATTCACCGTCTTACCTGTGGTGATGAAGTCGCGCTTATCGCTGCCATCGTATTTGGCGCTGATGATCATCTTGAGGGAAATGTCGCCCCAGTATACGCGGCCCTCCACACAGTCCTTGTCCAAGCCAATCGCCATCGATGCCACCATAATCGGATTGATATCGCGTCCATTCAGAGGAACACGTGCTATTCCCACTCCGTAGCTCACAAGCAGGAAGTCCGAGTCGTGCTGCTGGCGCTCGTGGCAAACGGAGCCATTGCCATAGAAACCTGTAGCATATAATTAATAATGACATCATTTTCTTTATATAAATAATACTTTTAACACATAATAATGTAATTAAAAGTAATTACTTCTGGACAATAAGTATTAAGGAAATAAAAGTAATTAAAGAAAAACCTTTACTACGCAGTTTTTATTGGAAATGTTTTTGAATAAAATACAGTAGGCACTTTCCTACAATACTGTCCCCAAATCTCTGTAGTTCTCTGTTCTATGTAATTTCATTTCATTAAAAATTTGTGGTGATATTTTGGTATTTAGACACATACAAATTGAATCTGGAAAATAAATTCAAAAACACAATGCGTTCAGTGCAAGGTTTACTATTGAAAGTGGGTCGAATGGGCATCCTGCGGGTGAGCAGTCAACCGGTCGTGCCGATGATTAAGGAACAGCAGCGTCGCTATATTCAGAGGGTGGATCAGTACAGCAGAAAGACGACCATGCTGCAGTCCATGCGTGAGTTCTTCATGCATCCGCTGACCTGGGATCGCAACAATGGCTATCTGAATGTGGTGCTGGCCCTGGCAATATTCAGCTTCTGCTTCATCAACTCGTGCACTCAGTGCCCTGAGGATGTGGTGCAGCAGACCAAAACAAAAGAGTAAAGAAGGCGTGGCACTCACCTGGATTGCAGGAGCAGACTAGACCCGAGTTGGTCGAGTGACACTTGGCATTCATGTCGCACATTGTTGGATTGTTCAGGCAGTTCTGATCCTCGACGCAGACATAACCATCGCCACGATAACCAGCGATGCATTGGCACATATAGTTCGCAGGATCTCTGGCGGAGCAAGAGGAGGAGGAGGAGGGAATACAGGTGTGTAATACTCAACAAGAGGGCAACTCACTCTGTGGGCTCGCAGGTGGCGTGTATGCCGCAGTTGTTGCGCAAATTACAGGGTATGGGCATGCTTGTGCAACCCGCCAGAGCATCGCCCTGATAGCCATCGATGCAGTCGCAGTACTGAACTCCCAGACCCACGTCCAGCTTGCAGAGGGCATTCGATCCACAAAAAACGGAGCCACATTGACCAGCCGGGACACAAATGTCGCTGACATCCCGCTGGAAGCCCTCGCTGCACAGGCAGACGCCTGCGTCGCAATAGGCACTCTCGCCACAATGCGTGTCCTGCTCGCATTCGGGTGCCAGCTGGCAGTGATGCCCGTTTCCCGTGTAGCCCCTCTCACAGACGCACTCCGAGCTGCCAAGCTGCTCGTTGTAGCTGCAGGCGGCATGGGGATCACAGATGCCCGGTCTCTGCAATGGACAAGTGGTTATGGTTAATGACTAATCGGATTGGGTTGCGCTCTGATTTCCCCTCACAATGGCGCAGGAGGCCTCCCCAACGGGATTGCAGTTGTAGCCATCGCCGCTGTAGTCCGGATTGCAGATGCAGGTGTGTCGCAGCTCGTGCTCGTTCCAGGCGCAGATGGCGTTGATGTGACAGTTGGCATCCACGTCGCAGGGTATCAGCTCCTCACTCTTCTCGCCATCGTAGCCACCGCCGTGATTGCGACAGACGCGATTGTCCTCGCTTAGCTCGTAGCCCCAGGGACAGGTGCAGTCCCCAAGAACATTGCAGCTGGACTCCACTTCGTGTTCCCCGAACAGAATGGGCAGACAGCGTCCTTGCTCCCACACCAGATCGCGGCCACACATCCTTGTGCAGTTGATGCCATCGCCATTGAAGCCCTCGCGACACCTGCAGCGTCCCTCATAGCAGTCCGCATCCGGCGAGCAAAGCTGCAAGCAAAACATCAAAAGATTAAGCAATAAATTAAATCATTCTTATATCAATTATATAAATTAGTTTTTAAATTTACATAATTTGAAAACTAGAAAAATGTTCTGGTTCTAATAAAGCATTCCTAAATAAATGAAGAAAGTTTTTCAAAATTAAAAAGGAAATTTTATATTTTAAAATCGGCTGATAACAGGTTGGAATGAAATGGGTTTTTAGGCTTTTGCGGTTCTTGAGAGCGGGATTCAGCATGGTCTGAGAGGGTTGGGGAGATCCTTAAGGGGCAGCGTCAACAATCTCCTTGGCGCTTTTTCCTAAGTATGCTAATTTAGCTTAATTGGAATGGAATCGCATAACTTACGTAGCATTCATCCGACTGTTGTCCATTGCCTGTGTATTGAGGATTGTCATAGTTGTCGCCGGGCAACTCTTCGCTGTGCCGTCCTGGTTCAGTCTGCTCCGTCTGCTCTTCGCCCTCGTTGTGGTAGGAGTTGTCGTCTGTGGTCTCAGCTGGTGTGGAGTATTGAATATTGTCAGCAGAATCGTTGCGCAAACAGCGATAGCCATTGCCGCCATAGCCCTCGAGGCAGATGCAGCTGAAGCCACCCTCGTTGTTGGAGCAGATGGCATTTTCATCGCAGACATGGCTGCCCTCGGCGCACTCGTCGACATCGATACAGAGCTCGGCGCCGTTCTCGTCCAGTTGGGCGGCATAGCCGTGTCGGCAGTCGCAGCGATAGGTGTCCTCGTAGGCGATGCACAGGGCATTCTCGCCACACTGGACACTGCCATCTGTGCAGGCATTCGACTCGGCATCGACGCCAATCTTGCTGACGACGCTTGTCCTCAGCGCATTGTCGCGCCGAGCGTAGTCGAGGACTATCTTGGCTACCTTCTGGAGCACTCGGCTGTCGGTGGGATCGGCATCGTCGTCCCGCAGGCAGCTCTGGTAGATGATGCGCTGATCCACCTTGAAGCCGATCACGCTCTGCTCCTCGACCAGCTCCAGCCGGTGTGATTGCTGGGACTGCAGCTCCCCGGGACGCACAAAACGATACTCATCCGTGTAATCCGACAGATGCAGCTTGGCAACGGCAGAGACTCGGGGCACCGAGCCGGATATTTCGATCTTGACGCTCAGCTGATCCCAGTAGTTGAGGCCCTCGAAGGTCTGATTGACCAGCAGTCGCTCCCCCGTCTCGTACTCTATGCGCGAGATGTGCTCGTAGTTGCCCCCCGTCAGCTGGTAGCCATTGACTGCTCCATTGATCGGCTTGGCGAACAGCCATCCAACCGTAGTCAGCAGTGGCAGCACCAGTCGGAGCTGTGCCGCCTGCTCCGAACTCACCGGATTGATGGTGGTGTAGCTGCGTGCATCTGTGGTCACCACATACGACTGCAACTTGACCTCCTCGTCCACGGGCTGACCGTTCAGCTGGCCGGTCAGTGAGCCCGTGACTCGCATGGGCAGCTCATTGGCCAGGCAGGAGCGACCATTGCCATAGAAGCCTGGCTCACAGACGCAACAGAAGCCCTCGGACTTGTCGTAGCACTGGGCGTGGCTATCGCACTGGTGTCCATTCCCATTGCAGCTCTGAGCAAGTGCTGGGGACTCAGTGCGCGTCTCCCGATTGTTAGGTGCCAGCACATTCTCATCGGGTTGCAGCGGTGCCACCTGGTATAGCCAGACGCCAGGCACACCCAAGTTGGTGCTCTCGCTAAGGAAACGAACCTGTAAATTAAAGTATTTATTTTTGTTCATTATTCACAACAATCAGACTTTGAAACTTATATTAATAACAAGTTAAGTTAACTTATTATCTCCTTTATTTTATTTTAATTTCTTTATTTTAAGTTTATACCATTTCATTTATGAGTTTTATTTCAATGTTAAGTTATTATTGTTGCTTAAATGTTGAACCGTTTTTGGTGCACATTAAATAAACAAAGACAAAATTCAATTGGATTTGGTTTTGTTTAATATGTTCTCTGCAAATATTGTTATCAAATATTTTTAACCTGCTGCTCAAATTCTGCTAGTAAGTCAAGAGTTCAACTTACGTTCTCGGAACCGGAACCATTTAGATTGTAATAGCGTCCATCCTCGGCAACGAAGCCCGCCTGGGCGCGAATATCGGGCAGTCCCAGCTCGCCGGCCTCGCCTTGCAGCCAGTTGAGGCCACCTTGGGGATAGATGAACTGCACAAATGTTTGGGATTCGCCAACAATCAAAGCCACCTGGAAGGTGTTCAGCCTGTCCGTCTTGGAGTTAAAGTAGCCCACGTTGCGCCACGTGGCAACAATCAGTTGCAGCGCCTGAAACTGAGACCATTCGCTGTATGCATAGCGCACCAGCTGCTCTGTCCGGGCCAGAGTTTGCGGATCTTGGGTGTGGAAGAGGGAAATGCTGCTCTGATCGTCGCTGTTGCTGGTGTCCACGTTGGAGTAGAAGGCCGCTATCGAGGGATACTCGAGGGGAAAGGGCTGATTCAAGTAGTCGGTGAACTCCACATCAAATGTCAAAATGCCATTCGTGTTGATCTGCAATCGAGAAAGGTAAACGACTGTCAGAATCTGATGCTTGAGCTGAAGTGCCTCAAACTGCCTGGCTGGAAACGAAGACGAAAAGGAAGAGGAAGAGGAAGTGCATATGGTGCCTCAATTAGCCATTAACCGATTGTGAAGTGCAAACAGGCCACTTAACACTTAACGGCCAATGCGCCTAGCGGAAACTAAACAACAACAAGCGATCATTAAAACTCTCTCCCTCTCTGCCTCTCTCCTTCTCCTTCTCCCCCTCTCTCTATCTCACTCTCTCTCTCTCTCTTGCTTTCTCACTTCCACACTGCCTCTCAAACTAATGACTTTCTTAATTTGTTTCCTTGTCGGCAGCCGCAGCACGCCTCTAAAATTAGTCCAAAGAAAAGCAAAACGCATCTGTGACGCCGACATTATCCAGCTGCGTACACTCCGAAAAACATTTTTCCAGCTCAGTTAATTATTTTAGAAATTATTTATCTAAAATACAGTGAAAAACCTTTTCTAATATTTTAACATTCTTTTCGTATAATTATTTATATATATATTATATATATTAATCAGAGTAAAATTTTTAAGTGATATCCGAGTTTTTTTCGGAGTGTAGCCGCCTTCCTCGTATCCTGCATCTTCCCCTTTCATTGCAATTGCATTTCCCATTCCCGTTTCCAACTCCCATTTCACACTTGCACAACTTCGAGTTGCGCATTTTTATTTTGAACACATCGACTGCATCAATTTTTGCCTAAATAAACAAATGTTCAATTTCAAATTTGGAATTTCGGATTTTTGGAATTTTGGAATTTTCGAACTAGAGCACAGGTGTTTTTTTTAAAACTGCCCCAGACTGTTGTGGTTCTTGCCATTAAACAGTTTTCCCCGCGGGTAGCTAGAATTCATCTTCTGCTCAGCGGGGAAGGGGTTGGAAATGTTCAAATATTTGGCATACTCCAGATTCACACAAGGTAAACAGTCGTCAGTCTCGTGGATCTTGTGGAAATTGTATATTGCTTTCAATTGTAGTTTTTCACGTATTTATATTTAATTTTCAAATACTAAGCACAACAAATTTAGTTTTCTACAACTCAGAAGACAATAGAAATTCAAATTCTGCATAATATTCAATCTTTTCGTTCTTCAACTTTTGGTACGTTTTTCATGATGATCCTTAAAACCGTAGTCCATCTGCAACTTTGCTGACCAGGCATTTGTTTCGTGAGGCTAACATCTCTCTGAAATGCAAACATGAATTTCAAATTATCCTAACCCTGTAACCTCAATTTCACAATGTTCATTTCATTTTACTGACTTCTCATGGTTTTGACACATCTATTTATAGAGACCAAAGGGGTGTAAACGATGTTTCCATCAGTTCAAAATTCAACAATAATAAAACGGAATAATGCGTTGCCGCTGGAAAAGAAACGCTTTGGTTATTTTTGGTCAAAAGAATTCTCGGAAATTTATGCATTTCTATGTCCATGTCCATTTTAATGCCACACATTTTGTGCCGCGTGCTATTTTTCGACGTCAGACACATAAATTCAGTTAATTAACTAACAAAAATAGGCGACACTTTCGCCTCGTCGCTCTGCTTAGAGCAGATCATAATTTCTTGCTGTTTAACAAAAAATAAAAAAAAAAAACAATTTGAAAAATATGTCGGGTATTTAATTTGAAGGCACCGACTGTTAAATACCCTGAACTAAAGACTAGAAAAATGTTGCCGTAAAATTCATTAATTTAATCTCAACAAATATACACAAAAAATAATAATAAATTAAATTAAATTAATTTAATAGTTATAATTATTATCAATAATAAATAAATGGAAGAAAATGTGTATCTATAATTTTAAATTACATTTAAAAAATAAATAAAAAGTTAAACATAATTTTAATTCCAGAATTGTTCCAGCATTTGTCAAATGGGCTGAGGTAAGTCCAGAAATCCCCATTAGACCCAAAAAGGGTTCCTACGCATCAGTTAAGATGTCAAATACATATATCAAATACATATACATATTCAAATACATTATTCCTGCTTTTAATAATGTTGAGCAAAATTAGCTTATTTAAACTTCATATTTTTTAGGTTTGGTCAAAGGTCAAAAGAGTTTTATGTGAAAAAGCCGATCACCCGATCACCCGATCGCTTCTATATAAGTTAATAATAATAATAATCTATGCCACAAATGTATAATTTATGTATAAAGAAGTCAATTACAACTATTTGAGCTAATAATAATAATTGTCTAAACCGATAGTTTTGTTTGATTAAATATGTAAATTGATCAAACGTCGCCAGGCTGTGTAAACTTTTACTCCTACAGCATTTTCTTTGTCTTTTTCATACTACTCAAGAATCAATTTGTGTATGGAATCAAATATGCCTCTGTCAAAGTGCTACGCATCACTTAAGAAAATTGAAGTGCCCCCAGTTAGGGAATTCGGAAGAGGCGTCGTAAAGTTTGGGTGCGTGCCAAGGCGGCATAGCGACATGAACATCAATGGGTTGACTTGTTGGCTATTTATTGTAGAGACTGTGCCCAAAACATCGCCATGGACCACCCCAAGTGTTCTGCTTTCTTGTTGTTGTCCTTCTTAGTTCATTTTTTTTTTTTTTTGGTATTCGGTTTGAGTGCATGCGAATTGGCTTTCGCTGTAAAATGTATCTTTTAGATAGATTTTTCGCTGGGTGACCAGAAATATTTCGTTCATTACGCAGTTAATGTGTCGAAATTCTTCGGCTGTCATCTTTTGCCGAAATTTAATGTTGATTTCTGGCCGTCAAGCTATAAATACATGTGACCACAGACAGACATGTATATTGATCCGAGGAAATATTGAACTAAGCAGCAAGTGATTTACGTATTATCAATTGCTGACGTTATCATCTCAGCCTTATCAGCTGGCCGAATGCAAAAATCATTCATTCAGCGCAGAATTCTATACCATATAGAAATACGATTCACGACTTACAAAGATATTTTCATATTTCTCGCCATAGAAACTGATGGGCTTCTCCAATTGCAGAAGCGCCTGCTCGCTGTTGCCCTTGGCCAAGTATTGGATGCTGCCGCTCCCCTCCACATATTCGTAGAGCTCATCGGGACGCAGTGCGTCCAAATAGTGCTCGTATTGAGCATTGACGGTGCCGGAACCCAGCGTCTGCAGCAAAAGCAGTGACGCCAGTAACGCACCATATTTTCTAATTAAAGTTTTCATTGCTCTTGCAAAGTTTGATTCTACGATTTATTTGTTTTTTTTTTTAAATTTGTTTTCAAAATTCGGATTATTTTCTTATTTCCATGCGTGTTTCACAATTTTGCAAGCATCATTTTCACAGACACACACACTCACACACACACAAGCACACACGCACAGTTTGTTTCCAAAAATATCGGATTTATAAATAACGAACCGGCGGACAACTCAGTATCTATAGTCTATAGATAAACCATAGTCTATGGTCTAGAACTATAATATATATATAAATTTAATTATATATATATATATATATTTGGTTTTTGGAACAGTGTCTTGGAATTTAATTCGATTCGATTCGATTCTTTGACCGAGCAAAAGCGAACCGCACGCGCTGCCAACAAATTCTTGACTGAATCGGGGCGCTGCTCTGTGGGATGCTCTTTGGTTCGGTTCGATAGACCGTTACACTTAACATACATATATGTATATATAAACATGCGTGTGTGTGCGTGAGTGTGCTGCGGCAAGCGTGTGCTGGAGTCTTCTGCAGACGCTGTTAACAAGCAATTGCACTGTTAACTGCATGCTAAATAGCATCCAATGCAAATTCTCTGCAGAGAGGAAAAGTGCAAGAGAGCGAGTGAGATATATATGCAGCAGATCTTTCTCGATTAACATATTTTCGACACTTCGCCTTCGCTGTTAACATTTCTGTTCTACTCGGCTTAAGATCGAAACTATTTTTGCACATATTTTCACATTTGACTGAGTTGAGCTGTAAAATGTTGAAAAGTACTCAAATAATTTGATAGCTATATAGCTGAAATATATTCAATATAACCAAAAATGTTCTTAATACTAATATAATCGTAATGTGGTGCAAATAAACAACAAATAAACTTTAATACTTTGAGCTTACTTATGTGACAATGTAAATGATTGTTTTTAACCAAAGCTAGCTATTAAAAGAGCTTTGGCTTCTACTAGAACTACTCGTGTTCACAAGACCCCAACATATGCATGATTAACCAACTTGAGCCCACAACTCGCGCTCCCCCGCAAGAATAGACATGCTCAATATTGTGGGTGTGTGTGTGTGTAGGTGTGTGTGTGTGTGTTTTATTTTCTTCTTTTTTGATAATCGAAATAAAAGCGACCCCAAAAATAATGTTAGACATGAAAATAAGGCACACGGCTGAGATGCGCCCGGTTGCTGTGTTGGGGCATGTTCCAATTCCGAGGAACTGAACTTCAGGCGGGCACGTGCCGCTCGATTGAGCACACTGCCACATGCCACCATGAAGCGCCGCAGTTGCAACTCTACGACAGAAACTCCCTCCAACCCCGTTCCGGACTCTGATCCGTAAAAATAAACAATTGGAAAGTTGTGAGGCAGCGACGCAGCGTCTGCTTCTGCTTCTGCGTCTGCAACTCGACTGATGGACATCGCCTTGTACATAATGATCATCTACTTGGGCTATTTATGATGTATTTCTCGGTTAATTAGTTGCAGCTGGGAAATTGAAATGGTAATGGTAATGGGAATGGGAATGGTAATGGGAATGGGAATGGGTTTGCTAGTTTCGCTTCCGCATGCGTTTGTCTCAGCTGCATTTGTTTCAACAGACGCTTTTCAGTCTCCATTCTCAGTTTCAACTCGAAAGTGATTTTCCTTTACTATATTTGGCAGCGGGGCGCGTCTGTCACAAAGATACTACATATGTACGTATACATACGTATCTGTGTGCCGCTTGATCGGTGATGGATGGATGGGTGTCTTGCCATCATTAATCTTGAGGGAGTTCCGGGAATTAGAGCAGAAAAGCGGTATGCTCAGGAACAGATATAAAACTGCGAGCAATATATATATTCAAAATAAACAAAATAAATCATAAAAAAAAGTGCATTAAAAATAACTGTCACTAATGTAGCTGCAACAATTACAGCAGAACAATTATAAAGCGTAATTCAAGCTCATAATTTCAAGTCGTTAAAAACATTAGATGTTACGCCCAATTAGTTGTTTTGCTCATTGGGAGCTCTATAAAACTCACTCAAAATTCAAATCCCCCGTTCAAAATGTTTTTGAAGTGGTGCCAACGTTTGCATGGTTTGTTGCTGTTGGAAGTGGTGCTGTCCAGGCCTGAGCTGGATGAGGATTGTGAGCTCTATGCAGCTGATACCATGGTGAATACTTGCAATTGAACAATTCGACATTTGTGGCAACTAACCCCCACTTTGTAGCACGACTTTTGTTGTGATCTGCACGACGAATCGCGCCAGTTTAGCGACTGCCAAACGGACTGGGCAGATAAAGTCGATCATACCAACGAGCAGGGTGAACAGATCTATATGTTTGTGAGTATTACTATAACTATAACTATATATAATATAAATAATATTGGCAACTAGACAAGCTGAAAGTGCGCTGAAACTAATTAGAAATAGGACTTAAACATTTCTACAGAAATGCTCCAATTTACGCGAGACTTTTCCGTTAATCCAATAATTCTAAAATAATACAGAACATACGTATATATGTATATATATATATATAATACGTCTAAATCGTGCAGGCTTAGAAGATACTCGCCTCAGCTTGTAGATATTTGAGTGCTGATCGCATCATGACAAGAAATTTCTCATTAAAATAATAATATATAATATATATATACATATATAATTTGATTCCCATAGCAATTCACCTTCAGGAAGAGATTCACAGCGTGGAGTGTGAAATTGAAATGAAATATGGCTTATCATCTAGAATAATTCTATATTCAAATTATACAAATTATACAATTATTATTTATAGATAATACCACTTTATCTGATCTTCAACAAAGCCTATCCCAGTTATCATTTATTTAATCCATTATCTTATCCCCTCATTATATACTTATAATTTTTTCCAGTGCACTGCTGAATGCACTTACAACAGCAGCGAATTTCTGGCCGCCAATCGTAAATCTCTCAACTTGCATCACGTTCGCGCTCAACTGGAGAACGATTTGGCCGACGCCGACGATGAGGAGCTGCTCTACCAGACCTACATCAAGTGTGACAAACATGGTGCGTACTCCTCTCTCTCTCTCTCTCACTCTCTCTTTCTTTCTCTATGGATATAAACTTTACTCCCGCCACTAACTTATCCCATCCGTGCAGCTTTGGCCCAACTGAGTCACAAGGGCGTGCAGTCGCTGGCCAAACGCCTGGCTCCACACGGCTGCCATCCATACCCCGGCCTGGTGCTGGAGTGCGTCGCCAACGAGATGATATTGAACTGTCCGCCCAAGCGCTTCCATCAAACTCCGCAATGCCGTGTTGTCCGCAACTATCTGCGCCAGTGCATGCAGCATCTGAAAAACATATAGATTAAATGCAAAGCAAAGAAATATATAAAAACAAAAAAATAAAAATAAATATTTCATATTCAAAATTAGAAGTTACTTAATTATTTATTTAGTTAATGCGGTTTGCGAAACACCTTTTAACACATTTGATTTGTGTTTCAAGGATTACAGTCTATATTATTATATATATATTATATTTACAGAGACTTAGATTTAGCTACACTGCTTAACGAGATCCCCATCCAGATGCAGTGCATCGCATTTTTTGAGCTGCTTGTCGAAGCGTTTGTCGAACTTCTTGGCCTGCTTCTCGCTCAGCTCCGTTTGGGCCAAGTGTTTTGTGTACTTTTTGAGGAGCTTCTTCTTGAGCTTCTCCTGGAAAATGCCATCAGGCTGCTTGGCAACTAGTTTCAACAGCTGCACAGCCCAATCGAATTCGTTCAGCTCCTCGGCAGGTGCCCCGTTTGATTCAGTTGCCTCCAGCTTGGACTTTTTCGTGGGCGGCGCTTCATCATTGCTCTCCACTTTGTTGGCTTCGGCTCCCTTGGCTGCCTTGGCTGCTGCCAATTCGTCCTGTTTGGCCTGCTTCATTTTGTTCAGCTCCTGCTCGAGTATGTCCCAGACTTGCGTGGCCTGCTGGCGGGGCATGCGCATGCAGTTGCCCACAAAGTTCTCGAATTTGGCCTTCTTGCGCGGCACATTGTCGACACTCTGCAGCCGCTGGAATGCGCTGCGGAGCGCCGGCGTCAACTGATACTCGCTGCTGTCCAGAATGGCGCGTATGATGTCCATCCAGCTCTCCTGTTTCTGGGCATTCTTGTTCTTCGGCTCCTTGGGCACAAAGTTTTGATTCGAGTACTTTTGCGCCTCTGAGATGCATTTTGTGTGTGCGACGTAGTCCTCATTGTAGAAATCTTTGAGGCAGTCCATGCAGGAGACGCTCTTTGCCTGGTTGCGACAGCGTGTCTGATAGTGCTTCTCGACGGCCGGCTTTTTAACGGACTCGCCGCAAATATTGCATGTGAAGAAAACCATATTTTTGTAGGGATTTACAAGTGGATAAATAGACGCGGCGAGTCCCACGTGCGCGCTAAGAGATTTATTTATGATTATTTACTTATCGCTTATCGATAGTTACAGAACAGCTGCCGGTCACGACCTCGCAACGGTTGAGACGTTCTTATCGAATAACAGTTGGGCAACAGCTGTTTTGCAAATTGTTATAATAATAAGTGCAGTACGCAGTTCAAACATCAACGCAGTAGAAACATAAAAAATGATTATAAAACCACAAAATGCACAAACGCAAAATGCTTAACAGCTGAAGTATTTTTGTCAATTCTGAGAAAACCGCACTAAAATTCGAGTGAACTTATTAATTAATAAAATATGAATCATAAGTATTTAATTTATGAAAGCAAAATAATCGAAATAGCGTGAAAGTTGAAGATAACAAGCTAAATCAATAGTTTAATTTATTAAACCGCGCGGAACTTAATTTTAAAATATTGCCTGCGTTTCGCACTTAATATATTCTGCGCCTTTTTTGCCTTTTTTCTATTCAATACGTCCGGCAACGCTAGTCATTATGTAAATAAGTAGGTGGTGGTTTTGTAGCAGTCAGTCCTTAACCGACTGCATAAACTGTGATCTTTATCGTCTCTAGCGATAGGTTGTGGGATGTATGCAACCCTTCGATAAGTGACCAAGCATAGCAGCAGGATGAGCAGCATCAGCACATTTGTTCTTGTGGCCTTCCTATTCCACTTGTCTGGCAGCACTGGTCTACCATATGCGTGAAAGTCTCGAAGCAGTCAGGACTTAATCAACTGCATGACCCTCTTCCATCTCTAGCAGCGTTAAACAGCTGTTGGACGCATGATGTGGTTGCCTTTATTGAAATTGCAACGAATAGCGCCGCATGGAACGCTGAGAAAACTGACCAAGCACAGCATCAGTATCAATATGAGCTTCAGCAGCAGCGCAGTGTTGACGGCTGCTGAGCAAAATGCAATGCCCGCCAAATATGAACGCCAACCAAATGTGCTGCGCAAAAAACTCTCCTCGGTTGTGCCGGGTTCCGTGAATCTGCAGGTGCTCGGGGCTGGAGCAAATGGTTCGCCCAGCGCCGTTTACCTGTTCACAGATCAGTCGCGCTACCTTTTCAACTGCGGCGAGGGCACACAGCGACTGGCGCACGAGCACAAGACTCGCCTGTCGCGCCTCGAACAGATCTTCGTCACCCGCAACACGTGGACAACTGTGGGCGGATTTCCGGGCTTGGCGCTCACCATCCAGGATGCTGGTGTGCGCAATGTGGGTCTGCATGGACCCCCACATCTGGACACCATGCTGCAGAGCATGCGTCGCTTTGTGGTGCTCAAGCATCTGCAGATGCAGACGATAGATGCCACTCGGGACAACCACTTCGAGGATTCCATATTGAGCGTGGAGTCGCTGGTGCTGCGCAGCGAACAGCAGCCGGAGCAGCCTGTCATCAGTTATATATGCGCCCTCAAGCCACGGCCGGGTGCCCTCAATCTGGTCAAGTGTGTGGAGCAGGGAGTGACGCCGGGTCCGTTGCTGGGACAGCTGAAGAATGGACACGACGTAGTCCTGCCCTGCGGCAAAGTGGTTCACTCCGTGGACGTCACCGAACCGGGCGAGACGGCGCTCTCCTTCGTCTTCATCGATGTGCCCAGCGAGGATTATCTGCAGTCTCTGCAGGCACAGGCGCAGGAGTACAAGAAACTCGCCTCAACGCAGCTCACCGAGGTGGCGGTGGTGGTGCATTTTACTCCCGCCACGCTGACAACCCATCCGGACTATCGCCGCTTCATGGAGCAGAACTTTTCGGAGTGCACGCAGCACATCTATCTCAACTCGTCAATAAATCCCTTCTCCGGTTATGCGGCTGCGCATCGCATTCAGTACCAGCTGCATCAGCTGGAGCCGCGCATCTTTCCGCTGCTCGCCGAGTCGGACGAACTGCAGGGGAGCAGCATGCTCAGTCACAGCCTGAAGAAAACCAAACTGAATGAGCAGGAAAATCTGGAGACAAATCATGAAACGGATGCAAAGGAAAAGCATGACATGGTTATGAAAACGGGAACGGAAGCGGAACAGGGCGTCACCTCAATGACCAGCTTTCATTTGAGGCCCAAGAAGGGTGAGTGGGATGTATAAATACATAAACATATACCTGTGTGGGATCGGAGTAGCCAGTTCATCCGTTTCAACACATATTAAACACCAATTCCAATTTGATTTAAAGTACTTGTTAATCCTTATGCTGCAGGACTGGATCGCACACTGCAGGCCAAGCTGACGCCGCTGGAGTATGTCAAGGAGACGCATGCGGTGCCCGGTTTCACAGAGCTGCTCGCCCAGTTGCACAATGAAGCCCAGCTACAGCGATCAGAAACAGCAGTTGGGAGCTATCCACGCATCATATTCCTCGGCACTGGGTCCTGCATACCGAACAAGACGCGGAACGTCAGCTCGATTCTCATCCAGACAGCGGCGGAGGCATTTATGCTGCTCGACTGTGGCGAGGGCACCCACGGCCAGATTGTGCGTCTCTACGGAGGCGAGCGCGCGCAGCAGGTAATGCGCCAGCTGCACGCTGTTTACATCTCCCACTTGCACGCGGATCATCATATTGGACTCATTGGCCTGCTGCACGAGCGACAACGATTGATGCCTGCGGCACCGTTGTTGCTGCTCGCACCGCGTCAAATCGAGCCCTGGCTGCAGTTTTATAATCGCCAGATTGAACCGATTGCGGATGCGTACACACTGATGGGAAACGGGGAGCTGCTGGATCAACCGCTGGCCGATGAGCGGGTGCAGCAGCAGTTGGGCATTGCCTCCATAGCCACCTGCCTGGTGCGCCACTGTCCGCATGCCTACGGAATCAGCTTAACGCTGCACGCACAGCACGAGGGTGAGCCGGTTAAGTTGACCTATAGCGGCGACACGATGCCCTGTGCGGACCTGGTGCAGCTGGGCCGCAACTCGACGGTGCTGATACACGAGGCCACCATGGAGGACGACCTGGAGGAGGAGGCGCGCATCAAGACGCACAGCACCATCTCGCAGGCCATTCAACAGGGTCGCGACATGCAGGCGAAGCACACCATTCTCACCCACTTCTCGCAGCGCTACGCCAAATGCCCGCGTCTGCCCAGCAGCGAGGATATGCAGCACGTGGCCATTGCCTTCGACAACATGCAGGTGACTGTCGAGGATTTGAGGCACTATCACCGGCTCTATCCAGCGCTGCTCGCCATGTATGCCGAGTACACCGAGGAGCTGGAACAGCGCGCTGTCAAGCGGGAGCTCAAACAGGAAAGGAAACGCAAACTGGCTCAAACGTGATGTTCGAATTTAAGTTTATGCCTGGCAGACATCGGCAAAAAGTGCACTTTATGGCCAAGTTAGCAAATTGTGATTTGAATGAAATTGTGCTTAGAATGTGCCTAATCAAGTCTAAAAAGCAGTCTAACATGAAAAACGAGTTGCTCAAGTTGCATATTGAAATCATTTATAACATTTTGAATACACTATAAATGTATTCTACTCTTCCCAAATGCTAGATAGTTATTTGAACTTGTTAAATGCTAACTATTTGATTTCCAATTTCACTCCACAAATGTTAAATCACAATAAGGCAGGATAATAAATATTGTTGGCAGCAGCAGCAGCGCCAGCAAATAAGCTCTAATTGATAATGGCTAAGCTAAGTTGGCTTCCAGCCTCGTTATCTATTCGAATCAACTTTAGAACTTATTGGAAATAACTTTCTAAATATACTTTTAAATCTGTGAATATAAGAGATTATATTAAATGTAAGCTTAAATTGAGGAACAATGTTTACACGAGTGAATAAATCGTGATCATTATCAGATTATGCCGATATCACATGTTAATATTCCTAAGAAAACAAAAACTATTCACATTAAAATTGTATGCTTAAAAAAATGTTTGTTTAATGGAGATTATTGCAGATTTCAAATGACATCTTAAAGAAATGATTTGAATATAAAATAAAAATAAAATATATATATATCAGAAATGTAAAACTCGATAATAATGTAGGCAGCTATATAGAGAAAAGTTATTTATAAACCAGAAATGCACTTTACCAGATATCTGCCAGGTGTTAACTTGGTTAGGCTTAGGCTGATTGTTAAACCACTTGTAAAGAAAACTGCAATTTATGTTGTTGTTTTTGGTGTTTGTTTTTTTTATTTTTTATTTGTATATTTACTTTATTTGCTTAGTTTGCATTCGGTTGCAACAGGTGTCTGTGTAATAAACGCTCATAAAACTACAAATTTAGTTCTTCGATATTATGTTGTAAATGTATAATTATCGCATATTAATCTATTAGCATTGTCGACACAACAAAAGGCCACGATTTTTTTTAGTATTTATAATTTTTTTCCATTTTTTAGTCAATAAACATTTTATATTTAAGGCACTTGGTGTTCAACGATTTCAAATGGCGATTTCTCCATTGATTCCTACTCAAAAATTTCAATATTTTATTTTTCTTCTTTTTTTGTGTGTGTGTTTTTTTTATCAGTTTTAATATTTTTTTTATTTTTTGGAAATTAGCTGTGACTAGTTAAAATTAGTAGATAAACGAAAAAAATAAGAATATAACAAAAATTTCGAGGCTTATGCTATTATTTTAGTTTAGCTGGTGATATTTGGTGTGCGTGTGTGTGTGTGTGTGTTGGGGCTCAAACTTCTGATTAATATTTTTGTTTTATAAATAAACATAATTTCAACATTTCTTTAAAAATAAATAAATAGTTGTACATTATTTAAATTAAAGAGAAACACATCGGCAAAGATAAGCAGCTGATATTATTTTTTTTTTTTTTTAACAACAATTGAAATTATAATGAACTATGATTCATATAAATAATTAATAATTGGTTCTGCTCTGGCTGCGGTCTACAAATTCAGAGATGATTTTTGCCTTCAGCTACTTCAACTGCTCCTCTGCCAGGCTCTGCCAGGCTGCCAAAGCAGAAAACAAATATCTTAACGGCTCTCAGCAGTGCAACATTTCGAGTTTAGTTGGTTCAGGCACGTTCCACGTAGTTGCCGGGGAATGTGCCGAAGCAGCCCGTCCGCTGCGAGGTGCCCACGAACCAGCCATCGTCGCACTTCTCCAGCACATGCACCAGATCCCCCTCCAGCACCTCCAGCTCATCCGAGTTCTGTGGCCGGTACTTGTACAGTGCCCGATATCTGTGATATTCCAATTACAAAATGAATTTAATCAGTGATCAAAGTCAAATGTTTATTTGATTAGTCACTCGTCACTCACGTCACTGGCTCCGAGCTGGTGTCCACGTGCAGAGCGTCTGTCTTGTGTAGCTGTCGGGTCTCCTTGAGAATGCCATTCGGCGGATGTGCTCCGTTCTGGGTCAGCGTGTTGAACTCCTGATTGATATTTGTGCGCATCACGTCCAGATTCGGACGCAGATTTGTGGTGCTCTGAGTGCTGAATACCGTTGTCGTTCTAGCTGCAATATCTTCGGCACCAATGTCGGTTAGAACCTGTGCACAGCGATTGATTGGAAGATTAGAAATGAACAAGGAACAAAGAATTAAAGTTGATTGGAAATTGATAAGGAGGAGTCAGTGTGGGGAGCGAAGAATCGAAGATCTTAACTAAAATACTTAAAATGTATCTAAATAAAACTTTAGTTGGGTAAAGAAAAGTGTGTTTAGCTCGGAAATATCGGCTTAAAATAAGATAAATGCTACTCAATTAGATGGCAATAGAGCACAAGTAGATAAGTATAAACAAGTAAGAAGGATGCAGTCGAGTGAGCTCGACTACGATATACCCTGAACCCAGTTGTTAAATGAATTCCAGTTTTATTGGCCAATTTCTTCGATCTTGCTAAGCATATGCATATTATGTATTAGTAAGAAGATTCTGCCTTTAAAATTTATTTATTGGTATCGGAAATCGAAATATATCGATATTCGAGAAACGGATGCAGTTATCGATAAAATAAAGCAAACATGATCTGCGCTGGGAATACGAGAAGTCTATGAGAAGTCTCGGGTAAGACAATGTGGAATTCAAGTGAGACACAAAGCAAACTATAATAGATCCTGAAATTCCCTTCGCACTCAATTGTAAGCAGTGTTGGAAGCGCTTCTATTACTTATGCTCAGCCAAGGTAAAAAATTTGGATGGTCAAAGAAATGAATAATGAAGTCAATGTCGAAATACATTTGTACCATAACTTGTGTGTTTCTCATTCGATCATACTGAAATTGGTACAGTTGATCATTAATGTGACACGATATATTATGTATATATAGATATAGACGGACAAATTGACCGTAAATTTCAAGGTTTGCAATATACCGGAAACTGTATCGGAATTTTTGTACTTTTACGTAACCAAATCTGAGCTGAAATTAATTTCGTTAGACACGCAATCAGTTATTTTGAACTCACCTCCACATAGGAGACCGGGAAAATGCCCTTGCGATTGGCAATTTTTCCCTCAAACCAATTGCCGTCGACGCGACGGGTCAGCGTGACCAGTTCGCCCTTGTTGAGGGACAACTCGACGCCGGACTGAGCCTGGAAGTTGTACTTGGCCCGTGCCTGACCCTCCGAGGGGCGCTTGGAGGGCGTGCGAGCTCCATCGCGACTGACAATCTATTAATAAACCAGTTTTAATTTATATATAAATAATATTTATAAAATGTTACTTACCTCTACATAACTAGCCGGCAGCAGTCCAATCATCGCATTGTGTTCGCCCTCATACCAATTGGGATCGATCTGTCGTCTTATATAGATTGTGTCGCCCTTGCGAAATGAGAGCTCCCTGTTTCAAAATTTGGATTAGGATTGCAAGAGAGACATGAGAGATATAACTGCACAGCTTACTTGGAGGTCTGTCCCTGGAAATTGTAGAGCGCCCTGGCGACTGTTTTGGGCCCCACCAGCGACTTGAGCGTCACGTCTGTGGGGAAGTCATCGTAACGATTGAGGGCGATGGGCGATTTCTGAGAGGGTGTGAAATTGTCGGTGTGTCGTCGCGAATTCATGTCCTGCAGCTCCTGTAGATACTTGCGTCTGCGCTCCTCCTGATACAGCTTCTGCATATGCTCCGCTTGTCGTATTGCTAGTTCCTCCTCCGACAGGTTCTGCTTGTACTCATGCCTTATCGGTGTCTTGAAGTGTATGTTGACGTCTGCAGCGAAATAATAATAACAATTCGGGAGTTTATTTAAATACTTGAGCATAGCAATAGCAAATGGCCAAGAAGCGTTAGCTTAGCTCAGTTGTTGGTTGCTTGGGTTCCCAGCTCAAGCTCGGCTCATAAACATTACAAACGAGGCGACTCTAAAAATAATAACCAAAGGAAAAGGCGCAACTGTAAGACGAGCTGAGCTAACCACAAAATAACCATAAGAAACAAACATCAGAAAATATTGTCGCGGCTGTTACGAAACCAGAGAGCGCTTATCTGTAATAGTATATAGCTGTATCCGTAACTGTCTGCGTATGTCTATCTCTATCGCATATCCCATCTCTATCTAACTACAGCGCTATCTGAGCACGCCAATTGGTAAGCAAATAAACAACGCTCAGCGCTCTGGATGAGCGTACGCATTGCTGGGCAAACAGACGAGAGCTTTAGCGATAACCCGTCCCAACAGAGGTCCAATTGCGAAAGCAGAAGAAACTAATAATAATAATAATAAAAATAAGTCAAAACAATGCTGCTCGAGACACTCGTTTTCAAATTGAATTAACATCGCTCATTGCATCGAAAATGAGCCGCAATTGAAGCTAATGCTCGTTAGGCTCCACTGATAGCTAAATGAGCCGCCAATTGAATCGAAAGTGCTGGCAACTGGCTGACCAAGTGAGCCAAGTGAGCTAAGTGAGCCAAGTAAGCCAAGTGTTTTTCTTAATTCAGCAATTCAGCTTTTCGAGTGGCTTATCGCTTGCCATATCAATGTGAGAAAGGGTAAATATAATCGAAACCATTAGGCGCCCTCATATAGCCACCTACGTTGACACCTACAACTCGACTTTACACAGACATCAAATTGATGGAAAATTACAATATAATATATATAAATATATATTATTATATATTATCTATCTACATACATTGATGTATTAATTTTCATGTTTTAGATTATTTTATTTTATTATTGCAATCAATGTTTAGAAGCATCTTCATACAAAAATTAAAAAAAAAAAAATTACAAATGCCAGAGAATGCTGCGATTTCCAATCTGCATGGCACTGAATTGAACTTATATATATATATGTATATATATATATTTATTAAGGATTTATGACACCCGATTAATAAATATTCATTAAAAATAATTTGAATAAATCAATGTAAATTGAAAAACAAGTTATTCCAAAACTTAAAGCATGCTTTTGAATATATATGGTGAAAATTTACTTTTTATATATATCAAAATGGCTTTATGCAAAAACTTGTGATAATTGAATTTAATGGGGAATGGGGAATGGGGAATGGGGAATGCTCTAAGGATTGTACTTAATCTGCATGGCAGAGCAGGAAAGCTATTACTTCTTCAAATCAGATCAAAGTTCGATCGTGGAAAATAACTAAAATATATAAAAGTATTTTCAAACCTTCCATGCATTTATAAAATATTCAACTGATTTATAAATATTTGTTGAAATGCTTGAAAATATAAGTAATAAGATACACATAAACCAAAATATTAACCAGATTTACAAATATTCTGTGAAAATAATCCAAGTTATAAGACTATCATCTGCCATGCATATCTGTTTGCTGAAATATTTAAATTTCGAAAAAAAAAAAACAGATAAATTATTTGAGCTACTCAAATAACTAAAGCGCGAACTGTTTAACAACAAGTCCAGATTAATGTTTTAAAGTTGCTGAGGGGGGACAAGATAAATAACATTTAACTGGGGTGATTTACTAGTCTGACGAGATGTGGACTGTATCTGTGTTGGCCTTGTTCCGGATTGTTGGGAGTCTTCTCGACCATTTGCATATAACGTGACCGAGTTTCTCATGAACTTGGGAGTGAGTTAACAAGACGTTCAACTGATATGCATGCCAGTTAAACAATTGAATAATGAACAAAGTCACAAAACAAATTCTAATAAAATTGCGCAGCAGCCGATAAAGTCGTAAAAACCCAGAGCCTCCCCCAACCCGCCCCAGTCCACCTCTCTCTATTGGAAACGAATCAACAGCGAATAGAAATTTACTTTTGTATATTTGCCGCAAGACACTTTCGGGGCAACTTGTGTGTGTGTTTTTCGGGCAACTGTGTAAATATTTGTTTGCCGTGGCAATGACAAAATGCTTGAAAATTTGTAAGCCATAATAAAGCACAACAAAAATAATAACCACTTTTGTAGTTGAAAAAGTTAAATTGTCATTCGAGAGATTTTTCACTTTCACTGATTTGTTGTAAAGCCGCAATTTGCGGCGTTTTGAAAGTGTTGCAAATTTTCATCTTTCGCTGCACACACACACACAGCCACACACACAGATACACCTTGCACACCCAGTTATGCCGGCTTTTCCATGACTTTTTCTGTTGTTGTAGCTGGTTTTGTTAATCAGATTTTCTATGCCACTTAGTGCTTTGTGGCATGTCTCCGCATTTCCCCGTCTTTGAATTAGTCACCCAATTAAGCAAAATCAGTGGCAACTCATCAGATAGTTGACGAAGGCTATCCGCACAGCTGATAATGTCACTCCAGAAACACACACACACACACCCGAACCACAAGCTGAACCCCAACGCGATCAACGATCTACGATCTGAGTGCGGCACGTACCCAACTGCTCTGAAGCACGCGATGCGCTCAACTGAAACTGAAACCGAATCTCAAACTGAATGAAACTGAAATACTGAGAAACTGAGCACTTGAACCAACTGAGCAACTGAGCAACGGAACAAACTGAGCAACTGAGCAACTGAATAAACTGAGAAAGCTGTGCGCCAAAAGCACCTTTTCGAGCCGCTCGCGTCAAATTGTTTACTTATCGTCGTACAACGAGTACCCGCAAATCTCACGTTTATTCACAAATTACTGTTGCTGCTGCTTCTTCTTCTTCTTCGTTTTCTTCTTCTTATTGTTGACGATGTGTGAATAATTCGACTTTGGTTACACTGAGGCAATTAACTCACGCACCTCTGATAAGAATTTAATGACACCTCAACAAGTGTGTTTTGGAAAAATCACTGAAATTACTGAAGAAAATACACTCGGAAAAAAATCAAGCTGAAATGCGCTAATTTGCATATGTGTCGAAAATATATAATTAATAATAAATTAAATAAATTAGCTAAAACATAAACAGAAATTCCAAAAATGTTGACTAAAAAAGACACAAAAGTTTTCATAAATTAAAAAACAATCATTGATAAAAATTAAAAAAAAAAAATATGTTATTTATAAAAATAATTTTTAACGAATACCTTAAAAAATACGAATGATTGAAATTTGAAAAGCAGGAAGATTGAAATTTGAAAAGTATAAAGTTTTTCTAGTTTTTAGAAATATTTTCGAAACAAATTTCTTAAAATAAGAAAAGGATTTTTTCTATTTTGTAGAAATATTTTAGGTTATGACGAATGTATTTCGAAGGGCATAAAATGCTGAAAAGCCAAACCAATATTAATATATATAATTATTTCAAAAATTCCAAAAGAAGTAATACGAATTCTAAATGCAGAAACAAGTAATAAAATTTACTTTTCGTCTACTATATTAGTTAGTTGTTTAGTTAGATTTGGGAAATCTTTTGTATACATTTTAGAAAAATCTATCCATAAAAAGAATAATATGGTTTCTTGGCGCCAAAAGTATATGGATACTCTAATTTGTAGGAGTGTATTGAGTATACTCTTACATTTTTCAATTAACAGCAATCTGAACAATCATTGAAAACTACGACGCAGTATTTTGTGTTGTGGATCGAATTATCGACAGCACTGATCAAATAAATTGTTTACCGAATAGTCCATAAATATTTATTCACTTCATTTTTTATTATTATTTTTTTGTTTTGGGTATATTTTTGGGATACTTTTGCTGTATTCTGGAGCGTATTATTGATTTCGAAAGTGGAATACTAATCTGGTAATCGGTTGAAATTGGCGTCGGCTGTGCCGTAAATAAATAAATAAAGAAAGACTTTTCATTAGCTGAAAAGCTTAGCTTTCAAGTATTCTTGAAAATGATTTTCTGTTTGATTTCATAATTTATATCTTGTCTTATAAAACATCACATTAAGTCAGTTAGGCATTAATCCAAAATCAGATAATCCAATTTAAATGTTTTCAGTAAGCCTTCAAATATATTTTTTGTTATTGTGTATGAAGACGAATCCGAATTCAAAATATATTGGAGTATATATAAAATAAGTAAATCATTTGACCTTTGAGCAAACATGAAACATATTTAAATAAAGTCAGCAAACAATGAACAATAAACAAGCAACACTGTTGCCATTCACAATATAAGTTTTAAGATCGTTGCTCCTCAAAAAGCCTAAAACGGTCATGAACTTATTGCAAAGTGAGATATCGAGAGAGATATATGAATAAAGAGAGTCTTATTATCTCTCTCCCTCTCTCTCTCATTCTCTCTCTCTCATTCACTCACTCTCACTCGCTCTCTCTCTCTGCCTCTCTCTGTATCAATTGGACTCTTATTCTTTCTCTGATAACAAGTTTTTGTTTTGTTTTGGGTTTTGCACGAGGCATATCGTGAGAAAGTGCCAAATAGGAAGGCCGTTTAATCAAATGAGAAAGTGAACGTTTTTCTAGGGGGCGTGGCAAGTGGGCTGCTGTTGTGGCAAGTGGCTTTCTTTTCGAAAAGGGCGTTTTAATATATAAACGCATTACTAACTGGCGCTTTGTTGGCGCTGCTGCTGCAGTTGCTGCTGTTGTTGCCGTTGCTGTTGTTGCTGCTGCTGTTGCTGCTGTTGTTGCTGCCACATGAGCAGCGGCATGGAGGCGCCAATGGCATGTCGATTGGCCAAATAGGCTTGGCGCTGTGCCGGCGACGGTGTGTGTGGCAGACCCACAATATGATAGCTCATTGCTGTTGTTGTTGTTGCTGTTGCTGGCAGTGGTGGCACCATTGGCGCTGCTGTCTCGTAATCAAAGCTGCGTTGCAGCCATACGATCTTGCCACAGTTGGGCATGTCGCATACGCTGCGATGCAGCGCGCCAGGCATTAAACTCTCGTTGTTGCCGTTGTGGCTGCTGTCTGCACCACTGCTCAAAGGACGCTGCGACCAATTGTGCATGTTGCTGCTGTTGTTGTTGAGGCGCCAACTCAGCTGCTGTTGCTGTTGCTGCTGCTGCAGGTTGTCATCTGTCAGATCTAAGTCATTGCAGCTGCTATGCAGCTTCTTATGCGGTTGTCGCCAGTGCACTCGATTGCCACCACCACCAGCAACTGTTGTGCTGCGTCTGCTGCTCCGATTGCTGTTGTTGTTGCCATGGGGATGCTGCCCCGCGTAGGTGTTGCTGAGTCGCGGCGCTAGCGTTTGATGTATCATGCTCTCTCTCTCCCTCTTCCTCTTTAGCGTGATTATTTTGTATATATAAATTATTATTTTCTCTCTTTGTTTTTTGCACTTGCACCACTCAAAGTTGCATTATGTAAGTGGGGAAAAATGACGCGCGTCGCGTTCTATTTTGTGCCACATTTAATTGGGAAATGCTCGAGCGTCTGACGTTTTTGGCACGGATAGTTGAAATTAACTAAACGAAAGTCCGCGACAGGTAAGCAAACCAACATCCACCCGGGCTACAAGCAAGTGGCCAAGTTTTGTTTTGTTGACGCATCGCCCTCATATTTTGGTCATGGCAACGTGCTAGCCGGCTCTTGGCACTTGCCTCTTGCCTCTTGGGGTGGGTTTTCCATGGAAATCGACTGGAGCTTCGTGTACGCGCTTCTCGTTCGGCTTGGGCTTGTGCCTTGGACAGGTGGCTCTCGTGCTAAGCGGGTCAGCGTTGTCAAGTGTCTCTAGTGTTATTGCTGGTATCGATTGGTTTGGCCAACTAATGCGAGGCGCACCTTCAAAACAAAAACTGCACCAATTGCGGAAATTTTGTTGCGGTAGTAAAAAAAAAAAAAAAAAAAAAACTACGGCATTTCACAAAGGTCATTGGTACGCAGTGTCGTAACGCGAAAGTGTACACAGGGGACTGGCTACACATTTAGACACTGATTAGATTTTAAAAAGACATTTGGGAGAGCAAGTCGCTAAAAAACATATCTATTAAGGCCACAAAACTAAAGCTTGAACTTTTCCTTTTAACTTATAAAAGAGACCATTAAAACGGGCTTTAATTTTAGATTTGTCTGGAACTTATTGGAACCAATTTATTGTGTGGGAATTATGGGAATTATATTTGATCCATTGCACTGATCCTCTAATCGGGCTGCTCATGATTTTAATATAGCTAAGCCTGTAGACTAAGTTGTTTGATTTACTGTTGTTGAACTATTTGAAGTAGAGCCAAGCGATTTTTAGGGTAGTTTGACTATCTGAGAGGGTAGCTACCCCCTTTAAGAGGTGATAGTAATGACAGTGTCTCCTTGATCGGAGTGACTTCCGCTTGAAAATCTCTACAATCATTAATAAAATAATTTATATTCATCCAACGTGGAAGGTAGCAGTTGCACTTTGTTGCACTTGGGAGTAGTGGATAATTTTTTAGGATGGTCTACTCCTATCCGTTCGATTGGTGGATAGGCACAAGATTGGTCTTGGTCGGCAGACTGCCAGTGCTACCCAGTTCACAATTGATACTGACACTAATAATTCATGGCTTCAATAAACTTAAGTCATCAACTACTTAATCTATTAATAGTTATTTGAAGAGAAACTTTTGAAATGCACTCAATTCAAGGGAAGAATCCTTCTTTGGTGCCAGAGCTTCACTTTATTAATTGTTATTAATAAATAGTAAATAGTTTAAATAAATAAAGGAGTAGGTTTATTTGAGTAAGATTGTGAGAGTAAACGCAATATTATCAAGATTATCAGTCAAACACAACTGATCCGTTTTTTAGTGAATCTTAGCAAGCGGCGATTGTGGCAAGCCCAATAATAATGGTGGCAATGAAGGGACTCACCTGTACGCGAATCAGTTTGGTCACCATTGCTGTAGGTGTAGGGCTCATAGGATGGGTGGTTCTGTAGTGGTTGTGGCGGTATTGGTGGTGCTGCACTCGAGTCAAAATCTACGCCAACAGTTTCAAAGTAATAGTACAGAATATGTGTGAATTTCGAATCGAATCAAAACCAATTAATTAAAAGCCAATTAATTGAGAAGCCAGAACCCAATTGAGAACCAAAGCGGGGAGCGCAACTACCAAAGAGGACCCTAAGGAGACACAACCACTGCTGCACCACTTGGACGAAGTATGTTACCTTTGAATGTGACTGCCATGCTGCGCTTGAGACGCTCCAAACTGCTCACCGGGCACCGACGCGCTGTGGTTGTGGTTGCTTTTGTGATGGTTGTGGTTGCATCGGCACCATCGGGCACGTAGCGCGCCTTGGGCCGATGCTTGTGTGGCTCGAACGGCTGGTTGCCAAAGAAGTCGTGGTCGTAGCTGGTTGTCTGCAATTTGGCCGGTCGCAGCGGTGAGGTGGAGCTGGCCCGCATCACTGCGTGCCTGAGTGGTTTCTTGGGCAGCGCCGCTGAGCGCTGCGGATGCTTGTGCGCCACCCAATCGCCGCTCAGATGTGGCGAAATGCTCTCGTGCACATCCCGCAAGTCCGCCAGCGAGGTGGATAGATAACGCTGTGGTGCACTCTCTGGCGATTCGTAGCGATGGCGCAGTGTCTGCACCTGACCCACCGCTGCACCACTGTTGCTGCTGTGGCTGCGCGTGGGACTTGGCCCACATGCGGACAACAACTCTGCCGTCTTGCTAATGATGTCAATGTGCGGCATTAGCAGACCACGCTGACGACGTCGTCCTCGCTCCGGCGATGGAGTTGCACCACGCACCTCAAACGAGTGGGTCAGCTGGCTGACATCCGAGGGGTTCTCCTTCAGCAGCGCATCCGTCGCGTTGCTCGGGGCGTCTTTTGATCCTGCCTGCAATTCAGGATCGCTGCGCGCCTTCCGCAGCGAGCTAAGCCCAAAAAAATCCCGCCGTTCAGTGGATTGGTCCCGCTCAATGCTCTCGAATCTCTGCTTCATCTTCTGCACCTCGCCGGTGTAGACGCGCTGCAAATAGGAGCTGGAGCCAGAGATCTGCGACTGTGGCGACAGACTCCTCGAGCGATAGTATGCGTCATACAGCTCAATGCTGCCATCGCCTGAACCAGGCTCGTAGCTGAGATCCTGCTCCTGATGCACTTCTTGCTCCTGTTCCCTCTCCCGCTCCCGTTCCCGTTCCCGCTCTCTTTCTTGGCCGCCTTCGGGCGGACGATCGGGCGGGCTGTGCAAGTGAAAATTTACGCGTGCAGCTGGCCGCTCCCCAAAGATACCACTTAGATCCGTCAGCGAGTTGCTCAGCTCCGTGTGGACTATGTGGCGCTTGCGAGCCAGCTGCCTGGCCTGCATGTTCTGCTCTATGAGACGCATCACCTCCGCCTCGTCCGGCGAGCTGTCCTCGCGCGCATGGTAAATGGTCTTGGCTGGCTCCTCGAACTGACGCTCCTCGAAGTATTGAATCTTCTGATTGATCGGTGGCTCTTTGGCGGCTCCTTCAGCGGCTTTCGCTGGCTTCGTTTGCACCTGCCCCTTGGGCTGTGGACGTGGCGGCACCTCGGGCGGCGGCTTGCACAGCGTCAGCTCGGCATTCTTGGCGGCTATGGCTCCGCGAGTCTCCCGCGCCACCACCACCGGGGATTGGCTGCGAGTGGGTCGCGGCAGCGTCTGCGATTGCTCCTCGCGTTTGCGCAGCACCGGACCCAGCAGCTGCTCCTTGCTGATGTTCGAGTTGCAACGCACTTTGAGCGTGTTCGCATGGGTGCTCGGCTTCGAGCCCTTCTCCACGGTGACCACAAACTGCTCCTCCTCCTCCACTGCAGCCGCATTGGATTTGCGATTGCCCGCATAGATCTCGTTCAGTTGCTGAGTGATCTTTTTGATTTGATCCTTGGACAGGGTGCTAACCAGATCATTGCTCAAGTGCCGATCCGTCTGGGCATGCGATTGTGGCTCTCTGGTTGCCTCCAGATTACTGGCCAGATCCGCAACCGTGTTGCGTCGCCATTGACGCTGGATGGGTGGCAGTTGTGCGTCCTCTCGCTGTTGCTGCTTCAGCAGCTGCAACTGCTCGAAGTTCTCGCGCAAATCCTCCACAGACTTCTTCTTGGAGTGTAGTGCCTGATCGGCCTCATGTCGCCACTTCACCTCATTCACATCCTTGGAGCGAAAGTGCAAGTCGCGCTCGCGCTGATCCAGCTGCAGCTTGCCCACCAGATATTGCAGCTCCTTTTCGGCCCGCTCGTGCAGCCGCACCTTGCGCCACTCATCGAAGTCCAGCAGCTCCGCATCCTTGCGCAGCGGATGAAAGTTGCTCGCGGACGTCGCTCGCTCCAGCTGCCCCACGCGCTCCAGCGTGCTGTAGAAGCGATTCAGCTCCGTGAACCGCTCGCAGTTGTTGCGATAGCGACAGCTCGGACTGTGCCGCTCCAGGTGCGTCAGCGAGGTGGCGCTGTGCGCCAGTTCGCCGCACTGATGATAGAGTCCTGCTCCGGCACTTTCCTGCTGGCCCCGCTTGCTGCGCTCATCGGCACTGCTCAGGCTACTGGCCCGCACCACCGCCTGCTGCTCCGCCTTCTCCTGACTGCGCTGGCTCGAGCGCAAGCTGTCGATGCGGCGACGCGATGGGGAGCGCAGCTCGCGCTGTGGTGTTTGCGGCACGCGCACCTCGCGCGTCGGAGAGAAACGGCGCTGACCCAGCTGCACCACCTGTGCCACTTCAGCGTGTGGTGCCACATCTGCCACAGCAGCAGCAGCCACAACTTTGCTGCCCTGCTGTGCCTTATTCTCATACTGCCAGACGAGATCCTCGATGCAGCTGGGCGGTCCTTGACCCGAGTAGTCGTAGACATCCTCGCCGTAGACAGCTGGCTCCAGCATCGAACTGTATTTGCAGTCGTTGATCAGCTGGGGCAGCGAGTGGGGCACTTGCGATTTCTGCTTGGCATTGTAGTCGTTCCAGAAGTGCGTCTTCTCGCGCACCGTTTCACTGTAGCTGGCAACCGCTGCCGGGGGCTTCTTAGACTTGGCTGGTTTTTGGTTTTGCTTGCGGGGCACGTGGCCCTCGCTGCGACTTGTCTGCAGCGCCATGTTCGACTTGCCCACATAGGTCTTGGGTGGTGCAATGGGCGCCGCATACTCCTGCCTCAGCTGCGAGTCAATGGAGTAGGTGGAGTTGCTGCGCGGCAGACTCTCGTTGGAGGCGCTGCGATGGATGGTGGCAATCGTTTTGATCGACTGCGTCGGCGCCTTGGTGCACCTGCTGGGAAGGACCTTCTTCAGGACGCGGCTGCAGTCGAGCAGATGCTGGGGACGCACTTGGGGGAAGCACATGGTGTGCCGCGTGGTGGTGCTGACGGTGCTGCCGCTGTGCCGCAAGCGTGGCAGCGACTTGCTGCGCGTATGTTGCGCCTTGCATGTGGCATAGGAGCGCACCGCTTCGCGCACCTCCTGCGGCGATTTCAGCGAGGGATCCCGCAGTATATTGGTGCTGGCCTCGAAGTTGGTGCGGCTCAGCGGCAGCGTGTTCTCCAGCCGCTTCTTCTCCTCGGCAAAGCTGCGCTCCTTAGAGATGCTCCGGCCAAAGGCCACCGGACTCCGGCTCGAATGGCGCAAAGCCAGCACCCGATTCGATGGCCGTCGACTGGGACTGGCCGAGCGCAGGCGCGCATGATGCTGATGATGATGATGATGACGCAGCACGCTGCCATCCTTGTTGCGCGTCTCCTTGGTGGCGGTCAGGGTGGCCAGCAGCGTGGAAACGGCGCCAGTCGACTTCGATCGGCAAATGGGATCGCGCCGGCAGCTGCTGGCCCCTTTGCGCAGAGCTAGCCCAGGTGGCTGGAAGCATTGATCGTGGCGAGACTTGGAGCAGCTGCTGCTGCTGGTCACCTTCTCCATGCGCACAGTGCTCTTCGTGCATGAGGATCGACGATTCGGTGGCAACGGAGGTGTCTCCTGCTGCTGCTGTTGCTGCTGCTTCTTGCTCAGCGGTATAAAAGATGGCAAATTCTTGGAGAAATTCGAAAACATTTTTTCAGCTGTTGTTGGTGGAGGCGGTGGGGGTGGTGGTGGCGGTGGTGGTGCAGGAGTTGGCTGTTTAGTTGCCTGTTGCACTTCTTCCTGGGATTCCTCAAGTGGTTTGGTGCTCACGCGTATTTTTGTGAGCGTCGGCGTTATCTGTATAAACTCGAATTCCTCCACAATTTCTTGTTGGGATCGGGAGGATTGGGGGAAGACATAGATAGATGGGTTAGCTTGATTAAACGGCAGCGACTTTAGAGAGGGTGCCCGGTGCTGCAGTGCTGCAGTGCTGTAAGGAACGCTTTGCTGATAACAACTTCTAGTGTGGGCAGTGGTTGTGTACGGTAAATACCAAAATACGAGTAGTAGTAAGAGAAAGTAGAGTCAAGTTAGAGAAAGTAGAGTGGTAGAGAGCTGAAGGAACCAGATGAAACCAACACCAATCCGAGAATTAATTAGTACGCAACTGCGCCTTAACTCTAGTTATTAGCAGTAACTACTTAAGAGAGAATAAATCTTGAGGATTGGGGCTTACCTTTGGGTTTCTCGGGCGCTGGCTTGCGGAAGCCGAACAGAGGCGGTTCTCCGCCTGCCTGTAGGCTCTTGTAGGCCTGTCGCTGCTCCACGGGACTCAGAGGACTACCTGGTGCCAGTTCCTTTTTGCGGAACACTATGTTGGAATCGCTGGTATAACCCGATTCTCTGGCAAGCGCTCTAAAAACAATTGTCTTAGTAGAATCGATTAAATACTCATTCGCCATGATCATACCTTGACAAGTTGCCTTCTGAATAGAGCGGTGATAATTTCGATTGTTCCAAATTCTACAGGGAAATAAAAGAAATAAACATATTAAAATGGGACTTGAACATTTCCTTCAAGTGTACCGGATTCAAGGCATTTGTTTTTTAGTAGTTCGAGTGCCTTTTTTTGTGGATGATGCCTGCTGCTGTCTGACTGTACTAAACTACATAGAATTGCTGTAAGACTTACTGCATAGTTATCAAAATCATCGACGAACTCTATGATAATACGCGGTATGCGTGTATGTTCCCTGAGCCACTTGGCGTCAAGCATAATTTATAGGAGGGATTAGGGGAAATATATATAATAAGATACAAACATAAACCAGGTAGTTTTTGGTCATTGAATTAGTTAGCGGAAAACTGGTAGTAACTCAAAAGAAATCAGAAAACAGACTCAAAATTGTGTACAAACTAAGTAAAACTTATCAAAAACGTCTATAACTAAAATTATGTGTCTAGAACAGGAATTATATAGATTAGAGTTCATACCCCGTTAAAGATGTCCATCACTTCGTCCCACCACTAGAATTGTGAACAAAATAATTGCAGTGAGTTAGAATAGTTGCTATGGATGACTAATGATGATTGGGCGTGCTATGATATCATGTCAGATATGGGGCGTATTATAATGAAATGTGTTTTTTCTGGGATGGGAATGAGAATATGAGTTGTAAGTTGGGGTTAATGAAAGATTTTGGGCATGTTTAGCTATAGCCATTGTCGAGTTCACAGAGTCTAGTTATTTGCGATTGATTGGATAATGCTGCTGCTGACTGTTTGGCCTGTCGGGGCACTTGCCTCCTTCTTCTCCTTCTCCGAGACGGATGAGTGACCAGTTGTGTAGTTCTCGATGCGACCAGGCTGATTCTTGTAAGAGTTCTGTGCCGACTTGATCGGATTGGGCATAGTACCATACAATCTGAAAGCCAAATCGAAACCTGTATAAGGTGTCCATATTTTTGGAGAGTATTACTCACTTATTGTCCTGGTTTAGATTGCGCACGTTGACAGCAGATGAAATGGATTGAACGCGCAGGGGGTTGGGTGTGCGATACTTCAGAGTTGAGTAGTCCGAATCGTAATTGGGCTCCGGCTCGGAGACATAACCATTATTCTTGTACGAGGGACGAGCTGCAGTTATTCGAAAGGAACTTAATTAGTTACATATATATATATATATATGTATATAGTTAGAAATTTACTAGTACTACTGTTGCTGTTGTTGGTGTTGGTGTTGGTGTTAGCACTGTTGCAGTTGTTGGGTGTGTTAGCAGACATGATGTTAGAGCGTTGTGGTTCTTAAGTTTAGATTAATGTTCGAATTTAGTTAATGCATTTCCAATGAGCTAAACGGCACGCAAAATATGAGAAAATATAATCAAAAATAATTATGATACCGATTGTATATGTATATATATATAATACTGCATGCAATCCAATTAAGTAAGTCAATACAAATCATAAATGGATAAAACTACCAACACAATAAGAACAAACTGAAAGCATTAAGTATGGCTAGCTGCAGACAAGCAGAGATTGAGTTGACTACTTTGTAAGCGGGCTTAGATGAGTATTACGCTTAATTATAGATAGATATATAGATAGATAGATAGATATGTATGTCATAGATATATAAATCACCTCTGGGACACTTGTAGCGTATCACGAAATCTTCTGTTTTGAGTTTTGAGTGAAAGCGTATGGATGGGTTTGATTGATTGATTGATTGATTGATTGATATAGTAGACATATAGTAGACGAGAGAAGACATTCAAGAAGTTCAAAGAGAGTTTTGATTAGAGCTAGCTCAGCAGGCGACAAACTGAAGCATTATAAAATAGGAAACTTGGATAGTGGAAATATGTGGAGGTTTGGGATGGGTTCTTGGTTGGGTTGGGTTGGGTTTGGGTAATTGGATTATATTTGAGAATGCTTCAGTTTGAATTGGTCAAATGGCAGTGAACATTTACCGCCATTCTTCTGCTTATGTATGGTCTGATAGAGTCGCTTGTACCATTCATGCTGATGCGGTTCCTGGACCTCCTGCAGCGTAACAGACGAGATAGTAAAATATAGAAAATATTGTATTTTTCAGCTGGTAAATGCCATGCAGCCGAAGTCTTTTACCGATCTGAGGATGATGGGCATCCCATCGTTTGTCACCGGACCGATGCCGTCGTATTGCCGTCGACCTAACTGTGCCATTTTGCGCGGAGGATCGCTTTCCGTTTCCGGTTCGCTCAAATACTCGTGCTTGACTTTGTAGACTGTAAACCGTAGAGTGGATTTAGTTGAGTGTGGTTGAGTGGGTTATGGAGTACTCAAGAGCACAGGTGTAAGACACTTATTAGAACGGGTGTAAGATTTGTTGTGTGTGTATAACGACGTGAGCAGCAGCGATTTGGTCTACAGGGAATACCCAATAATTCTATATATACTTACTGACTTCATTGGGCCTATACACTGCACGGCTTGAGTCGGACAGTTGACGGCGTGTCAACGGCCTGTGTAGCTCCGATGTGGAAGCCGAGCGTTCAAATGCTGCAAGGATGCCGGGCGGAGTGGATGGATGGGAGGGGGAGGGGCGAAAAATGTGAGATGAGAGCAATTAGCGCATACTTTTTATGTATTTACCAACAGACAATTAAGTCACAGTTTAAGCAGCAGAACACGAGTGTTGCCAGACAACAGACTCTTACTACTAATCTACACACGACTACGGATCGAAATTGGATTGGATTGGTCTAAAACAAATAAAAACACAGCTGCACTTTTGGGAAGCATACGTTTTTCAAAGCCATTGATTGATTTCTTATCTCTTGATATTAATCAACAAAATAAATATATATTTTACTGATTGCAAAACACTAATTCAACGCCTGAGATATGTGATCAAAACTTATGTTGATAACTCAAAAAAAAAATCTTAGAATGTGCCCAAAGATTCCTACTCGATTATATATAGATTAACTAGGTGACCTCATAGTCTGACAATTGACTATATAATATATAGAAACATAGCTTACGGTCGATTTTGTGGGCTGATTGAAAAGCGTTAAAGCTAATTTAATTTATAGGCAGTTTTTTGACAAGTTGTGAAATGAGAATTGATTGTCTGAGGGGGAACTTTAATTTTAATTTGAAATTTTATATGGTTCCTTTCTAATTTTCCCATAAATATGTATATATATAGATACGTATTAAATCAAATCAGTGGCTTTGAAAAATGGTATCCCTAGGAGCCTAACACCTATTGAAATATTTGGTTGGGGCAGTACTTTTGATCTTGTCGGAGACGCTGGAACTGGGCGCCACTGGGCCAAATTGATTGGAATAATCGGTTTCAGCGTAATCAGAATTGTTGGAGTTGAGCGTTGTGGGTGTGCTCAGGTTGGTGGTAGTGGTGCTGCTGCGTGGTGCAGGCGCCGGGCAGTTGCCGTTGGTGTACGACCAGGGTGGTGTCGTCGTTGTCTGCTGCTGTTGCTGCTGCTGCAGCTGCTGATTGGCCGTGTAGCGTCGTGGCAAGGTGGGTGACTCAAAGTGTACGGGCCGAAACTCCTTGCGTCCGCTGAGCGCTGGCGACGGCTGCGGCGTCCACACGGGCTGTGTGGGTGGTGGGGGTGGTGTTGGCGCCGCCGAGTTGCCGATGTCTAGCTCGCTGCTCGAGCCGAATGGTGTTTGACTCTTGGGTGTCCAAACGCCTGTTAATGATGCGAATGAGTGCTTGTCACTTGTGAAAAGTGTGTGTGGAGGGGGCGGGGTTCAGTGGGGCAGGTTGCAAGTTGGGCAATACATGACATTTTCAGGGGCGCAAGTTCATATCGAATTGAGTTCTTCTCTGACATTTTACACTTGTCAACAAATTTATGCTCGACTCGGCTTGCTGCTGTGACTGCTGTGGCTGGCTGCTCAGATTTTTGGTCTCCTAACAGAAATAAATGTTGCAGTCAACAAACCGAGCGAAGACAAATTGACAAACAAACATCGCGACGTTGAACAGCAATAATTAATACGACCAAGGAAGCCGCATTTGGCAGCCATTCAAAATTTGGCCACAAGAACCGAAAAAACAACAAAACTAATACAAATACACGCACACACACACACCCATTCACACACACCTTTAAATGTGGTTGTGTTGGGCGAATGACTCATAACATTTGGCGTATGTTTAGAATTTACAAAGTCTTTCACAGATACAAAGACACAGATACAACGCAGTCTGTTATAAAATTATATTTGAATCAAGCGACACGCAACACACACACAACTCACAAGGTGTTTAAATAGTTGAGTACAGTAGACACTACACGCTAATGAACTGTAGCAAAGTATTCTAAGAAAACTCCATCACAATCGATAGCAAATCCAAACTTGCTTTCCTGTTCTTCTGAGCAACTTGCAGGAAATAGCCAAGTTTTGGTTTTAATATTAGAATTTAATTACAGCCGGCAAATTCCGGCTGATTTGGGTTCAAACAACTTTCACATTTCACAATAATCTAATTATAAAACGGAAATGTTCCTTTATTGCTTGCTGACCTCTTTTTTTTTGTGTATAAATACATAAAAAAATAACTTGAAAAAACATATTTAAATGTTCAAGCTATTTGTGAGCAGATATTTAAGAAATATATATTAAAATATATTACTTTCCAGTTTTGAATAGAGTAGTGTTACTTGCACATTATTGAAATGAACATAATGTTGATATTTGGTAGAATTTTTAGTGCAAATTATAATAAATAATAATAATTTGTGCAGTTTTACGGCTCATTTTATGGCACTATGAAAATGAAAAAGAAATTCTTCAAAAATTGCTGAGAAATAGTGTCAAAAATTGTTTTTACTGATTCCAGATCAATTGTATTTTTATTTATTTCGAGATTGACAGTAAAGAGTCCGTCAGCTTGAAGCTGTTGTTCATAATTATTTGAATTGAAATTTATATTTTCTGTATAATTCAATCTACTTGTCATAAAGTGGAAACTGCCCTCGCTGTCGCTGTGCAGAACACATCTTTCACTCAACGGATTTATATGCCACCTGTAACAACTCACACACACACACACACACTCACACACAGTCACACACACACATTCAGAGATACGCAAGCAAAGAAATAGATATAGAAGATTGGTATAGCCTGCCCTAGGCGTTATAGCCACTAGACATTGACACGCATATCGCATATAGAAATCGCTTTCGTTCTTTCTCGTATTTTGTTGTTGTTGATCTTCAACTAATTGTTGTTGTTGTTGTTGGTGTTGCTCTTGGTTTGTGGGTGGATGTGCTGACGTCTTAATTCAATCAGCACTTAATCGAATTATACAATCGTATCAAAGACTTGCCGCTGTCAATCAAAATGAAAAAAATAACAAAATCACAGTCCTTTTCACACGTTCACTTAATGAGTCACTTGACAACACTCGCACACACACACACACACGCGCACACACAGTTGAGGATTACCCAATACAGGATGAGGAAGTACTAGTTGTGTTGGTGTTTTGTGGTTGTTGAGTTGAGATAGGATCGAGTGGCGAGTTCTGAGTTGCTGACTCCGCGCGCGGCTCAAAGCGACTGAATTTTGCGTGACCCGTCTGCCTCGAGCAGACCAACTTGGTGAATTCTGTTTGGATGTGGCTGTTGTTGCTGCTTGTTGCTCTTGTGGATAGGCAGCGGGGAGCAGCAAAGACAAAAGGCGCAAATCACAAGCGACTGCTAAATGACTAAACACACCCAGTCACACAGTCGCAGTCGCAGTCACAGTCACAGTCGCAAACACAGGCAACCCACCTCCCCAGAGCCAGCAATTTCCCACTGCTCAGCGATTTTAAATAGCAGATCAATTACGCTGCAATCAAATATGGGAGCGCTCTACGAGCTCCGTGCTCAATGGAGCGCAATGCTTCGGATTGCCCGGCAGCAGCAGCAGTGGCAGCAGTGGCAGCAGCAGATCGGATATATTTTATTTTGGACGAAGCCGTTCCGAGACAAAAGCACTATTTTCATTTTATTTTTCTTCTTTTTTTTTTTTGTTTTTTTGTGGAACGCCAATTATGCGTGCAATGCGAAATGGAACGGATGTGCTGCGACTAAATATACCATACTCTATAGTCCATAGTATAGTCGAACTACTCCCCAAATGAGAGAGCTCACTAAAGAGTCAATCAAAATGGATTTGAATTTTTGTCTTTTTGTCTTTTTTTCAGTGGTGGTTTTCGCCCAACTCTTTTGGGCGCTTTTGTGCACAAGAACAAAAACCAGACAAAAACAAAAGACAAACTACAAACTACAAGCTACAAACTATAAATGTGCGTTGGCTGTTTCTGGCTTGGTTTGGCTTGGTTTGGCTTGGGTTGGCCTGGCACTTCCGGTTCGGTTTTCATTGCTCTAACTGCTTTTCACTCGTTTTAGAATAAATCAAACGGAAATTTTTTAGCCAATAAAAAACAATGCTTGGAAAACTGCTCATAAAACGTTGCCTAGTCTTTGGGCCAAAACACAGAGGAGGGGGCAGCTGGCTGGGGGAGGCGGGTGCCTGCCACAGCTGGGTGTGTCTTCCAAGGAGCGCCCGCGCTCGTTCGTGAAGAAGCGCATTTACTTAGGAAATTGGCTCTGAGCTCGTCGCATTTATGTGAAATTTATTGATTTTCAAACGGAAAATGGAAAATCGAAAAGCCATTTCAGAAATTGAACCCAAGAATTCTACCTGCAATGAGCAAACATTTAATTTCAACTAGATAATTTGCGAAAAAGTTGTTAATGACGCGACAAGCGGCAAGCTGAGCGAAACGGGAGTGATGCACTTTTAGTTGCCCTGTAAAATAGTTGCACATATAATATGTACATATATTTGTGATTATGATTGAGAGAAAAGCGTATATAGACAACATTTGAATTATATTCCCGATTATATACTCTGTCTATATATATATATATATATCGCAACATAGAGATAGCATAATTATTTGTTGATCAAACTCCGTTTGAAACTAGCAAAAATGAATTCGAAATTTTATCGCTTAATTTACCTTTTGCAGGGTATCTTTTTACAGGGTATACAGCTAGTAAACAAGTAAATTTTACTTTTGGCCTTGCCAGAGAAGCGACGGACTGGGAGCAACCTGTGCGTGCGCCCATTTAATGTGCCAATGAAGATTGGAGTGGGTTGGGAAAGCGATTGGTTTTCCGACGGGGTCTGGCATCATTTGAGGGCGTGGAAAGTGGCGACCTGGCAGTTGTCACAGCGCTGTGACCCAGCCTGGGATAGGTGCGTCTCTTTATTGTTGTTGCTGTTGTTGGTGCCAGCAAATTAGAAACCATTCTCCAATTGATTTATTCGCTTTGCCATAATGAAGTGGCCAAAGTATTTATGGAGTGCTGCGCAACTGCCGTGAATATAAATGCATAGACAGAGGGATCCGTATGGAGCCCCATTGAAAGCGGCACGGCTTTGATGATCGATGTTCATTCTGCACTGGGCAGGTTGAAAAGGTCATTGGAACTTGGAATTTGAAGGGATTAGACTAGCCAAATGACAGTGAACTTTGTAAATGACGTTCGAAAATTAAACTGAAACTAAACTAAAATTGAGTATAAGTTATGAGCACTCAGTGAAAACGCATTTTAAGGCAGCTAAGAACGACAGAAAAACCGTTAAATGGCATATGGAAATTTAAGTAAGACTGTTTTCCCAACGCCGAAAATCTTCTGCTCCGTTAAGAATAAATGGTTTTTCAGATATGCTCAATAAAGTTCGCCACAAAAGTTGAATTCCACAATAAATCTTTGAGCAGATTTTCAACACTTATGCCAAACAAATGAGTCGGCAGCGCTACGTCATCTTCCGATATACTATATAATCATGTGGAACATATGTATATATCACGATGCCGAACTAAATGAACTCAATTTTATTAAACTATTCTTTCATTCAAACAAATATATCAATAATCATTTCCCTACTGGCCAAGTTCAACTCAATTTATCATAACTATAAATTTTATTTGGTCACTAAAAGTCAACACAGAAAAAAACATAATTTTTTTCTTTTTTTTTGGTTTTTTTTTTTGGAAAATTAAAAAAAAATATTAACGCGGGCGTAGTTTAAAAATAAAAGCGTACAAATTAGTGCTTTAAATAAATAAAGGCGCCTTTACGGCCCAAAAGAGCTGCGAAAATCGAAGGCAAGCATAATATTTTCATAACTAAACTCATAACGAAGCTAATGCCTCGGGATCGTGACGCCAATCAAACGCCAAATGGGGCGTATACGCATTTTGATAGATTAGCTACGCCCACATACGACAACCAGCGCATAAGGTGTTTTTGTGGAGCAAATCGCATTTATAGTACGACCGTCAAAGTATCTGAGACATTGATTTGGCAGGCATTAGTATTATGTACTGCGCTTTTCATCTACGCTTTCCATCTGGATTTCCTTTGTGTTTATTTTCCGATTTTTAATGGTTAGTGTAAAAGGCAGCCAGCTGTGGGCGTCTAGCAATTCCGCTGCACACAAACATATACACACAAATATATATATAGTATATATACATATATATTTGTAATAAATATTGCTCGACCAACAAATTTTTGGATTGTACGTCATATTATATATTTAGCACAGAGTAACGATGAGTAAGAGGAAGCCAAAAGAAGCAACAATGCGCACCTCCAGTTCCAGTTTGGAATTTTGCTGCCAGCACAACTAATATGAGCTAATTTGAAATAAACATTTGCAAATCCAAAAATCAAGTTCAATTCTACAACAAACAATACAGAAATGATACAGAAATGATATACACAAGTCCAACACAGAATCATCATCAAGATTAACAGCATGAAAAGTGGCAAACTAACTGAACGGAAAATAATCTATAAATAAGTGCCAATAAATTTCAACGGCCAGAAAGTTGATTAAATAAAAAGCGAATTAATTAAGTTTATATTGCTACCAAATCAAAATGCTGAAAGAAATGTATAAAAAATTAACCTTCTCAAATTAATTCTCAAAAAACCGAAAGGTATTTATTTATTAATGCAAAAAAGTGTTAAAAACTTTGATTTTGTAGTTAAGTCTTCAAAACTGAGAGGAAATACAAACTGGACTCATTTTGAGCTTTAGTCTTAATCGGTTTTTTAAGATGATTTGGAACTGAGTCTTGAAAACTTTCTGGATATAAAGTCTGATATAATGTTAATCTTTTGTCTTAAACAGCTTTTCATTTATATAAAACAAATTTCTTATTAAAGAACTATTAAAGAAAATTGTTTAAAAAATAATGTTTAAGTACATATTTGAAACTTGCCTGGGTTAAAAGAAACTTTTTGCACTTGAGAGTCTTTATTCAAGAAACTGTTTTGATTTGACTTTTACCTGCAGTTTTCAGCTAATGTCATTGATAATAAATCCAAAAGTAACACCAACTTTTAAATGTGCTTTATCTTGCCTTTATATAATATATATCTGATGCACATGAGAATAAATGAGGTATATATATATGAAATCACTTAAAAGTTTCTATCAAAAAACAGGATTTTACTTTTACATATAATTTGTAATTGATATAAAATTTACTCCAGAAATAATAAAAAAAAATAAACATTTTTTAAAAGATCCATATCATATATACTCTATATAGTAAACACCTGATGCGTATGCTATAGCTTGTATATAGATTTAAATATATTTTTTTGAGATAAATACGATAAAAGAATTTGTCAAGCTCTTTGAACTGGGTCCACTGAAAAGGTCATGTTTGCCACGTATGCGAAGATTCAAAGAGTTTTTGGGTGGATTCCACACGCGTCCACAATGAGTGCTGCATTCATCAGATGTAATAATTACATAGATCTGATGTACACATGACCTGGATGATTTTTACCTGAGCCAGTTGGTGCGCGTGCTTTAAATTTCGGCGCGAACATTGTTGAATTTTGTGTGTGCTCTGCAAAAATGTTGCATATGAATAATAAAATGAAACAACAATAAGAAACACTTGCAACAAGCTTCACATCACTGCATTTTCTTTAGGAATGGGCGTAGAAAAACATCAGACACTTTTGGGGCACTGCACAACAAGCAATTGATACAAATGAAAAAAGCGCGCTGAGCACAATTTGTTGATAAAACACTCGACTAACCCTGCCCCATATTTATTTTCTGCCCGAACTCAATATTTTTTGTGATTTATGCAAGTGGAAATATAGAACTGCTGCCGCTGACGCTGCTGCTGCTGTATCTGCTGCTGATTAATATATCTATATATATATATGTATACTTTTTGCTTTTCTTTTATTTTTCACGCGCCTTCGCGTTGCGCACACGACTTAAACACGACGACGACTACGCCAGGCGAAAATCTTGTACAAGTTGCTGCGATTTTCTTTAAAATTTTCGAATAAAAAAAAACCCAAGTTTTGTGAGCAGCAAAATAAAAACAACAAATTCGTTGAATGCTCCCTCAACTAATTTTGATCTTTCATTTTCCTATGCGGCCTTAGCATAAACAAAACGCTGACGCTTTCGTAAACAGAGACAGGAAGGTGGCAGTCGGCGCGGCAAGTGGTAAACCGATGGGAAAACGAAAGAAAATCTTAAGACATTTACATGAAGAGCAAACAGAGTGATCGAGAGACAGCGGGAGAGAAGGAGAGAGAGAGAGGGAGAGGGAGAGACAGAGAGAGAGAGAGAGAGAGAGAGAGAGTGTGAGCAAATAGATGATCATGTTCTGAAGTGGGCCATAAATATGGTCGAGATAAAGATACATTTTCACACATACACAGTCCGACAACAGTTTAACCAAATGACCAAAATCATTTGCGCGATGCTCACGTCGTATACACAATTTGTTATTCTCGTGCTGGGCTGAAAAGTGTTGCATACTTTTGGGCGGAGTGTAAAAATAAATAGTAAACATAAACATATCAGAATATAATAATATTAAGCGTATATTGAAAACGAGCGCAACTATAAATTTGTATATATATATATTTATAGCTATATATACACACTACAAGTTTGGCCAATTAGCTAAGCAGCTGCGCTAATTTCCACAAACGCACTGCAGACATTTAGAGGGCACACAAAATAGACATAGACACACAGGTGTTAGGGTGGTATGAGTGGGTGGTGGACGGGAGGGGATAAACACATAAAAAGGGGGTCATTTCACCGACCGTTGGCATAGAGAAAGCCCTTGGCCAGCTGCAGATCATTGTCAATCTCCCTGAGCAGATCGCTCTCGGACCAGCTGCGTCGCTGGCGCTGCTGCTGCAGCTGCTGCGGCGATAGCAGAAAACGCGTCTGTTTCTGTGGCCGTAAACGCTGCTTTGCTGCCATCGTTGGTGTCGACGTCGACGTCTGTTGCTGCTGTTGTTGTTGTTGTTGCTTTTGTTGTTGTGGTTGTTGCTCGCTCTTAATTGCTATGGCTATCAAAATTGTTGGTATTCGTTTAGTGTCTCAGTGCGCTCTCTGCTAGACGACGCATGCCACATCATGCTGCACTTAGTCTAAGAACCCTGTGCTCAATTATCTCTTTCTATCTCTCTCTGTCTCTGTCCCCCTTGCTGTGCAACAAAAACAAACGATTTGTTTGTTCGGGTGAGCCAGCACCCGCTGCTTGCCCCCGACACCCGTTTGGCATACCAATTGAGTGGAATTAATTAAAATTTCCGCTTAATCTCGCTTCTGTCCGTCTGTCTGACTGTCTGCCACCCACTCCGCGTTGCATGCACTTTTTGCAGTGACCCAGTTAAGTTGCCTTCATTGTAGGGGGGATATTGGGGCACTTGTAGCTTAAGTTGCCCACTTTCCACTGAGACACTTGAGCACAGAGTTGAAAAACGAAAGTGAGCCAAAGCTTTTTAGATAATGAGACTCTTTATATATGATACATATGTCATATATATATAAATGAATATATATATATGTATATGATTGTTTAGTCACACAGTAAATTTAACATTTTCCAAAACATTTCACATTTTTAAAGCAATTTTGAAAATATTTTTATGAAATTTTTGCATCTGAATCCCATAAATTGCCAGAATGTGACAAAAAATGAATACGTTTAAACCGAGAGCAGAGCATGCTGGCATGAAAAACACATTAAATATAAATAATTAGAGTGAGAGCAAAATTAGCTGAGAGCATCTAGTCGAAGGAGCTGTAAACTCTCAGTGCAATCAGCTTTAACAATGTTTCAATTTGAATACAGAGTTAAAACTGTCAATTCGAAATATTAAAGTAAAACTTGGAATATTTCAATTCAAAATGAATGCCAATATTTGTGAGTATTATTCATCGTTGTGTGAATGAATCTGTTTGAATAAGAACTATGATCAATTGAAGCATGATTATTGTGTATTAGTTGGGACATTCACAGGGTTAGGTAATCGGTCAAGGCAAAGCGTCATTTACAAGCGCCATAGCAAAAGGGATCTTTGTGACACACAACTTAAATCGAGATCAAATCAGTAGATATGTCAATATATATATATAGCTATAGATAGATGTAGGTATGTAGATATTTGGCATGCGTACAATACAATAAAAGTAAATAACAATTGAGTTTGTTAATCAATTTATCATTTATTAAACATTCAACAACACTATATTGCATTTATTTGTATTAATTTCAAGAACAATTAACTAGTTTTCACAAGTATTTTTCATTTTGTTTGTTTGTTTGTTTATTTTAAAAAACATTTGCCTAAGACAAAAAAAAATAATTTCAATATTCATTTGGTTATAAGTAGGTTGCATGCTGTAGGCTGCAAGGCTGTTTCGGGGGGCATACAATTAATTGTGAGAAAGCATTTCTTGCGGTTCCATTAACAAAGGTTTCGGGGCGTGCATAGATATATATATAAATATATATATATGGATATATATTCAGATACTGTCGGACGTGGTAGTAGTATGCTCAAAATTGCGCCAATATTTATCAAACTCCTCGAGGATTTTCGAGCGGAATGGCGAACTGGCAAACAGCTCATCGAAATTTCTATGAATATTGCCCAAAAATGGCGAAGACGATGGCGAAGGCGATGTTGGCGCTGCTCTGCTCGCATTATTGGATCTGGACTGGATTTCTATATGGCTACTCAGAGTAGACGTTGTTTCTGTTGTACTGTTGTTGTTGTTGTTCAAGTTGTTGTTGTTGTTGGTGTTGGTTGCTGTTTTAACATTGTCTGTGTGAGGACGACGATAGAGAGAAATTTGATATACAAAAGGGAGACACACACACACACACAGAGGGAGAGAGAGAGACAGTTACAAATACAGAGAGAGAGAAAGAGAGAGATAGACATAATGAAAGAATTTATACAACAACAATAAACGCATATTTTAATTTAGATGGTGGTGCAAGTGGTATGAGTGGATGTGCTAAATGGCCAATTCACCAATGAGCCTAAGTACACTCGAAAAAAATCAATATTCCAGATTTTAACTGATTTCGATTAATAAAATCTAGAACATATTTCAATTTTTTTTCAGAGTGTACAATGAGGGGATTTTGTGAATTAGCTGAACTTGGTCCAGGCCGTGAGGAGGGATAGGCCCAGTAGCAGAGCAGAGCTCAGGATGGTGCCAGCGGCCGAGGTGCTTGTGGATGTGTCGGGTGTATTATTGTTGCGATCGGGAAGAGCTGCCGGTGGGGGAGAAGTGGGTGAAGTGGGTGAAGTGGGTGAGGAGGAGAAGGAGTTGTTGGAGGACTGGATGGAGGAGGAGCAGCAGGAACCTTTGGAAGCGGAACCACAACCAGTGTCAGGCGATGGGGAGCGGCGATAGCTAGTTACAGAAGCGTTGCCTAAGTGCACATTATGACTAACGAGCTGCGCGGTATTCGATCGATAACGATAACGATTACGATTGGTATTAGTTGTAGTCGCTCTTGTCGTGTTGTCCGTGGCAAACTCACCCTGCACAGACGGCGGCAACCGGGACACCTTGTACGTCTTCACAATGGTCGACTTCCTGCTGGCGTTGCTCTGTGAGTTATCCGTGGCCGTCTCGCTCCGCTCCTGCTCCTCGTGGCGCTCCACTTGGCCATCGTCGAGCTTCTCGCAGCTGGAGAACTTGGCGAACTCGCGCAAGTGGCGGGGCAGCTCGCGCAGATTGGCCTCGTTGCTGCCCTCAAGGATGCGCACCGGTGGCGCCTCCGCATCCGATTCACTTGCCTTGGTGGCCACCGGTTGGGATTCGGCGCCGCTCTCCCAGTCGCTATCGGCGGGCATGGCCAGCTTGTCGCGCCGCTCCTTGACCCGGTTGAGGAACTCGTCGCTGATGTTCGCCTGCTGCTGCTGCTCGCCGGCAGGCTGATGCTCGTCCTCGATCCTTGAGATCTTGATGATCTTGTGCTGACGCCGCTCCTCGCGCTCCGCCACCTTGTGCATCCACTCCTCGGCCATCTGCTGCCGGAACACCTCGTCCTCGCTCAGCGTCGGCAGCTTCGCCGCCGGCCGATAGCTGTCGCGCCTCGGCGGCGGCGCCTGCAGCACCGTCGGCGCCCGCTGCATCTCGTCCATTAGGCGACGCCGCTCCTGCTGCAGTCGCTCAAACTCCAGCTTCAGCTGCTCCTCCTTGCTCAGGATGTACTGCAGCTGCTGCTCGTGCAGCTCCCGCGGCAGCGACGCACGCCTCTGTTGCCGGTCATAGGCAGGAGGCGCCGGTGGTGCCGGTGGTGCAGGCGAGACGCCACGCCTTGAAGTGGTGCTGATATATGTTGGATTCGGATTGCGCTCAATCATCGAATAGCAGCTGGTGAAATGCGGGCGCTGCTCCACCGGCGCGTCCTGCAACATGGGCGCATGCCTCCGCGCACCACCGTAGGCATTGTGGTTGTCGTAGCTGCCATAGCTGGACAGATCATTGGTGCTCGCCGAGAGTCGCGGCGCTCGTATCGAGTGGGGTTGGCTCTGTCGCTGGTAGCAGATCTCCACCTCCCGGGCAAAGGGACGCGCAATGTTCTCCGAGTGGCCCAAATCGCTGGCATAGCGTGACCAGTCGTCCTGCTGCTGCTCATGCTGCTGCTGCACCACGCGATAATGCTCCGCTGAGCTGTGCGGTCGTCTTGGCTCGCTCAGATTGCACAGCGACTCCGAGCGACGCGAACGTGTTCCATAATCGGGTGCCAGCTCAATGGGAATTTCGACGGCACGCGGGACAGAGGACAACCGCTCATGCCGGGATCTTGTCGAGCGTTCGATTTCGCGCTCCAGCTCCTCCATGTGCGCATGTCGCTGACGCTTCAGCTGCTCCAGCTGAGCGCTGCTCTTGTTGCTACTGCTCAGCCGATTGAGATCGTAGAGCGATGAGCATTTCTCGCGCTGCTCTCGCTGCTCCCGACCCGTTTGCAGCTCGGCATTGAGCTGTTGGGAGAGCGCATCAAAGTCCTTGAACAGATTTTCATTATCCGACGAAGGTTGCCCATTGCTGTTGCTGTTGGGCTGAGCAATTGCTTCGAGTGCTGCTTTGGCACGTTGCCGAAATTCCTCATAAGTGCCGCCAGCACTGTTCACCTTGGAGCTGCTGCCATCAGCTGTTGTTGTTGTCGTTCTCGCTGTTGTTTCCTTTGTTGTTGTTGTCGTCTGCTCTCTGTGCTGCCGGCTCTCTGAGAGCGGCTGCTGCTGCTGCTTTGCGTCATCAATGAAAGTGTTTGACATGCCATTTAATTTCGTTGCTGACATAATATTTGCCGCAGCCGGCGGCGGTGGCACAGGCGGTGCACAATCCAACTCATCCGTTGCTGTTGCTGCTGTTGCTGTTGTTGCTGCTTGCTTTACTTTCAGCGGAAACTTGCTAATTTCTGGTAGCTCAGCTCCCTGCTGCTGCCGCTCGGAGCTGCTGTTGCTGTAGTCGTAGATTGTCTGACCATTTTCCACACGCTTCTTGGACTCAAAGGAGCTCGTCTCAATGTTGGAGTAGCGCTTCGTCTGCGGCTGCAACAGTTGCTGGCTGCTCTGCTCAATGTTGGAGAAGCGCTTGCGCTGCTCCTCGAAGATGTCACCCTGCTGTGCCATGCTGGGAAACATGCGTGCCAATTCACTCTCGATGCTGGCTGGAAATTTGCTCGAACTCTTGCTGCTGCTGCTGTTCATGTTGCTGGTGTAGCTGCTGCTGCTTCTCTGTTGCTGCTGTGTTCTGCTGGCCGTGCGCTGATCAAATGAGTAAGGCAACTGCTGATCAGCTGCTGCTGCTGTCTGCTTGTGTTTATTTTCAAATGATGATGTCGCTGGTGCCGTTTCTATTGTTGCTCTGGCTGCTGCTGCTGTTGTTGCTGCTGTGTTTAGCTTTTGCTGGCTTGCGTCATCTGCCTGCTGCGCTGCTTGGCTCTTTGCCTTCTGAACGGTTTCAGCGCTCTTCACAGGCACCGGTGGTGGTTGTTGCTGCTGCTGTGGTGTAGGCGATGTTGTGGGCGTTAGACTCTTGCGCAATTCGCGCATTTTGTGTGCCGTTTTGAGTATCTGCTCCTGTTCCACATTCACTTGTTCGCTGTCCAGAAGACGGACCTGCTCTTTGCTCAGCTCATGATAGCCGCGTCTCTGCACAAATTTCTCATGTGCATCCAGCAGCTCATCGGCACCAGCTGACTGCAATTGTTGCTGCTGCTGTTGCTGCTGCTGCTGCAGCTGCTGCTGCTGTGCGGGCGAGAGGCAGACGAGCAGCTTGGGATCAGCTTGTGTGGGCAAACCCAGCCAGGCGCGTTTCTCAGCGTTTACTTGACCCAAGGACAACTGCAGCTCGCCAATGTGTGGCAACTGTGGTAGTGGATAAGGCATCTTCTCCTGTTCTTGCTGTTGCTGTTGCTGCTGCTGCTGTTGCTGTAGTTGTTGTTGTTGCACACTTAAGTTTTGGGCAACGCTGGCGAGCTCTTCAAGCATCTGCTCGCCATAGGGCATGGAGGCCAAGGACTCGGTGCATAGCAGACGCAGTTTCTTAATGCGTTCCGCATCCGATGGGTCGGCTGAAATTGGACAAAATTGCTGTGGCTGCTCTGGTTGTTGTTGTTGTTGTTGTTGTTGTTGTCGTTGTCGCAGTGGTGGTGTGGGTGGTTGCTGTTGTGTGAATTGTGGTGTTGGTGATGCCATATTGATGGCTGTGCATTGGCTGTGCTGTGTGCTGTCGGAGCAATGCGAATCATTCGATTCTTGGCGCAGCAGGCTGCTAAGGATTGGTGGATTGGTGGTGGCGCTAGTGGGGCTAATGCTGCTAGTGGTGCTTGTGGTGCTAGTGGGATAAAGCATGCTGTTTGGTGGCGGTGGCACAGGCGGTGGCGTGGGAGATAACCTACAACTAAGCGTGTCTGCTGTGGACACAACTTGAACACACGACGACGCCGAATCGTTTCCGTTTCCGTTGCCGTTATCGATTTCAATTTCATTTCCGTTTCCGTTTTGTTCGCGTCGCGTCATTTCGATTAATTCGCGCACCTTGTCCATGTTGCGAATGAATTCCTCGCGCGTTGCCGCCAGCGACGTGGTTGCAGCTGAACTGTTGGCCAATTTGCTCGAGCCACTTTCGTTGGCCAACAGTTCGTTAAATGCTCGCGTGGGCGTCTCTGCCCCCACCGTCAGCGCAGTCGGCGATGGCGTCGGCGTCGCAGCACTCAGCAGCGACGATAGCGACGAGCTGCTGCCCGGCGATCTCCGATCTTGCTCGTCACTGGGAGCCCGATTAACAGGTGTGCTCTCCCGACTCGATTGGTTCACTGCCTCCGCTTCCGTGTCCACTTCAGTTTCAACCTGCAATTGTTGTTGTTCTTGTTGATGTTGTTGTTCTGATCAAGTTTTTTATTTGTTATTGTTATTGCCAATTTGCTTTGCTTAGTTCGCTGTTACTCAATGTTAGGAGAGTGTGTTTGTTAGCCATGCCTCAAACTGTTTCCAAGTAATACGAAAAAAGCATAAACACTGCTGGCCTACTTCTAGCTTATTGCGCATCCAACTGACCCCGATTCCAAGCGGATAGTATCTATATAGAGGCTCTCAGACTGATTACAAGTGTTGCCCACGAATATATATTCTGACAGTTGGAGTCTACTTTTTTCGATTTATTTACCATACCCTTTATCTTGAAATTTGCTATTTACCCTTAATTTAATGTAATTTAATTTGCCAATTTAATATTAAATTTAATATTAAAGTTTTATTTTTGAATTACTATTTTTAAATTTAATTAATAATTTAATTTGTAACTTTAATTTTATGGTTTTGTACTATTAGCATTTCAATCTAAACAAACAACAAATCATTTTTCATTTTATAATTAACACTCAAGAGAACTATAAAATCAAATATTTATTTTCTGATATCTTAACTTTTGTCACTGTGAAACGAATAGAGGCCAAACTTATCAAATGAAATCGTCAAACTATTTTTTAAGCTATTTTATCCTTTGCGAAAAATAATAAAATGCTAAACAATTAATTTCAACGTTATTTGCAACGGATCGGACTATAGTTTATAAATATTTATGGGTATTCTACAATTTAATTCTATTTTTGATTTCACTCCCAAATCCCCAACAAAAGGCAACTTAAGTTTTATCTTAATCAATAAATCAATTAAGATCAAAAATGTTTGCCCTAAATTAAGACATTTTTTTTAAGTATTATAATATTATTTATCTTTGGAAGTGTCTTAAGAAAATTATTTGTTCGCAGCATTTTTGGAACACCGATTTCAAAACAATATTTATGTTTATATATATTCTATGAAAAGGAATTATCATCAAAGAGTCGTGAGCCAAGAATATTATCTATATAAAATGTAAAGAATATAAAATCTACTTCAGCTTGTTCATTTAGTATAACCTAAGGGAATTGCTCAACTTTCATCCTCCTTCGATCTTTATTCCATTGTTGGATCTGACGTCTATCTACTGTTTTCTTTGTGGGATTAGTTAGTTAGTAGTTCGGTACGAACCTCGCACTCGCCCTCGGTTTCTGTTTCGTTGGAGGAGCTGATTGGATCCGTGGTGGATGTGCTGCTGAGGTCGTCATCGGGTCGATGATGGATCAGCTTGATGGCGTCCGTATCGAGATCGATGTGTGTGCGTTCGACCAGAGCAGCCGCCTCCTCCAGTTCGAGTTCCATTAGATCTGAGACGCTGCTCGAGCCCGATGAGCTGAGGTAGACCAGTTCGGCATCCTCCGATTGGGGTGACAGGGTGCTCTGCAGCCGCGTACAGCTCTCCAGATCGCTGGGCTGTTCGAGCAGCTTGGTTTCCAGCACGAGCGCCAACGGCTGCTCGCGTCGCTTCTGGCGTCGGCTGAAGTCGAGTTGGCTGCGCGGATACGTTTCGTTGACCTTGTGCGGCACAGTCGGACGCGTCTTCGCCGGATCGTTATTGCCGGAGGAGGAGCTGGGCGAGAGGCCTGTCGTTAGATCGCCCGCCTCGCTATTCTCCTCCAGAATGCTGTCCAGATAGCGCGGACTGAGCAACTGCGGCAGAAAGTGCGATTCGAGTGCATTGCGCTTCTGGGCGCGCATCTGACGCAGCTGCTCCTGGTGCTGTTCCGCTCGACTGTTGGACGGCAGATCCGGCGAAGACGCCAGCACAGCTATCGGCGATGTCGTAGCTGTCGGTGTGCCTGCCTCCGTCTCCGAATCCGCCTCAAACACAACCGGCGACTGCAGCGGACCACTGAAATTGAATTCACCTGAGCTGCAATCGCTGCTCAGCTCCAATTCCTGGATCTGCACATCGCGCGCAAACTTGCCGAACTGGCTGAGGCTCTGCTTGTGCTTGGGTGAGGGGGATTCCACCAAGTAACGTGGCGGTGGTGACAATGTGCCGCTGTTGCTGGTGCTGTGTGTTGCTGCTGATGCTGCTGCTGTTGCTGTTGCTGTTGCTGTTGTGCTGCTAATCTCCTCAATTATGGGCTTACCTTTGCGAGCGCGTTCCTCTGCATCCGTCTCGACGCGTATCTGATGAATGATGACTTTGGTGCTGCGCTGCAGCGGCTGTTGCTGTCGTGCAGCAGTTGCATGTTGCTTTTGCTGTTGCTGTCGTGCAGCAGTTGCATGTTGCTTTTGCTGTTGCTGCTGCTGCTGCGTTGCATCGCTGCACTGTTGCTGTTGCTGCTGTTGCACAGCTGTTTCAATGCTTGGCAGCTGTTGCTGTGTTTGCTTTGGTGGTTGCGTGTTTGTGTCATGTTGCTGCTGCTGCTCCTCGTTGTCTGGTTGCTGTTGCTGCTCTTCTTCTTGTTTTTGCTGCTGCTGGGTTGCCTCCTTTTCTTGATCGCTCTCGCGTACAATGCGATGCACTATGACCTTGGCTTGTCGTGGACTGCCTGGTGGCTTAGCTGCCGGCTGCTGTTCCGCGAGCAACTGTTGTTGCTGTTGCTGCTGCTGTTGCTCTTGTTGCAGCTTGCTGCTCTTTGCGCCCATTGCTTTAATAGTCTTTACTAAACGGCTCTCTTCCTGCTCCAATTCCACAGGCACTATGCGCACAACGGGCTGCTGCTTCAGCTGATCTTCAGATTGATTGAAGAGTTGCTGCTGCACCTCTGCTGAATCGAGCAGCTGCTCTTTGGACTGAACAACGGGTTGCTGCTCCAACTGATTGAAGAGTTCCTCCGACTCTTCTGCTGATTCGTCCGACAGATCCTGAAGATACTGTTTTGCCTGCTCGAGCAGCTGTTCCTTCGAATGATCCACTAGCAGTTGATTTGACTGTTCTTCTGCTGGATCTACGACTAGATCTCCCAGCTGATCTACAGACTGACCCACAGGCTGCTCCTGGGATAGCTCTTTTAAGTTATCTAATAGCTGATCAAGCTGCTCTTCCACTGCCTGCTGAACACACTTTGCTTTTGACTGACCCTCAGATAGATCTTCTTGCTGTTTTTCTGGCTGATCGACAAGTCGCTCTGCTAAGTGCTCTATGGGATCTTCAGACTGACTGAAGAGTTCTTGATTATCTTCAGCGGACTCGTCACACAGATCCTGAAGATAATGTTTTGCCTGTTCGAGCAGCTCCTCTTTGGACTGCACAACTGGTTGCTGCTTCAGCAGATCTTCACACTGATCGAAGAGTTGTTGCTGCTCTTCAGCTGAATCTTCCGACAGATCCTTTAGATACTGTTTTGCTTGCTCTAGCAGCTGCTCTTTTGACTCGTCTTTCGAATGATCAGCTGCTTGATCTACGACTGGATCTCTCAGCTGATCTACAGACTGATTGACTAGCTGCTCCTTGGACAACTCTTTTAAATTATCTAACAGCTGACCAGACGGGACACTTAGCTGACCCAGTTGCTCCTTCTGATCAGCAGACTTATCTTTTTCCACTTCAATCACTTGCTCAAGTCTTTCTGCTAAAAGATCTGCTTCATCTGCTGCTTGCTCGATCAGCTGATCTACAAACTTATCTACGAGCTGCTGCTTGTTTATCAGCTGATCTTCCACTTGTTCAATCAGCTGCTTTTCAAACTGATCCTCAGATTGCTGCAATGACTCATTCGGGTTGCTCTCGTTGCTGCTGCTGCTGCTGCTGTTGTTGGTATTGGCTATGCCCGTTTTGGCCTCAACCGCAGCTGTGACGCTGTCGCTGGCTGTTGTTGACCCATTTGAAATGCTGCCAGAATTTGCATTATTATCATTCTGATGATCATCGGCTGCCGTTAATGATGCTGATGATGACGAAGATGTCGCTGCTGCTGCTGCTGCTAAACTTGTTGTTGCCACTGGCAATGTGGCCTCCTCCTGCTGCTGTTGGTGCTGCTCCTCTGCTGTGGCTGTTTGCTGTTTGTTATTTTGATTCTTATTGCGCTTATTACGATTACGATTACGATTGCGTTTACGATTATTTGGCATCGTCTACGTCGAGTTCAAGCCTGCAAAACTATTCGTACCACAAAAAACAGAAGAAACAAGACTTCAAGTTTTTCTCTTAGTGTATGTGTGTGTGTGTGTGTGGCTTTGTATGTGTGTGTCTTGGATTTGTTGTGCCTGCTTGTTGCAAATGTGTCTGGCAATTACGCATACGACGCGTTCGCCGCCTTCAATCAGCTAAATCTAAAAATTGCTTTTATTCGTGTGAGTTTTTTATGCTTTTTGCTATATAAAAATGCTCGTTTTTTGTCGTCGTTGTCGTCGTTTAGGGATTTCTCTCTCAGTGTCACTCGTCGCCGGACAGAAACACAACTAAAACCGAAAATCTGATCAGCCGATCAACCAAAACGACGACGAGCCGGCATTTCAGGCAGCGACAACGTCGACGTTGACTGCAACTGCGACAGCGACGCGACACTCGTCCGCCCGGCAAAAGTTTGACACGCGCTCCTCGCTGCACAAATTTTGATCCGTATATCATATATACATATATATATATAAATACACATCACATAATTGTTGGTCGCACCAAAAAAACACGAGAAGAAGAAAAATAAAATTTTCAAATTTCGAATTTTGACTTTTTAGTTTCAGTTTCAGTTTCCCACTTTCGCTTCTGCGATTCCGATTCCGATTCTGATGAGAATTTCGTATCCAATAAGATTTCGTTCGACTTGTTTTGCGCGCTCGCGTTCCCGTTTCGGCGACTGGCGGCCAAGGAATGGGCCATGGGCTGCTCCCAGCTGCCAAGCGGGAAACCGAAACCGAAAAAAAAATAATAATAAAAAAAAAAGCAAAACGAAGAAGAAAAACTAAGAAAAATACCCACAACAAGAAAAGCAACATGAACAACAACAACAACAACAACTGTTCATAATGAGGCTCGTCTGATGATCATTTTAAAAATACATGTAGCATCGAACGGCGAGCAACATTTGCCTCAAGTAGTGGGAGTTGTGGCAGGGGTAGCGTGGCAGAATGAGGCGTGTTTTAAGTGGCAAGCAAACAAACAATGCGCAAACTGTTATAGTGTTTAAACTTGTTGTCGCTGTTTGTCTCTGTAAATAAACAGCCAAATGAATATCAAGTCCAAGTCAAGTCAAATGCGCAACTCAAACATGAATGTTGCATAAACATTAAGATGCCAAAGAATTATATATATAAATATATGTATATATATATATACACATGACGCTATAAACAAAATCGGAACTGAGCTGTTTGCGTTTGTTTTTGCGCTGCTAATTTTCAGCTGCAAATAATGTCATATTTAATTATACATTTGGCCACGCTGAGATCTTTGAACCAAAATATATATCCATATTGCCTGCAGTTTGAATTTGGTTTATTTATTCAAAAAATGCCAGAGAAATGAAGAACTCTGCTTTTCAGCGAGCCAACAACTTATCTAATCCAAGAAATGGCAATTTTCTTCATTTCTTTTCATTAGAATACTTCAATCGAAATTTGTTAGGCATGTTTCTGGCGCATTGCTCTTGAATATTGTTGCTTGAATATTATATTTTAAATATTTATATACCAAATCTAAATTTAATGTTTTTATTTTGTTATTGTTTGGTTTTTTTGTTCAAGCAGAAATGTAAGGAAAGGGGAATTAGCCGTCTTTAATGAGTCAGTTAATGAAAGTTTGTTTATTCACAATAAAGCAAGTGATTCCAGCTTATTAGCCTCCAGTGTAACCGATAATTACTAAAATCAGATAAATATTTTTCGAATATCTGCCAAGTCAAATTTAGTTTTGGTTTTGGTTTGAAGTGTGTCTCTAAATCACTCTGGAAAATATCTTGTAGTACAAAATGATTTTGGGTTTCGAAACACACTTTGATTCCGAATTGTGAAGTGGTTCTAATTTGTAGGACAGCAATAAAACTAAAATCGAGGAACTATTTTTAAAATCTCTCTAAAGTCAATTACTTTATTTTGGTTTTGGCTCCAATTTCGCTCCACTGTAAGCTATAACTACTAAGGAAAATATTTTGAAAATATGTTTTAATTTTGGTTTCCGAAACACACTTTGTTCAAGACGAATCTGAATAGTGATGTGGTTCAGCATTGTAACCCATAATTAAACCAAAATATTATAATAATACTACGAAAATCCAAGAAATATGTTTAAAATCCCTTTTTCAGTTTTCGGAACTCACATTGAATAATGAAATTTAGTCTCAAAATTTCTCTAAAATCAAAGAAATATTTTTCAAATATAAAATTTGCTCTGCTTTTGTTAACCTTTTCAGCGTAACATTAAAAACCACTTATCTTGCAACAATGTTGCATAAACTAAAATAGATTTAAATTAAACTTAGCTAATTTTGAGCACCCTCACACACATAGTATATTCAATAGGCAATATGCCCAAACAAATCGCTTACAACGCATTTGAATCAGACACGGAAATATTCTCAGAGTGCTGTCTGCTCAACTGCAGTCAAGTGTGTGTGCGTGTGTGTGTGTGTGTGTGTGTGTGAGTATCTGTATACAACTTATGGCATTTTCAAGATATTTTTCGTGCGTAATTTCTTTCAATTTGTATCTTTTTTTGTTGTTGGTCTTTGGTCTTTGGTCTCCGCTCTCTGTTCTCCGTTCTTCGGTGTGTGTACACTTGAATAATTTGTACGAGTTGAAATTGAAGCATTATTTTCGACTGGCAAAGTGTGCCGGCTCACACACACATATACATATCTATAGATATATATATATATATATATAGTCTGCACAGATATAGCAATATATGCATATATATTCTACTGGGCCATGCGGTTAGTAGTCGTTGATTTATTTTTAAAAGTACTTAATGGATTTCAATTTCTTTGCTTTCTTTGACTTTAAGCACCTCTGCCTCGTCCTCCTCCTCTCCCTTTATATCATCTTCTTCTTCTTATTCGTCATGGGGCACAAATAGATCGGTGAGTCCCTGTCAGGTGCCAGACGACGAGCGGGCGGAGCAGCAAACGGACAAGTGGAAAATTGTGCACGTGTTGCAAATGAACTGCAGTGTGTAGGAGGAAGGGGCAGGGTACATGGGGGGGAGGCATCAATATTATGCAACAGTCGAGAAATTCACAGCAGCAGTTTAACCCTTGAAAGACCGCAATTCCCATAAGCAAAAGAATGGCAACCACTTTCAAGCCGTCTTCACATTTGCTGCCTAATTAAAAGCCTATTAAAACGGTAATTTCCTACGATAAACAGACAAGGCTGAGCAACACAACACCTTCCGCCCCCCCTGCGCCCCCTTACTCTTCCTCACCCCTTCTCTTTCTCTCAGCACTCATTCAGTTTATTTACACATTATTTTTTTTTCTTCTTTGGTTTCGCTTCCGTTGATTTTGTGGCACCTTTTTGTTTTTGTGGTTTTTAAATGGCGCAGAGCATTATCGGATTAAGTTTTCTTCCCAGTACTATTTGGGAACTCGTGATCTAACTCGTCGAGATGAATGAGTTTCTTTTTTTAACTATTCTTATATAATATCGATAGCAACATAAATAATTTCAATTGACATTCGTTTCATTTTCTGAGTTATCTTTCGGTTTTGTTTGCACACTGTTGATAACGTCGAGGCTCCCCACAATTGAATGAATTTTCCATGTTGAAATTAGGGGGGCGAAAATCATTCCAAATGATTATGTATTATGAACGAATTCCTATTGGGAAACACTCCCTAGCAATGCTTAAGCTAAAGTAAACTTCAAAAGTTCAAATATATTATTAAATAAATAGCTATACCAGATATAAGTCACATAATCGTTCAAGCGATAAGCGATGAGAAATATAATTTGTTCTTTAAAACATTTTAACAAAAACTCTCTGGTAACACTTCTAATTATACTACTCACAGTTTGGCAACAAATTATCAGCATTGAACTACTTTATCATACAGAAGAATGGTTGCACCTGTCACCGAACCTAAGACCAGTTGAGCATATTTGAAACGTGCTGGAGAAAATAAAGAATTTCGACAATGGAAACCTTAAAAACGACATGGTCAATTGGTTGGCATAAATTAAGGGGTAGAGACACCATACCTTGGTGAAAAACATATGCCAATGTTTCGAATGCAGTGGGAAAAATATATGCTGATTTTTTCAATATATTTTAGCAAAACTTACGCCACCTACTCCCTCTCCCATCAAAATCGGAAATGGCTATATCATCCATATCTATTGAACCAAATTAACAAATTTTGAAGGACTTCAATAAAAAATAAATTTACGGCCACACCCACTTCTGCTTCTATAACCGATAAACTCGGTTTTCAACTTTCGATAAACAATCACATCGATAAATGTTTAATCTTTCGCAAATGGCCACTGAAAATCAGAATTTATTGATGAATTTGCAGGGTATTCTGAAAATCAATGAGGCCTATTGATTTTGAGTGTGCTTTGTTTTATGTTGTTGTTATTTTCGCTGCTAATTAGCATAGATTTTGAACGTTGCCTTTAAGCATTTGTTGTTTGGCTGTTGCTGCCTCCACATTTGCCTACACTTTTGGTGCTGTATTTGTTGTTGTTGTTGTTGTTGCTGTTGCTGTTGTATTTCTGTTTACGTATGCGTAATTTATTTCTCTCCCTCTCCCTCTCCCTCTCTCTGTGTCTGCCTCTGTCTCTGTCTATTTGTATTTTACACACACACACACACGAAGACAGATAGACACACAGCCACTCTCTTTGGGGCAGTTGTAATACAAACAATATATTTACAAAATTAATTTATGGCTGGCGCGCTCTTAATTCTGCAGCCACCCACCAACAGCGACGTGGACGCCGGCGCTGACGTCACGGCTGCGCCAGCAGCGCTGCCTGCGCACGCGGTGAGGTCAACGTCAAGAGGCGTAAGTCGGCAAATTACAAAAGCTCAAAAAAAACACACGACCAGCAAGCGCAAGCGCAAGCAAAGCGGCGCATTTAGTAGTCAATTAATTGCAAAATCGTCGGTTTATATCAAAGGCATAGCCTTGCCACACAGTTCACCGTCCACTGTCCGTTGTCCACTGTCTGTTTTGCTGTTTGCCGCGTTCTTCTTGAATGCAACGCGTACGTGCGCCAACTGAATCGCTGAATTGTTGAAACGTTGAATCTGCATTTGAATCTCAGAGTCCCAAAAAGAAAACACGATATGGTGGGGATAATGAGGAGAGCGGCCAATTGGGCTCTAGGGGGCCGATGCCGGTCAACGACTGTTGTGTGTGTGTGTGCACAGTGTGACCAGATTGATTTGCCCACAATAGATATAGGCAGGCAACGTTGCTTGCCTTATCAATGCATGCTTTTGAAAAGAGAACGCGAGAACTTTGCATTAGAAATTGTGAAGTGGCTAAAAATCGAACAATGATCTCAGCACCTCAGCCTTGGCGGCCAAGTGTTAAACTTGACGCTTAATTGCAAAATGCGAAACAGCGCAAAATAGACCATGAACCCATTGACTCCATGCCGCCCCCCCCCCCCCCACCCTATGCAAATAGCGAAGACACGTTAAAGTCGTTGCGTCAGACGGTAAGATATTGTGGTCCTTAGTTTTTACAGTTACAAGCAAAAACAAAACAAACCTAAAACACACACACAAAGGCAAAGCAATACACACACAGTCTTTGGCTGCTAAATATAGCATCAACTTTGTATACTAACAACAACAACTGTATTGTGTAGCGCAGTGTAAGTGCTGTTATATTATTTTCGTTTATTTTTTCGTTTTATTTTATTCTTTTCCGTTTCGCTGTCTTCTTTCGGAACGCGCTCGCGATCGCACAACGTCAAAGTCGAAGTTCTAATGGCAACTGAAGCTTTGCAAAGCTCCACACAAAGCGTCAGCGAGAATCGACAACAACAACAACAACAACAACTGTTTGTCACCTGGCAACCCGGCAGCGGCACACAAAAACGTTTCCACTACAGACTGCGAGCCGGTAACAACAACAACAACAATAACAACAAAAGAACAACTAAAAACTGCGGTGATAAGTTCGCCAAAGTTGTTAACTGCTTGTTTTTGTTGTTGTTGTTGTTGTTGCGGCTGCTAGCGTTGTTATTGTGTTTGTGGTTTTTTGTGCTCAACAAAAGCTAATTATTGTAGTGTTCTCTGCCTCTCGCTCTCTCTCTCTCTCTCTCTCTCTCTTTCATCGACTCACTCGCTGTGTTGCTTTGCTGCTCGCTCTTTCGATTTCCTGCTACCTCAAATCAATCGGATTCGCCAATAGCAAGCTTGTCTTTCAATGTGATACCCTTCCACAAAAGTATTGCAAGTTTGCTATGCCTTTTGTCATAAACTTGCATTGTGGTATATTTATTGTACCAAGATAAATATTTGTAATATAATATGAAATAAACAATAAATTGAGTTAATAGTTTGAGTTATCAGAATCTGCAAAACAAAAACTAAATTTTTCGAATTCTACTAAAATAATTCAAAAATTCCATAATTATATTCAAATGTCTATTATATTAAGTCTGAGGTTTGAAGGATTTATCAGACTGTTCAAGATCTCTTTCCAAGCTATTTTTTAATATGAGAACTGGTAAGCAAATCTGCACCTTATTAGAGTATACAGTTGTGTACTCTACAAAAAGAAAATTCCATTCTAGCATTGATTCTGATGATAGACCAAATTGCAGTTGTGTTCTGAGCACCTAGTAGAAGCAGACAGAAGGTTTTGGCATATTGTCAGACAACTGACAGCTGAAAGCAACTCTCAATTTCAACCGGCAATCAGCTGGAAGCGAATTCGCAAATCTCAGAGCAGCATGCTGAGGCCACTCCGAGCTGGGAAGCACAAAGAACGCTCATTTATCAGGCAGATAGAGGCAACTTATCGGGTTCCTTTGACTTTAAATGGGTTTTTGTATTTTTGTTTTATTGTTTGTTCAACTATTAAATCATGCACATAAATAAAATCAATGAAAACTTGGCAGTCGAATGTAGCCGACTGTGCAATACTTTGCATGCATAGAGTGATTCCAGCAGAAACAAGCAGAGAAAATCTGAGACAGTCTACAGTCCAACAATCCATCACATAAGCAACAAATTTATAAATTTCTAATCAATAATAGATTGCAGACTATATATATTTTGAAATCGCTTTGAATGATATAGCTAATAGTATCTACTTTCAATGAAAGAGTATAATAATCAAAACGGCAGAGCGTAGAACATAAATACCTGATAAAAAAAAAGCTTATCAGGCATTCAAAAAAAGAAACACACGTTGTACATCGATTACTATATATATACATATATATATATATACTTTTATCAATATTTAATCAAGCATTTGCAAATCGCACAGCAAATGGGCAAAAGCTCTTTAAACTAATTGCAAACCATGAAAACCGAAATCAATGAAGAAAAACTGGGCGTTTGCACGACGCCCAGCATTTCAAATTTGAATAATAATTGTTCAACAAATGGATAACAAATGGATAGCAAATGGATAGCAAATGGATAGCAAATGGATAACAAATGATTGCTAATTGCACTTGAGATCTGTTTCGCATTCAGTAATATATATATACATATAATAATTCCCACAACGCATTTAGCTGCGGTCTCTGAATCATATGCCAAAATTCAAAAAACATATTAGCACTTTTTTTATGCGTTTTCGTTCAGTTTTTGGCAGTCGAAACGATCAACAAATTTGAAAACAAAAACTGGAAACACAAGAGCGAAAAACCATCAAATCAAGTCAGCTGTCAACTGAGTGGCGCTACCCAAAAACAATAACAAAAACAATAACAAAAACTACTTATAGACATTTATAATGAACGCAAACAAGTAAGAGTGCTCTATACGAAAGTGTACGAATAGCAGATACCCTGCATCCAGTTTTGGATTCGATTTTGCCATAATTAAATAACTTTTTCACTCTTTCTCCTTCGCTTCTTAACGTTTTGGTCTCCTTAAGTGGTCAAAATTTCACTAATTTGATGGAGACAAATTTTGGAAAATATATAAATTAAAATTAATTTGTATTACTCAATTCTATTGGTTGTGGAGTAGACTCAATCCTGTACTTTTAAGTATTATTTAACATTGACATTAATGCTTAACTTTAAGGATTTTTTAGAACTCTGCGAGATTTTTTGAGAACAGCCCAGAAAAATGCAAACAATCAAAAATAGTTTTAAAAACAAATGGAAATTGTCAATATTAGCACATTTTTATAATGCTTGTGTTTATTATGTTAATATATCAGGGATGAAGAAAGGCAGAGGCGAGAACAGAGCAGAGATGCAGCATCCTACGAACCCTCAACCCCTCAACCCAACGAAGATCGTGGCATTCGTGCAGGATGGAAGAGCTGTAGACTCAGAAAGGGGGCAGAATAGACCTTATAGGTCGCAGTGCTAGCTTTTTCCCCCAATTATGATAATAATAATATTCTTATAACGCATTTGACATTGAGAAAAAAGGTGTAATTTACATAAGCAGTACTTTGATGTTTGTTTTCCAAGGCAGTAAATGGAAACGAACATTTACTTAGATGGTTGACAATCGACATGCCAATACAAACTGCTAATGTTTCCAATCGATAGTTGTAATTAGTTATTGATAAGTCTGACTGAATGTAAGTCAAGTGACTTGAAAATTGAAGTTTCCCAGAAAGTGCTGCAGCTGTGACATTTCACATTTTTGACTATATAAATATATATATTATCCATTCATACGAGTTTGGGTATTCGGTGATACAATGGGTTGGCTGGCTGCGGTTGGCTTTGGGTTTTATCCCCCAACCCATAAAATAAGTCAGCAGTCAATGGCTTTAAAAGCCACGACAATAACTTCAATAGCTTTTAGCCAGTGGCACTTTAACTGTCGTCGTTTCGTTTCATATTTTATTCAATTCCCACAGCGACATTGTTGTGGTTTCTGGTTACCGGGGGCGAAGTCGGAAACGGGAAAGGGGACGGGAACGGGAACGGGAACGAGGACGGGGACGGTGGGCTGAGGCGAGGCTCTTAGCACCGTTTCTTGGCCAAGTGTCGTTTTAATTAAGCACTTTAGCCGCATTAATTGGGCGTGAAGCATGAATGAATGATTTGGCCGCTCCACGTGTAATTCAATAAGCTACTCGATAAATTAGCATCACTCGATCTACAGACCTACGTTGCGCCCACGATTGATGGCCACATCTTGATTGAACTTGCCATTCATTATTACGCATTTATGTGGAGTCTGTCTGTGATACCATTTAAGCCAGCATCATTTTGAAACATATCTTAATGAGTCGGTTGCATCTGAACTAGTATTAAATATTTACTTATGGTCGACTAATATCAGTCCACACACAAAAAATTCAAAGCGTTAGTAAGTAAGTCCAATTTATTTAGTTCCCTTGCTGAGCCTCAAGTTCCTCCATCACCTCTATCAGAAGTTTCTTTTGTGCTATCGATAAATATTACTGTTTTGCTAAGATCGATAAAAATCGATTTCTAAGCATATCTTGAAAGAACTTGAGGCAATCATTTAATGCATCAATTTATACACAAATTTAAGCTAATTTATCGAGATATGACATAGTTCCCATATTTTTGATGGCATTTTTATGGTCTACAAACTTGATGATGATCGTCAGCACATACACAGAAGTGTGGGCCTCAGATAAGAGGAAACCAGAAGTGTGTTTGTGTATATATACACAGGGTATATCGAAATTGGACATTTTCAACTAGAGCACTCTTAATTGCTCGCCTATAATATGTATACATTCAAGGAAATCAAGGAAAATATTTTTTATCACTAAGAAATATATATGTTTAACCATATCCGTCTGTCAGTTCACTGTCTTAAAGCTATTGAAATTTGAATATATCTTCTCATAACCAGCTTAATATTTATATACCAACGGAACGGGCTAGATCATTGGGAATACCCGTCCAATTGATATTGAAAATAATATTCAGAAACATATATTTGATCAATTGCAAAAATGTCGAATAAGAAATATAGCCAAGTTACGGCCCAGAATCTATTCTCACATTGATTCCAATGCTATCAGCAGGCGAAATACAGCTGGTTCTCAGCGAGCATTGAAAATGATTTGTTCACATCATTGCTGTAGCAGAAAGACAGCTTCTGTGTGTCAAATCAAAGTGATATTTCTTGTTTTTCAATATAATTACAGCCTTTGGCAAAGTTCCCAGTTGTTTTCCCAAACTGAATAGCCTTTTTGGACTTTTGTTTAATCTCTAGTTAAAATTTTGCATATGAAGCAAGTGAACAGTGCCAACAATATTCCATTTCTTATTCGAAAATTCATTATTGCCTTTTTCTGCAAATGTTTAAGAAAATTAAGCTCATTTGTTTGGCATAGCTCACATTTTGTATTGACAATAATTATATATATGTATGAGTGAAAAAACTTAAAGTTTTGCCGGCTGTCTTATCAAAATTAGTGGCATGTCGTTGAGACCGTTGTTGCTGTTGCTGTTGCTGTTGCCCCCGTAAACAAAGGCAGAATAATAAATAATACTCAAACTGAGCACAAAGGCACTCACAGTGGGTTCGGTGGCGTATAATTAATATGCGCGAATGCGCGATTTATTGAAAGTTGTCGCTTGTGACAGGTGAAATGAGATAATTAGGCACGTGTGCTCTCCAAATAAAATATATGAAATCTATAATTTATAAAGTAGCCAAATAAAAAGCCAAAAGCGAACTGGAAACTTGATTTGCATGCGCAGCACCAAACATCCGGTCATTACAAAATTAATTGAACTATGACCAAATGCTGCCCCTAAACAACCCGGCGCAGTATAATTTAAAACGAATTAAAATCACACACACACACACACACACACACACATAGACAAATATACGTTGCACACAGAAATTTATCTAGATCCGTACACAAATATGGAGAGCGAGAGACAATTTAGAGCGTATATTTTGTGCCATTTTTGGTTGGCTTTAATCGGTAGACAAATATTTAATATTTTATCACATATCACATATCACATCGTCATCATCATCATCATCATCATCATCATATGCACGAGCATAATTAACCAGCTCTATTTCGCTCTACCTTCTCCATAAGCCCCACAATCAAATTGTCTATTTCGTGGGTTCCTCAATAAGTGCTTATCGCAATTGGATTTAAATATTTAACGAAGCGAAGGTCGCATTTGGTTTTCTTGAAATCGCACACTTGTATAACAGTTTCATGTGTGCCACTGTAGCACAGTTGGCTTTTGTCTGGGCTAAGCACAGATTGGCATACATAGGGACATGAAATAAATGCGAAAGAAGAAGACACCAACAATAAAAATAAAAAAAACTCAACTCAGAACTTTGCGCTCGCAATTAGCGGTCTAATTTGATAAGGTTAATTAATGGCAGAGTGGGAAGTGGTAGGTTGGGGGGCAGAGGAGGGTATATACAAATTAATAACTCACGTTGTGCTTGTGGCAAACGAGTAATCGTTTACCGTTGTTAACGCCTTCACTAGATGCTGCTGCTGCTGCTGCTGCTGCTGCACACCCACACACATGTACACGCAAACACACGCGTACTTTCAAGTAGTAACTGTTAAACGGTTAAACGGTTAGCGGGTGGCTCACGACCCAAGTAAGATCTCTTAACAAAATTTCACGCGCGCTTCTTAACTGTTGTTGCTGTCGCTGCTACTGCGATGATGATCGAGTTCAGCGTTGTGCTGTTGTTGTTGTTGTTGGGTGCAAAATAACACTCGCACTTACACTCACACTCACACTCACTCACACTCTCTCTCGTTTTCGGACTCGCACTCACGCCGACAACTTGACTTGGCAAAACTTCTATAGTAACTAAATAGCAGGGGTCTATGGTATCGTATAGCACAAAATAACAGCGTATTTGGCGACAGCGACGTGCACGCTGGCAGCGGCAGAGCAAAGTCTCTGAAGCACTGTGGAGCAGTGCGCGTAAAATTGTAGCGAAAGCAATAAGTAAGCAATTATTATACAAGATTCACATTATCTTGAGCTCAATTTAATCAGTCACTAATTTCAATACTATTATCAATTTGACTTCCGGTGTTGATGAATTAAAATTTAAAAAAGTTTTTAGATGAATGATTTTAATTTAGACATTTTTGTTCAACACTTTTAGATAACAATGTGCCACTGTGCGGTGCTTTTTGATTAGTTTGACGTTGACTTGTTGCTGCCAACGCTAACTGCGACGTCAGCGGCGAGTGGTGGGTGCTATGGGTTTCAGAGCCAGACTCTGACTGTCTCTGCCTCTGCTTCTGCTGCTGCTTCTGCATCAGCTGCCTGCTTTCTGCTCTGCTCTGCTCTGTAGCCGGCTTTGGCTCCGGCTCTGCCTTTGGCTCTGGCTTTGGCTTCGGCTTTGGCGTGACTTGTTGACGATTTGTTGTTGTTTGTGTTGTTGTTTTGTTTGCTGCGAGACTGCGCGCTCTGCGCTTGGAGGGCACGAACCACAGATCCGATATTTTCCAATTTGTATGCATAAATTCACACACAAATGCACACACGACAAAAACAAAAACCAAATGAAAAAAAGAAAGAAGGAAAAGAGGGTGCGGAACAGGAGGTGGAAGGGGAGAGCCAGGAGACATGTGCATGTTCTGTGCCTCTGCCCAGAATCAACTGGCTGCCTCTGTCCAAGCGCAAAACAAAAGAATCCAAACAACCAACAAATGTACACACACACGTTGCGAGTACTCACACACTCATGAGAGCACTCGTACGAGTACAAATTCGAGTGTGCGTTCGAGTATGAGTCTGAGTATGGGTATGAGTACGGGTATGAGTACAACTACGAGTACATGTGCGCATCTGGCTTGGGGCATGTGGCTCATAATGATGACAATGACGGCAAATTGCGGGTGGCGTTCCGCGGGTTGTACGAGAAGTTTCCAAACGTTAACTTGTTGCACATGCAACATTTTTATTTTTATAATTATTATTATTTATTTTGTGTCATTTCCGCAGTTTTACTTGCAATTAATCTGTTTTTAGATGTTAACTCATGGCATATAAGAAAATTGAGGCATTATCAGCAGTTCTCGACTACAATAAATCTACAAAGCTCCGTTGAGTATTATCTATGTACGTGGCAATGTGGCAATGAAATACACATATACATACATAACATGTTTTATTTGCAATTGATTAGAAGTGGTGTAAAAAGTAAGCTGTATATTGACACTGATAAGAGTGGAATTCACCGAATTGCATGCAACTAATACGGAAATAGATAAATTGAAATTGAAATTGAAAAGTTGAAAGTTGGAAATGAAACACTCAAGTCTTTCCTGTTGCAAAGTCAACTTCAACTTATTTTTGATGTATAATAAGTCAATACCACAGAGCTGGGCGGATAACAAACCCTCCCTCGTACATGGGTAGATTTTGGTAAACTATAGGGTGTGGCACACTATAAGATACCACGCTTCAATCAAAATTCAACCCAATCTAAGCCTAATAAAAATCAGTTTTTTTTATATTATAAAATATAAAAAAAATCGAATTAGTTTTTAATTTTGTATAATTCCATTTTTGAATCGATTTTTAATAATACCAAGAGATAAGTTGTATAAATATATGGGACCAGGAATAGTTCACCAAAGATGTATAATTACGTCTAATCGATTATAGGTCGCGCTGCATTATCGAAATTTATTCAAAATCATCATTATACTCTATCAATATCATTGACAAAGTTGAAATTCGGATTTGCCTAAAAAATGAATGTGACTTGAAAAGTATTTGAAAAAGAAGTGAAAATTCCAAATATTTATGTCAAACACACATAAAATAAATATAAAATTGGCTGGAAAAAATGATTAAAATAATCTCTTAATGATTAGTATCGAAATTTTCGAAATCTCAAGGAGTCTATAATGATATAGATTTTTAGAAAGATTGGCAAAACGCAGAAATACTGTTATGTGCTGCATAGATCGCACCACATTAAGATACCCCTTTGGGAGATGAGTGGGTGTATAATTTGCCTGTTGCCTGCCTTCGGCGTTGTACCGCTTGCGCCGCACCCTGCCACTTCCCCTTTGATTCACATAATGGCAGCAGCGCAGTCGTCAAGCTCCAACAGGCAACAGCAAGGGCGTGCTCGCCCTTCCCCCCGTCCCTACTGGTCTACATATGATGTGCATATGCATGTGTATAGTAAAGGGGTCGCGGGTTCAGTTGTGGCAGCACATGGACGGACAACAGTTATTATTGCCACAGCACTCTTCTGTTTTTCAGCTCTTGTTAGATTTTGTTATGGTCTGTTTTCGCTTATGCGCTGGATTAAAATAAGAGAAAAATGTGAAGAAACACAGAAACAGAAACAAACGCTGAAACAGTGGCAGCGGCAGAGGCAGAGGTAGCGACAGCGGCAGCGGCAGCGGCAGAAGCGGCAAGCGATGACTTTATGACATTATTGACAATACGATGAGTCGACGGGGTGGTGGTTGAGAAGTGTTTTTGTGGAGGGGTATGGTGGGAGAGGGGGATAGTTCTTGAGTTTCAATGACAATGTGAATAATGAGCTCACTCTCTAATGCCACCGGACAGGCATTAGTTGTCATGGAAGCTGCAGGCGCAGTCCGAGTGTCTGCCTGTCAATGGAAAGGACACCAAAAGAAGAGAACAGAAAGAAAAGGACAGAACTGAACAGAACACGACACCACAAGCTGATGAATATGTGCTAGGAATGTCAATTTGATCTATATCAAGTCGCAAGGTATATTTATATAGTGCGGCTAATTATTTGTAAGCCGAAGCTTGGTTTTGTGCACTGTCCGTCATGCTGTCTGTCCGTATGAGGGCAACTATTTTCGACAAAGACTTAAAACTTGAAAATGTCGATAAGAATGCATATATCTATTTGAAAGATGGAGTCACCAAACATGGAGCGTAAATTGTTGATGAGCACCTTCTAAAACCCCAAAAACAGCCTAAATCTTCCTTCTTACAACTATTATATTAATAATAAACAGGGCTTAATCAGTCCTACATATATATATATATATACATTCATAACGGTACAAATGTAACAGGATAATCCTAACAGTACAGCACTACACAGAAAGCTTAACATAGCAGGCACAGCATGCATAGAAATGTTAACGGAATGTGATTATCCAACAGTACAGCCCTAACATTATGCTTAACATAGCATTCTCAGCATGCTTTCACAACGTAAGCTTAACATAGCAGACACAACATGCTGTTAAGGTAAGCTCTGTTAAATCAGTTTCAGGCCGCTTTTGGCTGCTTACCTGCTATGCCATTTTGCGGTGTTTGAGTTTTGCGTGTCAAAAATGGCGTACCGCAATGCCGACAAACATCCTTTTCCGTATCCGGTTCTCTTTGCACGCTTGTTGCTGTTGTTGCGCTGCAAGCTCAATAAATTAAGCACTCATTGTATAATTATACGCAATTTAGAAAATCGCCCAAATATGAACATTCAAAAATTGTTGTTGTCCTAAACTAGCCTAACAAAGAGCATTCGGTGTACACTTAAAAAAAACACCCTGAAAGAAAAACACTGTTTCTTAGAAATAAAACTTCTTAAAAATAAGCAAAGCTGCACTTGGCGGGATTTTGTGATTTCGGGCGATTTTTCTCTGAATGTTGGTATTTGTTGTTGATAAATGTTAGCTGTTGTTGGTTTGTGGCTCACCTGCTGAGTGTCAATATCAAAGGACCTCTCGCCCGCTGTGCCTTGAGCACACTTAACAGCTGCGCATCGCTCAAGGCGACATCCTGCAGGCGCAGCGAGGACTGCAAAGGTCAAATCGAATCATATTTATATATACGTATATACTTTAACTTAAAGCACAATTTATTGAGTAGCTAGAAAGCACACAATTTCTCTAGATTTCGATTAAGAACTACAAACAATTTGTCATACACTTTTGGACACACGTTTGGCGGGCAGCGGGGGCGGCTTCGGCGGACTTTGGCCGCGTCGCAGCGAACAGAACTTAAGCATGTTGCAGGCAGCACTCGACTGACAGCTCTCCAACAGCATCCAAAATCCAGCGCTCAGCTCTGCTCTTTTGGTGGGCGTTAACGCTGGCGATAAGGCGATGGGTGCGTTGATAAATCGATGGCCAGTTGACGGACTGCAGGGCTACGCCAGAGAGCAGATGCCGTGGTGCTCGATGAAGACCTGCCGGCAAGTGCTGTCGACGCGATCGAACAGCAGGGAACCAAAGCGCCTGGCCGTGTAATCGACGATGACGACCATCTTGCAGTTGATGCACTTGTCCCGATAGTGGAAGAGCAGACCCACCGACTGGTGCACAACGTGATCGGCGAAGCCCGACGCGGAGCGATACACCTGATGGTTGCCCATCTCGACAATGGCCCGCGTGTTGACCACCAGCTTGCTCCGCATATACGCCGGCATCACCTCCAGGGTTCGGCGCACCTTCGACTGGGTGTAGAGTAGCCGATTCACGATGTGGGCGGGCGCATTGAAGGTATCGTTGCTATCGCGTCGATAGAAGAACACGTTGCGAAAGACGAAGCCCGAGGTGCGACCCTCGTCGCACTGCCGCAAATAGTCGGCGAGGGAGTTGTGCTTCAGTGGCATCAGCACCTCGTCCAGATCGACAACGGCCGCATAGCGATGATTGTCGACGACATTGGCGCGATAGACGCAATCGTTGAACTGGGCCACAATGCCCGCATAGTGCAGATCCTGCAGATGGGCCTGCACATTCCACACGAACACGTCGGCCAGTCCCAGCTGCTTATAGTGGGCGAGCACTCGACGCACCTCCTCGCTGGCCTCCACGTAGTAGAAGTAGAAGCGTGTCGCGCCCTGTAACCGATACATCTCCACAAACTCAACCAGACGCAGCACATTCGAGTAGTTCTCCTGCAAGGGACCCACGCACACTGAAATCGTCGGACGCGATTTCCCAAACATCTCCGTCATATTTCGTGGATAACTATTGATATTTCAAGCCAATCATTAATATTATTATATATTTAATGCCAACCCACTTAAACGTAACTCTGTAATCCAATAAGTTATATGTTTACCTGATTTGCACGTAACTGGGACTCAGATGGCTAAGTCGATTTGAGGCATAGCTCAATGCAACCGCTTGTGGCAGTCGCACCGTCATCTCTTTGGGCACATGAAGCGGACACATAATGCTCCATGCCGCAAAGCTGTTGTTGTGCACATCGTGCATGGCACCCGCCTCCTCGGCAACAATCTCTTGACTGCTGAAGTCCTCATAGCGCACAATGCAACTAATCCGCGAATCCCGCAATTTCTCCGGCAGAATGGCAAAGACACGCAGCGAGCCAACAGTCACCTGATGCTCGTCCAGCAGCACATTGCCTGCCAGTCGGGAAGGAAACTTAGTTAGTGATTCGCACAATACTTGTAAAGATCTTCAACAATGGTTCCAATAACCAAAACAGAGAAATTCATTATTCATTATTCAATGTTGTTAATATGGTTAATTAAAATTCAGTTTTTAGCATTTATTTTCAAAAGTTTTAAGCATAGACTAATCCCAACAAATCGAAGGTAAGCTGTCCTTGGCTATTCAAGTATGAGATTCTAAGTACATTTTTTTCTGAGTGTACTTACTTATGAGATCCGTTCGTATATCGAAGTAGGCGGCATATATCTCGTGCCTCAGCGTTGCATTTCCGATGCGTCGCCAGCTGTTGTTGTAGTTCCAATGCGGATTCGGCTTCTCATAGATGAGCTGACGCTGCAGCAGTCTCAGATCTTGGCGCAGGCGTTCATCCTGCAAAGGCAGAGGCGCAAGGATTAGCCCATGGCAATACACATGCACCACACACACACGCACACACACACACACACACTACGGAGCACTCACAATTGTTGTGCGCATGGAGATATAGAAGAGTATTAACATTGTGATGGCCACCAGACCGGAGAGCATAAAGTAAACATATTGAAAACGATTCTCTTGGGCCGCCAGCATTTTTAATAAATTATATACACATATATATGTATATATATATGTATGTGTACATATATGTATGTATCTTTGTTAGCGAGAAAGTATTTTTAATTTAATTATTTGATTTGGACTCGACTCGAACCGAACTGAACTGAACTGAACCGAACCGAACATGCGACCTTGAGTGGTACACGCAGCCGTAGCACCTTGTTGGTGTCCTCCTGGCCAACGTTGGCGTCCAGGTGTGAATTACAGTTATGCGACGACTTGTGCGACAAGCTGCCTACTCGTGACTACAAGTGTCATGCTGCTCAGGAGTCGCCACCGCCAGTCGCCAGTCGCCAGTTGCCTCTGCTGCGGCGCTGTTTATTTATTTTCAACGTTGACGTCGACGTTGACGTTGACGCCAGCGTTGACGCTGCGTAGCCAACCCCAAAGCGACTCCTGTTGCTTGTTTGTTGAGTGTGGGTCTCCCATCGATTAACGATAACACCAAACGGGGCTGGGCAGGGCAGGGCATGGGCAGGGGTTGGGCGGGGTGTTGTCTGCTGGGGCGTTTACAGCTCAAAACAAACGCGAGCGTCTTTCAGTGTCATCATCGACATCGGCATCAAGCGCGGCAGCCCCAACCTCGGCATTCCATTGCCAAGAAAACCCACTAACCCAACCTACACTCAAACCTAAACTACACTCGTAAAAACAATTGGCCCATAATACTAATTGCGAAATTAGAAAAGAATAAGAAAACTTTTCAGTTTTTATTACACTGATTATGGCCAAATGACACTTGCTGAACTGTCATTGAAGTTCAAGAAATTATTTGATTATCCAGTTTACAACTTCAAAAGGGAAAAGCTTTTTTTTAACTGAAGCTTTTCTTAAAATGAGTTAGACTTAGAACACATAATAATAGTGTTAATAACTACTTAATTTCTGCATCGGTTACCACTAAAAAGTCTTTCTTAAGAGGGAGCTTTTAATAACTCCTTCGAAGATGCAGAAAGCTTTAAGAATTTAAAGCTCTGGTGAATGTGTAAAATAAGTAATCGCATCTACTTATATTGCAGGACGAGCTTTTTCTGGTATTTTCATGTTTAATAACTTTTTTGAAAGCTTTATCAATCGGGATTAATCTACTCTTTGGCTTCCCACACTTTCAGCTGGTGTCACTTTCGAAATTAGTGGTTACTTCAAGGCGAATCTCTTTATTAATGGTGTGAATTATTTTTGCGAGTGTTTCTGTTTGCGGTTTCTGCTGCTGCAGAAATCGAGGCGGAGGCGGAGGCGGAGGCGGAGGCGGAGGCGGGAGACGAGCAACGTAAACACAGCACGGACAGTTTGTGGCGCCCGCAATACGCAAATGAGTGAGGCACCCACGCACTGACTCACACACACATACACACACACACGCACAACAAGTGTCTGGGGCAAAGGACTTTGACGACGCGTATGCAACAAGTTAATCAACGTACGTTTCGCATGAAACTGGCGCCATTCGCGTCATCCGCAGGCGGCAAGCGTCGGCAGCGCAGCCAGCGCGGGTCGACTTGTCTTTTCCTATTGCTGTGTGTGTGTGTGTGTGTGTGTGTGTGTGTGTGTGTGTGTGTGCATGTGTGTGTGTGTGTGTATAATCGCACTTCCATTCAACATGAGTCGACTTTCTAAATTGAATGTTTTGTTTCTCGATTGGAGTATGCCACTAACTATACGTATGTGTGGGTGAATGTGTCTTTGTGTGTGTGTGTGTGTGTGTGTGTGCATGTGTGTGTTATAATTCGTGGAATTATAAACTCAAGCTATTTTTACACAAAGAATGCAAAGCACAATATATTCCAATACATTTAATACATTTGTCTAGACTGTCCAGTAGAAGAAAATATCGTTTCTATTATTAAACACATACAAACAGGGGCGTAGCCAACATATCGTTAAGGGGGGTGCAGTCCAATTTGGTCTCAGCCTGCGCACGCCTTTGCATGTACAAATATATATTTGAAATATTTTTGACCGAATTAATTTGTTGTTGTTTTGCAGTGCCAAGCGACACGATGCGATAAATGATTTTTTAAATTTTTAAATTACTCTTAATTTTGCTTAATTATGTGGGGTAGATTGCAAATATATATATTTTGATTAATTTATATTATTTTTTATATTTTGTCTGATTGTAATTTTTCTATTGAACAGCCAGAAATATCACAAATTTGTAAGGTTTTTTTTAGTTGAAGTTTCGTATTCGATTTTTTTCACTTTTTGCTTTTTTTCTTTGTCGACTGATAAATATATATACATAATATTCACATATTTTTCAACAGCACTTAAGACACTGTGCAGTGGCCGCTACAACGCTGTATATTTTCATGTTTTTCGCTTTTCCTTAATTCCTAATATTAAGTTTTCGGCTTTGAGTAATTTGAACTCATTTCGCATTAAGCACTCAAAATACTCATTTTGACTTGTGTGCTTGAAAATGGCAGATAGCGAGTCAAGTGGCAGGTGACTGTGAATAAAATACGAATCAATTGAATCACTCACTTGAAGATACAGGCGCTCAAGGATTATACAAAAATAAATGAGGAACGCTAAATAAAAAAAGTATTTAACATTCAGGCGAAACATTTGAATTTATTAAACAGCAACTCAGCAATCAGCTCAGCCGGACGGTCAGGTAAGAACTGTTTATCGGTGCGACCACAAGGCAACGTGGGGCTGGTGCCCCTTATCAGCTCGATAACTGATAACGGCTCTTATCGGCTGTCGATGGTTCAATATAATAATATAATAAACATTTCCCGACGCACTCGCTGCTTCTTCTTCTTCATTCGAATAAAAGTTCCGTTAGTATTTTTCCGAGATTTTTGCATATTTGTGTTTTTTTTTTGGGTGCGAAAATCGATTAAAGGCAGTCACTTTTAAGCGTTCGGAAAAGTTATTGGGGCTTTATTTGGAATTTCTTTGAATGGGATAATATGGAATATACAGTTATTTAATATTTTATAGGTAGAAATAGATTAGTTGCATACAACAATTTGGAATGGGAAAGGAAATAACAATCGAACCTGAGTAAATTGACTAATGACATCAAATTTATTTTCGATGGACCAAATGGTTTAAATGATTACTGGAATAATTTAAAGAAGTTTCAGAGACTTTTCAGTGATCACAAAGAACCCCGATTTGTAACATTTCAGGCCGTAAGAGATCGAGGGGTTGTACAAACCTGTTGAGCGAAGTTTTTTAGAAGAACCAGAACCAGACTTCACCTCAAATAGAAAATAATTAATTAAAAATTTTGTGGTATTGTTAGAAATTCAGTTCCATGTTTTATTTGACGTGTATTTGAAACAGTTAGCTGTTAAAAATTTGATTTCCAATTTTATAAGGAAAAAATGAAGTGGCTTTAATCGAATTTCGGGGAGTGTATGTGCGAACATAACTGAGAGCGTAGTACCTGAGGATGGATTGCTTGTGCACAGCTGCGCTCTGCCCCTGCACCCACTGTGCAGCATGGCCCGCATTTAACAGTGGCTACCAGCATTATTGTCAGCTACGGCTGCCCACCAGTAGCCAACTGTCTGACGCAGGCGCAACAAGCCACATCACAATCCCTAGCGCACTAGCAACCCCGGAATTCTGTGTGAATAGTTGCCAAATAAAAAAGAAATAATATAAAAAAAAATCTCCCCTTAAAATTCCAGTTCGAGCGTGAGAAGCGAAAGGAGATTGCGCAAGCCAAGGATACCTAATTTGAGCTCAAATCTTGACTAATAAATATGCACTCGACTATTGTACCGTATATCAACTGGTTGTTCCCATCTCAGTTCCCATACACCCATACGCTGTACACCAAACGTCTCATTGATCTTGCGCATACGATGGTGGTGGCATTTTTACCCACCACCAGCAGCACCACTTAACGACTCTTGGGATCGCATACCAGCATAAACATTACCATTTCAATGCATGCCCGAACATAAATACATACACTTGGAAAAAAATATTGCTGAAATTCAAAAAATTTCCAGAAATTATTCAGAAAATCTATTTCGAAACTAAAAATTTTTTGTAATTCCCGGAAATTTGTAAAACGTGGAAAAATATGTATAATATTGGGCACAAAAGTCAAAAAGTATCTTTTCTGAAACTCATATTGGTATTTTGAAATGTGACTCAAATATTTCAGATAATTTGATTAGAAAACATTTACAGCTTTAAGGCAACTCAGTCTCGAGACTCTGAGAGTTGAGTTAACTCAGGCAAACTCTAAATTTTATCGGATTGGAGAAATATTTTCTGTTCTTGACAAATATCTTTTTAATTTCAGAAAATTATTTTTCATATATTAAGAAATTAGTTCTACAAGCACAAAAAAACTTTCTAGTTTTCTGTGCGATTTTAATTAGGGACGGTTTTTTTCTCTGAGTGCAGATGTTTGTATCTTGAACCCTCCTCGGTTGTTATGACCCAAAGGCACGCAGGCCAGCAGCAACAAAACGGGGCACGCCTGCGTTCTGGGTGCACATTTTCATTTCATGCGAAAGTATTTTCAATTGTTGAGCGGAACGTGGTTGCCCCTTTATTAGTTTTGGTGGTGGTTTTTGCCACACTATAAATACAGCAGCAGATCACCGTTGTGGCACAGTTCAGCTTGGCGTTTTACAGAGTGAAGAACGGAAAATCGATATAAAGAAAAGTAATTCAAGCAGCTGAGCCGCCACTGCTTCACCGGTGGCGGCTAACCAGGCTGAGAATCCATCAAGTACAGTTATTCGAAACCAATTAAAAATAATTACGGTAAGTACGCTTTACAAATATAATGGTTATATACTAATCCAGACCTTGTATATAGCTGGCCATGGCAGAGACGAGCAGATTGGGATCAAATATGTACTCTCAAATGGAGCATTATGAAATCAACAACAATTCCAGTAGAAATGGCAAATAATATTTAGAGGCCCATCAAGACAACAACAAATATCGACAAACTATCAAAAAAAGTAAATTGAAGTATAAATTTAATAAATATTCTCAAAAGACTGGCAAACAGAGGAATATTTAGAAGATCTACCGAATGGTCCATCAAGACAACATCAAATACCTAAAAATGAAATTTCACTTCATCAAATATTCCAAAAAGACAAACTAAAAAATGCTTAAAAAATCCAGCGACACTTTATATATTTATATATATATATATACCCAAGTATCACTAAATCAGCTAAACTCCAAATCAAAACCTTTGTGAATTATCTAAGAAAAACATATATATATATATATATATATACCCAAGTATCACTAAATCAGCTAAACTCCAAATCAAAACATTTGCGAATTATCTAAGAAAAACATATATATATATATATATATATAGCCAAGTATCACTAAATCAGCTAAACTCCAAATCAAAACATTTGCGAATTATCTAAGAAAAACATATATATATATATATATATATATACCCAAGTATCACTAAATCAGCTAAACTCCAAATCAATACCTTTGCGAATTATCTAAGAAGAACACCGTTTAAAGCATAGGATAATCATCGAGAACGTCATCAAGAACTTATACGTACTATATACATATATATCATATATCATTTGTACATCTGAGGCATTGCTACAATATCTTCCGCTCAATGGCATAAGCCCCAAATTACTTCCACTTCAATTTTTTGTGCCTTTTTCGTTTCTCCTTTCTCTTTCTCCTTCTCTTTCTCTTTCTCTTTCTGTTTCTCTTTCGCTTTATTTTTGTTAATGTTTTTGTTAACTTTCGTTATAAAAGCTATAAATTTGTTGGTTTAACAATATCCTTGTTTAAAATTTCCACAAAAAAAGAAAAGTTTTCAAGCAATTCAATTTAGAAAATTAAGCAAAAAAAAAGAAGAAGAAATATTCTAATGTAAAATCGCGAAATTTTTAACAACGCATATTGCCAATAGTAGGCGTATTTTTGTTATAAAAATTATATTTGTTAATAATTTAAGTTTGTTTCAAACGGTTTCCAAATGATTTGGGTTATCATTTTTTCCAATCTTAATTTGGTAAACTGTTAATTGAAAAATTTGATTTGTTTCCAAATTTATTTACATTATTTTTTCAGTTTAGTTTTTCATATACTTTATTTGTGTCCAAATTTTAAATTGGTAAGTTTTTAATTTGAATATTTGGTTTATTTTGTTACAATATTATTGGTTATAATTTTTGTATTTATTTTTTATTTGTTAACTTCCCTCCGGAACGAATTGAATTCATTTTTTATTTCACATATTTATTTAATTGCATTAAAATATTATTGTGGATTCGTCTGCATCTCTGTTTTTTAATTTTTGTTTCTTTAATTTTTAACTTATAATATTTTTACTTTAATTATTAATGTAATGATTCATTTTTTTTTATTTATTATTTTACTTTTTACGAATTTACTTTTGTGTTAAACGAATTTTTTTGTGTCACGTTAATTATTTTTCATATAAAAAAAATCATTTTAATATAATTTTCGTCATTTCTTTGATTTTTATAGTTTACAATTTTATTTTTTATTTATGTTTAATTTCATTTGTAACTCCATGATTTTATCATTATGTAATTAAACTTATTTTTTTCATATGTTTTTATTTATCTTGTGTTAAGTATCAAGTTTAAAATCAACATCCAAAGAAATAAATTGGTAAGTTTTTTTTTAATTTTGTTTTCTGCGTTCTGTTACATTTATTTTTTATTTTAACAACAGTTTTAGTTGCTCAATTTTTGCATACATATTTTTTTAAGATCCTCAAATTTCTCTTATTTAATTTATTATTTACTTATTAACTTTTATCTTCGACATTTTTGTATATTTATTTAATTCAGTTTTTGTATTGTTTTTTATTTTTTATTTTATATTTAATATTTGATTTATTTTCACTTATTTCTTTTTTTTTTATTATATTTTCCTTAGTTTTTTTAATATTGGTTTTGCATTTACTGTATTTATTTGTATATTTCTTTAATTCGAATTTTTATATTATTTTTTTTTACTAATTTTGTAATTGTTTTTTTTTAAATTTCATTTAAAATTGCATTATCAATTTTTACTTTATTCATTTGTGTAAATTATGTTCAAATTTTCGTCTTTATTTTGATAATTATATTTCCTTCAGTTCAAAATATAAACTTAAAAAATGGCCCAAACTGAATTTGGTCTTCTTGCTTAACTGGGCTCCTTTGAAGAGTATTTCATAAGCTTTGTATGCCTAACGCTGACAACAAACAATAATAATTCAAATGTATACAAAGCATAGTTCAATTAATAAATAAACTAACTGTACTTTCAATTTGATTGCAACTGTTGTTTTTTATTCCAAAATTCAAGACTGGATTTTGAGAATCTTTTGAATTGGTTTATTGAGCAAAGGGGAAGTCGTTGAAGGATGCGCATAAATAGGTATACAAATATTTATCTTCTTTCTTAGGAGTTACACATAAATATAAGAAATTAAGTTAAGCCACGCCCACAAGGCGGCTGCTGCGGCTGCTGCGGCTGCTCCATTGTAGGCATTATCACTCCGTTGCCTTCGTCTTATCCTGGCCATCGATGTCCTGGGACTCGTCTGGCTTGGCCGCCGTTTGGGCCGCAGCTGCTGGCATGCTGGCGCCACCAGTTCCACCATCACCACCATTACCATTTGAGTTAGCCGCATTGCTGGAGCTCTCTGGGACGGCATTGCTGTCCCGGTCGAACAGATAACTGCCGCCTAGAGGGCGGGGTCGGCCACCATAGGAAGAGCTACAAGGGGCGACAAGAGAGCAAGCCTATCTTAATGATTTACACAATTCGACAACACACAAGGTGCAACTGGCTACAAGCAAACTCCCAGAGTGGGTGGACTTGATAAGCTGGGTTTGGCTAATGTGTTTTGCCTGGGTTTGCAGCACCCACTGCAACTTACCTCTGTGCATCTCGCTCTCTGTCCCGATCACCCCCGCCGCCACTGCCACCGCCATTGGCACTGGAGCTGCCACCGCCACCGCCACCGGCAGCAGCAGACGCAGTACCGCTTCCATTGCTGGAGCCACCACCACTACCTCCTCGAGAGCTTTGCTTATCCTGGTCGCCCAGATAGGTCCAGCCGCCCTGGCCATTGGGCTTGCCCATTTCGCCCATGACGCTGGTGTGGCCGCCACGATAGCCATCGCTGCCGATGGCCGAGGAGGAGACCGTGGTGCCACCGCGACTGCCGTAGGGACAATTGCTGATCATATGGCTGCAGGGGGAGGCGGGGGTGCGTTCGCGATCGTTGAACGGTTGAGCACTCGAGCGACGATCATCGTCATCGCGGGCAAAATAATAGCCACGCCCCGAATTATCGAAGCCCGACTGACCTCTGGGGTGCGTGGGTGCAATTTAAGTGGTTGCAAGGATAGAACAGGACAGGTTGTGGTTGTTGTGGTTGGTTTGTTCGTGGGGGAAGTGGTGTGCATTAAGTATCCGAGTACAAATTGAAGCGTAGAGTATCCAGAGTTCAAATGTTGTTGTTGTGGTGTTTTGTGTTATTAGTAAACATTGTTGTTGTTGTTGTTGTTGTAGTTGTTGTTGTTGTTGTTGTAGTTGTTGTTGTTGTTGTTGTCGTGTTGTATGCAAAGAGTAAGAGAGTGTTAGCATGGACAACAGTTGAACAAATAAACACACAGAAACGAAACATATTTTTACAAACAGTACAAATATAGAAGCAGTATGGCGATACCTGTAGGTCTCATCCCATGGACGATAATTGCGGAAATCATACCTTGAATAGTAACGGTCATACGGATCATATCTGTCATACCCCGACCGCGAACGATCGCCGTAACGATCACTGTAACGATCTGAAAGCAACAAGTTTTTAATTATTCCGTATTAAGATTACACTGTAAATAATTTAGCTTGAAACCAAATACTTACAAAAAGAAAAAGAAAAATAGATAATAAAAATTGGAATTAACAATAACAAAAAAGCTTTTGTTATATTTAGTTGTTGATCCTTTTGCTTATAAAGTTAGGCTTAGATCTCACTCAAAACTCTATCTTTCTACTGATTTTTCCTAAGTTAGCTTTATGATACAGTGGTCCGATATAATCATCTCCGACCTATGCACTGCCTTCAGCAAAGAGTCGAATACAGAAAAACTTGCATCTTTTGCCTTTAAGCTAAGGGAACTATGCGCATATGATATACATAAGTAAGTCCGACAAATATATATATCTTTAAGTTTTATGTAAGTTGTGACTCACCCCGTGAACTGTCACTGTAGCGATCACCGGAGTAACGATCCCTGCTGTCGTAGCCCGAGTAGCCGGAGTAACCCGAGTAACCCGAGTAACCAGGGCTGCGATCGTAGCTGCTGGAGCCCCGTCTATAGTAGTCATCGCTGCCGCGTCCCTCGTACCGATCGTAGGTGCGAGGCGAGTAGCGATCGTCGCGACTGTAGGATCTGTCATAGTCACGATCCCGGCCACGATCCTCGTAACGGTCATTGGAGTAGTACCACAAGCTGCGCGGCTCCTCGCCGCCCCGACTCGAGTAGCCGCCGTATCGATCGCTGCCGCTGCCCCTACTGCTGCTACTGCCGTAGTAGCGATCCTCGTAGCAGCGGACGCAACGCGACTGACGACTCTTCCCATTGCCGCGCAGCACGGAGTCGAGGACGCCAGCTGGCGCCTGTTGATCGCTGCCAGTGGGCGTGGCAGAGCGCGCCTCTGCCGGTGCCCGCAGAGCGGCCTGGACGCAGCAGACAACGGCCAGGCAGAGTAGCTGCAAAGAGTTGAGAGTTGAGAGCGTGATCATTAGCTTATGGTTTATGGATAGATTTCACAGTCCAGCGATCAAGTGGGCCAAAGCCCTCACACCCACACACACCAACACACACACACCAACACACACAGACACTCGGCACGTACAGCCTCCAATCATAATTGAGGAAAGTACTGCTCGAAATACAAAGCCATGTGTAGAAATCATCAGCGTCATTATCATCATTAAAAATGGACACTCGTCGTCAGCGAGCGTGAAATATGATCAATGGACTATGAGTGGTGCTCTGTGCCGATTATGCAATAATTGGGCATAGATTAGGGCGCAAATGGTGGCCAACACCTCAACTACTAACAGATGTATCAAATGTACAAATGTAAATCATAAGTCATCATAAAAAATAATTAAAACTAAGCCTCATAATCAGATGTGCATAAAATAGCATTGACATCATTTTGCTTTCATTCATGGCTCCAAATCATAAAGTACCCCAACAAAATAACCACAAACTTATGTATATATATATATGTATATATAGTGTCTACCTGGCTGCCCCTCGGCTTGCCCCTCCTCTCCTCTAATCATGAATATATGCTGGCGAGCTGGTCCGCCACGCTTTGTTAGCCAAGCATCAGGAACAATTTCCGCTCGGGGCTGGCTATAGCCCAAAATAAAGCCACCGACTGGCCAATCTGCGGATCTCGAGTTCGTGACTTGTCACTGAGTGTGTGCACACTTTATTAGAACAATTAAATTTTTACCATATAAGCGCTTTTTTTGTTATTGTTTCTTTCTATATAGTATATCACATTGCTGTCGGTCAACGGTCGTTGCCATCATTAATTCCGAGACTGATTTATGCATAATTTGCCATTTACATAATATTCCGAAATTCCCCAAAAAATATATTACATCATATAGCGACAGTTATGCAATCGTATATGGCATCAGAAAAGGGGTAGGTCAGCATTCTTGCTATATATATATATATATATATATATATATATATGAAAATCTCGAATGAAGGGGTACGTTTCTGGTTCATGCTATCTAATTTGATCTATGGCTTTAGAGATAGAGAAATATCTAACTTATTGAGAGAAGAAAATTTTAATTGTTTTCTTAACTCAATAAGTAAGAAATCGCGTAATCCTCTTGTCCAGTACTCCTATTCCGATAAACTTCCAAGATGGTTCCTCAAATTTGACTGCTAATTAATACATTATTGAATAAAACTAATAAAAAAAAAAACTGTTTTCAAAAATTGTCTTTAAATGGTACATTTTGATTAATTCGTATATTTCGTGCTTAAAAATATTAAAATGTTTTTAACTGGAATTTATTACAACTGCTCAAATCTTCAATCTATATAGTTTTACTTCAAAATATTTCAAAATGAGCCAAGATATAGATTTATATAAAACAAAACAAAATATTAAAAACTTTTTTAACCGGAATTTATATATTTCTCAAACATAAAATTTCAATCCATATTCTGTTTGTTTAATTTTAAAATTATTTAATATGTAAGTTTATATTTGAATACTTTAAATATTTATGTGAAAAACAAAAACAAAAGAAATCTTTGATTATTGAATCGATTATCATTAAAATCTTTAAAAAATTGAATTGTTAATAATTTAGAGATCATTAATCATCAATTTTCTAATCATATTCTCTTAGTTTTATTTCAAAATTAATTAATATATAAAAATGACTAAGATTCAATTTTAATAATTTAGAAAAAAAATCAAAAGAAATCTTTAAAATTTTTTATTAAAAAAAAAATCAAAAGAAATCTTTGAAATTTTTTATAAGAAAACAAATCAAAAGAAATCTTTGAAATTTTTTTATGCTCAACAAAAATGTAAATATTTTTTGGACAACACAATATAATTTGTAAATAATAAAAGCAACAAAATTTTGTGTCAAATTTGAAAATCACAAAACATTAAATAAAAACAAAATTAATAATTTTTGGGCGATTTTACCTGCACAACTTCTAACAATGTACCTAAATTTTGACCATAAACTCTTTCTGTTTATATCATGAGTGTCGAAACTCCAGAGTAGATATTTGAAATGTGAGTTTTGAAGTTCAATATTGTTGCGTGCGATTACTTAACTATTTTTGAAAACTCACCAATTGCAACACGTGCATTGTTTTTTTTGTCTTTTTTTTGTAATTCAGTTCACTTAATTCAATTCACTTGCACAAATACTTCCAGGCACGTTGAGTGCCCTTCTTGGGATTAGGCTCAACTAGTTTTTGGCGCTGACTGCACAAACCCTTGGCGCGCTTTTCAATGCGTTTCAAGTATCGCTCGACGAGTCGCTGGCAACAGAATTGAAATCACGAATGTGCTGACCAGGCCCGAGGCACGGGTATTTATTTGAAACAGCTGCCAAAAGTCGCTGGAGCGCGCTTCGCTAGAACCGAATCGGAGACCGGAGATCGGAGATCGGAGACCGACGAGACTTGCAGAGAAGCGCACTGAAGCGCGATGTGGAGCTAGCAGAGCTCCCCGTGGAGAGGGGTTGGCTGGGAGGGAGGCACGTTGCTCGATGTGGATCTAAGCTGAGCTGAGCTATTCGTGGCGGAGGTGTTGGCATTTGGCTGTGGCGTCGTTTTGTCACTTCACCTGCAACACTTTGGGTGTTTTCTGGCCAAGCCCCGTTTGGATCTGATTCGGTTGTCGTGGTTTTCACGGTCAGTTTGGCATTCGCAGAATGGCGGGAGGATGTGCCTGTTCGGCTGGCCGTATTGAGGCGCAAGCTGTCATTACTTGTTCTCAGACATTTGGGGCTAATTAATGCATCTTCTCGCATTGCGTAATACTTGGGTGTATTCCTGTCGACAACTCTGACTCTGACTCACTGCAAAACTGGATGAATCTCGGATTAAAGGCGTGAAATTAGCATTGCTAATTGCGACAAACGTGTTCATTTTTTTAGGCGCTTACATAATCCACGACCATGACCATGAAAAGGGTTTAGCGCTGCTTAAAAAGACGCCAAATGGAACAACTTAATGCACAGAGTATGGATAAGACAGTCGCATTCCCTTTCATTTACAAACTAATATACTATATAGATGCAGGAGAAACCCAAACCCAAAAACAATAAAGAATTATGATCATGCAGATTTGAATTTCCATTTGAAATGAATATTCAAGTTACGACATAAGAGTAGAGTGACAGAGAGTAGCTCAAGTTTATAGCGATTATTTATTCTCAGAAATAATCAAATATTTCTCTAGTTAAGTTAACATCATGATGTAATTGTTGTACTCCTGATAGGGTACACATATCATATGAACTTTACGCTAGAGTGGATCAAGACCAAATTGCTCCTGCTGTATTTTGGCGCCTTCATCTTCTTCGTCTGCATGCGCAGTGAACCCCAAATGGAGGTCGTTGGCACTCACAATCCAACCATATGTCGTGGTCTTTAACTATATACATATGTATATATATAGCATTTACGACGGCGACAAGTTTAATTAAACAACTTAATTTTGTTGATCTAATGCGAGCAGACGCAGTTTTATATAGTTTTCAGTATGATACAATATATGCTAAATATGTTTACATTGTGGGTTTGGTTTTGAAGATTGCATCTAGTTTGCTTCATGGAAGAACAATTTGTCATACGATTATTACGAGCGCCAAGTACGAGAGTAGTTAGGTCAAGTTAAGTGTTAGGCAGCAGAAACGGAAACAGTTTTAAACAATTATGCTAGTTCAACAATTGGCTACAAATACATAATTTTATTGTCACATTGTGGTTGAGTATCGAAGCAGCAATGGCCAAATAACGCCAGTAGGATATCACGAGTGTGCCACGGTCACAGCGGACATGGCGACCGCAGCGGCGATCTCGTCCTGGAATGCCAGAAAGCCAAGCTGGGCATGCGACGCCTCGTTCAAGGCACGGGATCGTATGCAGGCCCGATACTGATCCGCACTCAACGATCCCGTACAGATCTGTGAAAATGCAAAAAATACTTAATGAGTTGCGGATTCGAAGAGTCGCCTTGGTGGTCGACTTACTTTTGGATGCCAGCGATGAAAGATGCCCGGATCTGTGGCGCGTATGATTTTGATTTTGGATCTCACGTACTTGCGATAGAGCATCACATCCTCGCCGCCCCAGCCAATGATCTCCTCATCGAAGCCGCGTACTTGCAGAAAGTCAGAGCGGTACTGGCACGTCATCCCGTAACCAAAATCGCGCCAGAAGCCGGTGTCCCTCGAGATCACCAGCTGCTCCTCCTCGCTGGGCAGCGTCTTTCCCTGCAGCGTGTACACCACGTGCGGATTGTACAGGCTGAACACAACTGGATAATAAACCTAAGATCCACTTTAGTTAGTATTTGTCCATTTGTCCTTCATTGCTGGCCTACCTACCTTCTTGCCGGGCGAGGTATTCCAGCGACAGCGCTCCAGAAACTTGGCCGTAAACACAATATCCACATCGCACATAAAGAGCAGCGCATCCTGCGTCACTTTTCCTGCCTGCGGCTGCACATGCTCAGCACCCAAGCGCAGAGCCTTGGCTGTAAGTAGGAGTAGTAGTTTCAACGATTAAGATGAGATCTAGATAAGCTACAGCTGTAGATAAGACTAAGAAGTCACCTAACTAAACTAGGAATTTATAGTAGCGAACTATGAGGGAGAAGGAATCCTCAATGCGAGGAGGAATCCTCAACGCGAGGAGGAATCCTAATGCTAGGATGTGCAGTGTGTCGCCTTATCCCAATTATAATAAAGTTTTTATTGACTGCTTCAGCTTCATGAATACTCTCTATCATCACGCACCTCTGCTAAATGTCTCATTTAGAGCTATGAGCTGAACACGTTCCAAGTCCGCTGCAATCTCTCGCGCCTGCTGCAGTCCCGGCTCGCCAAAGTAGACGACGATCAGCTGGAGGCGACGATCCGCCAGTTGCTTGAACAACTGGATGAAGCTGCGAAAGCTGCGCAGGCGACCGGCAAGGGGCAGGATGACATGAACAATGGGACTGGCAGCCAGCTCGGACAGTTGGACTGTTTGGAGGGGTGCGAAGGGTCGCATGATTAGCGCCTTGCGCACCACATGCGTCTGGTGTTTGATGCTCTGGAAGTAGAGCTCATACTGGCTGCCAGTCGTCGGCTCTGTGCGATGAATGCCCTCGACAAAGTCATCCAGGGTGTACCTGCCCGGCTCGACGGAAGTCAGTCCCTTGGCCCGGGCACGAGCGGTCTGATTGCGATTGAGGCTCTCCAGCGCCTTGTTGACTGCCTCGAGGAGATCCCGCCGCCTGTACCCGATGGGCTTCTCCACCACCCGCTTGCCAAGACCCAGATCGATGGGATAGACGCGCGTGAAGGTGAAGTGATTGAAGGGTATCATCTCGTACTCATTGTTCAGTGGCAATCCGTGCAGAATCTCTGCGGCGCCCACCTGCTTGCGTATATAGCTGCTGCAGTCGTAGTGATGCGTCAGCGAGGGAATTGTGCTGTCCACCTGGTGATGCAGCTGTGTGCTGTTGTTGCTGCTTGAGAAGCCAGATAAGGCCAACGAGGAGGCGGAAGCAGAAGCGGAGGCGGAGGCTGAGGAATATCCAGTTGCCGGCAATTTGCCAGGCAATCCATTGTTATTTCCGCTACGATTGCTATGCAAAAGGACAAGCTGGGCTCGCAGCGTGAGCACCTCCTGCTTGAGGCGCTCTATTTGTGCGTCGCGAGCACTTAATGCTGAATTATAACCATTTGTCTCGCTGGGATTCGCGTGCGAATCTTTGTCCGTTTCCGCAGTCAGCTCATCAAAGCCCCATTTCGTTAGAATAGCTATCGAAATTACAGTTACCAGTGCGAACAGCAACAGGAGTCGCACTAGCAACCGAGAGGCCAGCGAATTATGCATTTTCCATGTTCCGTTCGGTAATTATGGCTGAAAACAGAAAAACAAACATTTAAATTTTCAACTGATATTTGGGCGGCAATACACAACAGAGCGTTGCCAGATAGTCGTCAAAACACTAGGGTGGCAGCACGACGCATTTGTGCGTTTACAGAATGACGCAATGTTACAAGCATGTTATGCGACAACAATCACCATTTTTTTTTTTCGGTAACAGACTGTAAAAACTGTCAAGCAAAACACAACGTAGGCTTGCTGATATTTTTGTAATCAGAAATCAAAAGAACAATTTAAAAGCATCTGGAAAACCAGGCACTCGGCACAAAAACAGCACAACGGTCGCACAATAAACATTTCCAAAGTAAGTGTGTGTTTTGGCTAAATAGGGCGAGGCCAGCAGCGCAATGTAAATATTGTGCGTTGGCAGGCGGCTGCAAATTTCGACGAGCAACAAGTTTTATTGTTCGGTGCTGCCAGTGCTGTCACTTGTGAATCACACTTTAGGGAGAGAGTCACGGTTTATGTTGTCGGTCGGTTCAGTGTATCGTGAGTGTTAATTACACTGGTAAAATGGCAGCGCGGTGTTTAGTTTTGCGTTACAACTTGGATTATTTAACGCTTATTGAGTGAGCAGTGTGGCCAATCACAGTTTGGCCGCTCATCTCTATTTTTGTGCTGCTAGACCAAGTTTGGGAGTTGTATGATTCATTTTGAACTGGGCAATATTGCATAGATAAGAAGTGCTTCCACTTGTCATTCTGCTAATTTTCTCTATTTCGTTTGTGTTAGTGCTCTCTGTGTTAAATTTAACGCAATTAATCGCAGCTTGTGATTGTGTGCACCTTTTGCTCTCACCATATGTGTGTATGTATGTGCGTGTGTGTGTGCAATCGCCGCAATTAAAATTTGCTTCGTATCTTGAGAAATGTTAAATGAATAGAAGATTTTATTGATATACCCTGTAACCTTTAAAAGTGGAAAGAGTGGCATACTGGAAAAACATCTCCCGCTCTGTACCAAGCTAAATGACTTTTGACTTTCACTCCCAACAGCTTTTTACCTCGATACCCAACTCTCTTTTTAACGATTGTTTTCTGTTTGTTTTTTTAGTCTCTCATTCTTACTTATAACAACTAACAATCTCTCGTTATCGCTGAAATCCAACATCTACGCGATTCTAACTATTTGGTTTGGGTATATTGAATGAGCTGGGTGTCTGCTAGTCGATCACTAATGGACTTCTATTGAACAAAGAACATTCTCTATTTAATTCATGTTCGACTTCTCTCTTTCGGCAGACAGTATTCATTTAAGCGAGCAATCGACGCACAGAGAAGATGGAGAACAACGAGGCACCCGCACCTTCCGGTTCAAACAATGAGTAAGTGCGGCTCGCAACATTCGCAGTTGCAGCTTGAATAGAATCAACACAGTGCGGGGCACAATTGCTGGCCCCAAAGTTTGGCAGCAGATTTCTGAACTTTGGGGCTTGGAATTTCGTGCGATTCGCTTGTGTGAAGAGCTTTGCAGTCTTGTCTGCCACACGTATAATATTCTACAGTTTTCCCATACTTCCACCGCCGCCAAACAACAATGTGCCCGACAACAGCAACAACAATGCCGCCCAGAAGCGTCTGCAGCAGACACAGGCCAAAGTGGACGAGGTTGTCGGCATAATGCGCGTCAACGTCGAGAAGGTGCTCGAACGTGATCAGAAGCTATCGGAGCTGGGCGAGCGTGCCGACCAACTGGAACAGGGCGCCTCACAGTTCGAGCAGCAGGCCGGCAAGCTGAAGCGCAAGCAATGGTGGGCCAACATGAAAATGATGATCATACTGGGCGTCATAGCTGTCGTCTTGCTCATCATTATCATCGGTAAGAATGCTAATATATATAATATAGACGCTAATAAACCTAAACTTGCCTAATGCTTTTCGGCTAATGCTTTTTTTCTGAGCTAATCTTGCCTAATCTCAATTACATTACAAATTACTCTTTAAGTAATTTGTTAATTCTTTTTCCAATGAACTAATTTTACAAATTTATTTAATTTTGAGCACCATTCTTTCCCCATCTAAATTATTTATTAACTTGGTAATTCTTCTCCTGTATTTGGCTTTGCTTTAACTAATTCTTCCAAAATTAAATATAGAGCACCATTTCCTAGTCTTAATTACATTGCAAATTACTAATTAAGTAACTTGGTAATTCTTTTCCTACATTTGTCTTTGCCTACTCGGGTAATTTCAGTTACTAAATTTGAGACAATCCTTATACGAAATTTTAGGTGGTGCTTAGCACTTCTTTTACCTTAGCCTTAAGCACACACACACACACACACATTACACACACACACATTACACACACACACATTACACACACACACATTACACACAGCTTTGCACTTAATTTTTGTCCAGGTGTACACTCATGATACTCATGGCTAAATTCGTCTGATCCTATGTCAGCTGGTTGCCAAAGATAAGAATAATTCTATCAATTTGAATTAACTTCCCGAATTCATGCATTTATTATGTTTTCAATGCTTTGCCAATATATATTTTTCATAACTTACCCTCTAGAACTGCCGTAGGAATAATTGATACATATTTCAAGGGCAGCCGGATTATATTTTGATTGTTAATATTTTTGTTTTCGTCTTGCGGTTTTGGGTTTCAATTGTGGTTTTGGGTTCGGTTTTGCTAACACATGTCCTAAAGCGTTACAAAACTAATTACATATTGCAATGTGCCACTTTTCAACGATGATCAATTTTTATTTTTCTTACAGTGTCGCTATACAATTGATAAACTGACACAAATGCGACAACAAAAAGAAAACGCGGCAAGGCAACTTGTTGAACTTAAAATTACGCATATCCCTAAGGCAACAAATACAACCACATGCAACATAAGTGCATATACATATACATATACACATACGTATATATATATATATATATATATATATATATATAAATATGCAAAACATATGCTGAGCAGATTTAGTTTAAGAAAAGGTAATCCATTGCGGCGTGCTCCATGTGCTAATTGGATGTTTATTTGCGCAGCTTTAAACTCCCCAATTATTAATTTAGATACAGATCGTGTTCAGTTCATTTTAAGAATATACTTTATAGTCCAACTGTAAATGCTGATGTCAGAACTTTGGCTATAGACGTAGAGCTAGTCTAGGATCCAATTTGGAGCCTTTGATTTATTAAAGCTAATCACATTTATTTTCCCTGACAATTGCAGTGTGCGCTTTACCTTCAAGCAGCAGCAGCAGCAGCGATCATGCCACCCATGCCGTTACGGAGGCGCCCCACTAAAACCGTCGAGAAACACAAACCCCAAAAAAAAGAAGAAGAAAATTAATGAACAGTCCCCCAAATGGGCACTGACCTAAGGAGGGGCTGCTGCCTTTGTATTGGCCTTATGTGTAGCAACAACAACAACAACAACAACGACAACATTTACAATAACAAAACATATTAATTATAATACACACACCACTTGATGCTGTGTCTAAAACTGTATACATAAACTTTAAACAGATTGTTATTTATATTAATCCTAAATGTTAATACAAACATCATTTTCCACATACAAATGTATTGTAAACAAATATTCAAAACAATCAACGCACATGTTAAGGTGTGTGTGTGTGTGTGTGTGTGAGTGTGCGTGTTGTTTATCTGTATTTGTTTCCTCCTTTGAAATTACAGTGTATTCGTTTAAGGCCACCTTTCACATGAATTTAACTAAAGCCAACAAGCGCACTCACACATCCAATCAGCACTGGCACACTTTTGATGTATACATTTTTGCGGATGTATTTTGTATTTACACTTTTATGAAATGGTATGTAATCGATATGAATCCGTTATTATTGTACTCCTAATACAACGTACGTTTGCCAAAAAGAAACGCGAACATTTTGTAGAAAACTTGATGTGATATTACGTTATTTACACATCTTTTTGTAGTTGGTTTTTGGTTTTTTTGGTGTTAGGAAAACTTTTATCGATTTTCAAGCGACGCAAACTGAAGCGACTAAGACGAGGCCAACTTGGCCAACTGAGAACACGATGTGCGTTGGCATCTAAAGTGGCACACAAACCAACTGTTTACCGAGCGACGCGACGATTCTGACGTAAGTCCAGGCAGCAGAACGTTCCTGATTTGCATATGCAACTGACGACCGTAAACATTGTGTGAATGTAAGTGCATGCGTGTGTGTGTGTGCGTGCGTGTGTGAAACAGCTGTTGGGACTTTTGCAGCGCATGCGCCTAGATTTGAGTGGCAACGCTGAGAGGCCGGTCTAAAAGCCTTGTCTCAGGCTTGCCAACGTTATATTCCAATCAGCCAGCTGAATAGTGGCTGCAGCCAGCCACACGTATCCCATGTAGAGTGCGTACAAGTTCATATAGTACAGCTGGCCGATGAGTATGTGGTCGCCGATTCTTTCCAGTTGGTAAAAGTTTGGTTTGCGTATCGAGGCTGCAAACATTACCACAAACTGCTGCAAACAGTAAACCATTTAATCAGTGGTTTTTTGGCCCAATTAAACTAATTGAATGTGGCACAATAGACGAAGTCAATATTTGAAAAAAATAAAATGAAAATTATTTGCAGTTGATACTGAAAATGAAAAAATGTTGGATGAAAAAAAAGATTGTGCTTTTTTGTAGGTATTAAAAGGAAAGCTCGTCTGAATGCCGTCTTAGGCACTAGATAGTTAAGTTACTACTGATGTTACTGTGCTCCCGATCAAGTAAACACAGCTTTTCATCGAGCTTTCAAATGTACACGCATAGAGCTTTTGTGCTCTCACAAACTACTCTATCAACAGCAATTGGAAGCTTTTCATTGCTCAACACAGCCTCAATTCACTTGAAGAAGCTTATACAAATAAAATGTAGGTCCTCAGAAATTGACCTAATGGAAAACTATCCCTGATATTAATCTCACTGTGCGCATTTTGAATTTTCCACACTGAAAAGGAGGAAGCTTTTTGGCAAGCCCTGTTTTCACCCGACCAATTTGCCAACGCTTACATGTGCCATATTCAGCCAGTATTATTTTGGGTCTCAATGCCTTGCCTTACAATGTTGGACATCGAGGTGTAGATGAAGAGGCTGGGGAACTCAATGTTAATCCGCTTCATTTCGGAGCACAGAATGATTCCAAGGCTCGTTAACACAAATACTCGTTCGCTCCAACGAATGATATTGTGTCGACTCATCTGCAAAAGAGGTGAAGCAACAATTAACACGAATCTCGGAATCGACTCCAGCAATCGGCAGAGAGTGCACTAACAAAGAGTCCACGACGATGCCTCGTTGCCATGTTGCCGTACATCACACTGATGCCCATGACCATGAAGGTCAGCACCCAGGATACCATGAGGCAAATGTAAGGCGCTCCTTTCACGGGCTTCATAATCGAAAGGGTGTTCACCTCGTACTGAGAAGAAGTTAAGGACTGCATTTGCTATTCATCTTATAGAAGAAGACGCTTACCGTCCAAATGTCGGCTAAGATGCGTTTCCACTTTGACTTTTGCTCGAGGATGCGATAAAAGAACACATACAACTGTATCGATATAAAACTAACAAGAAAATTCACCAGACTGACGTAGTAATTGAACTCCAGAAACTCCTTGATAGAGGCACTGCAGTCGCACAACAATCAAATCATATTTACATATATATATATATAGGATTCGCCTTACATACATTTCCATTACAACAAACACCTGAAGTTGGCCAAAAAGTAGCATCAATATCGTCACTTTGTAGGTCTTCCTCACTAGAATTTTGGTAACCCGTTCCTTTTCACGCCGATCCCGATCCATTGCTAAGTTCAGTTTAATTTCAACGTCAAGTTTGACCCAACTTTAATACAAAATGGGGTAAAAATAGTTTAGCCACATAGGTAAATGCCACCTTTGTCAGGGCTCAAATAATATTAACCCGGCTTATATGTACATATATACAATGTATATATTTAAAATTTAATGTACAAATGCGAATAAAATAAAATTAAAATAATAATTGATATAAATAGTGAATTTAAACTGCCATTTTACAGTCCTTAGATTTTTAATCCCTTTGAAATAAATAAATTTGTAACTTTAATTTTTATTCTTAGGCACTTTTTTAGCCATAATAATAATAAACATGTAAATAAAATAAATAATATTTCTGTTAAATTAAACAAAAGTGCCTAAAATTATGCAATACTAAGCGCAACTGCGAATATTTGCCAATTGTGTTGCCAGACCTTATCGAACAAATGTGGCAGCTTTGCCGGATATAAATTTGTATGGCAAGCTGCCAGTAATTTAAAACTATAGCTAAATATGATTTGTATTACATGTATTTACATTTATATTGCATTTGTATTTTTATATTTATATGTATTATATCTCTAATACAAAGTATTGACTGCTTAGCGATTATATGTAGATGTGCCAGATATAATATATATATGGCACGATTGCCAGCGTGTGTAAGCAGGCCTTTAAGCTAGACTGATCCATCAATCAAACATGCCTTGAATGACAGAGGGTTTTCATTGTAGTTTATTATTAAAAAATAAATGTACCTCTTCAGGCATTGACGCCCAAATTGTTTGTAGTCACATGTTCACAGTGGGCCTTGAGTTGTTTTTGGGAAAATGGATGATCGCGTTGGTTCGTATCAGCGAGCCCGTCGCAAATTTTCCGGAATTGTCTATGGAGTCACCCTTATCTGGCTGCTCTTGGCGCTGATTCAGTGGCTCGTCATCAACTTAGTGTAAGTTCGTGTAACTGAAGCTGGCATCAGTATCTTTTACTAGCCATGTGTCGTCTTCACTGCAGGCAGGATGAGGCACAAGCATATTTGAAATATGAATGGATTAGTCTAATATTCATATTTCTATCGATAATTCTGGTCTTTATCTTCATATTCGTTGAGAAATCGCGCTTTACCACGGGCTTAAATTGGATAATAACTATATTAACTGTAAGTGCAGATTATCGCAATTTTCACAACTGCATTTCAATTGCAATTCGTAGGTGGAATTTGCTATCGTTGGCCTATTTGCTTTGGTGGTTAAGCCAATGTGGCCAGAACTGCTGCTGTGGTTTGCCATTTGTGTGATCCTGCTGTTCATATTCGTACTGCTGGGCGCCTTCATTCCGGTAAGTCGAACAACTAACTGTGGCAGAGTATTTATTTTTACTGATTTTCATTAGCGCGATCTGACGCTGGATATTGTGGTGCTGTTTGTGGTGTCCTTTGTGTTCCTCATTGCATCCATATTTCTGATAATGTTCCACCTGCTGACACAGACAACGTATTCCTATATAATGTTCGAGCTGCTCGTAACTGCCGTAATTCTGATGGTGAGTATAACTGAATCTAGTTGGAATTGTGGACCGGTCAGTTGAATATCATCATATCACCTTCTGGTCACCAGTTTATCATGTACCATGGCCAAACAATTAACGGGGGCCGCTTTGCAGAGATGCGGATCAATGACTATCTCTTGGGCACTGTCATACTCTTCTACGATTTCATTATCATATTTTTGCTATCGTTCTATTTGCAGACCCACTATCAAATCGCAACGCATGTTGTTCACTCGAAGGAGCCGTTGAAGATTGATTGATTTATTAGTCCGTCTAGTAAATGAATTTTGTGAAATGTGCATATAAAATTAATTACCTGATATTCATGTTCAGTTTTTCGGTCGTTGTAATTTGTTGTAATAATGTCGTGACCGTGAGCCATAAACTTCCAGCTGATATAACGCTTGTAACAACTGCGATCGCTTACAAGGGATAAAACAAGTTACTCGCAAATCATTATTCCGTGTACATTATTACAAAATTCAAATACGTAGTTTAGCTTCCCAAAATTCACTTAACAACTTTGACTTGACGGCAGCAGATATTGCCACAAGTTGCAGATCGTGGCTGTTTATATGGGTATGTTACGATTTGTAGCAGCATTTCAGCATTTCATGTACAAAATAATTAAAAAAATTTAAATTTCAAATTAAAATTAAAGTTGGAAATTCAAAAATATAAAATAGGCATATCTAACATATGCTTATATATGTATAATACTACGAAAACGAATTTGATCATCTCGAGCTCAGCTTTATCTAAACGCCACAAAGCTATGATACGCCATTGCATACTTCTAGGCTGGCCCCGAGGCAAGACAACTTAAATGCATTGCATACTTTTGAGCTTGTATTGAATTGCAGTGATTGCTGTTTTTTAATTGAAAATTTTTGATGATTGCTTTTAACTTTAACGCTGAAATTTTATTCACAATAAATAGTAAAATAAGTTAACATCTACGGATATGGGCTATAGGATATGGTAAGTACACAGTAAATACAGTTAGAGATTTATAGTAATAAATATTTACGTATAGGCAATAGGTAATTTAGTTTGGTGTTTGTTGAGTGCTTTCTGGCCAATATCTGAATTGAACTCAACGCTTTTAATTCCTTAGTTGGATATAGTATCTTACATTGGATAAGAGTTAGGATGTTTTTAATATACACACACACACACATACATATGGATATATATAGAAGCTTCAAATCGGTACTACGATAGTTAACATTATTGATTGATTGCACAGCAGTGAACTATTATTTTTCTACTCTCTATCAATTATATATATATATATATATGTATATAGTTTATTTGGATTATTTATAGGGACTCCAGCGATGAGGCAGCCGAGCAGATGGTCGCATCCGAATCACTGAGTCTCGATGCGCCCAGAGCCGAGTGCAGCGGCTGCGATTGGGATGCGGCAAATGAACCGAGCAGCGGGGAGGCCAAGTCATTGAGGCTGCTCAGCCTACTCAGGGTGGGCGTGGCAGCTCTGGCCAGACTGATGCTGCTGCTGTCCGTCGATGAGGAGGAGTTGGCGTAACGCTCCAGCAGCAGCTGGCCCAAGGTCCTCGCTGGCCAGTCGTCGTCCCCGAAGCCACCTGGTGGCGGCTGTGGCTCCGTGGGCGTCGTCATGGGCGTGGGCATGCGGCAAATGCTGCTGGTAAAGGAACTGTTCTCGATGAGGCTGCTCAAGGGCTCCAAAAACTTCTTGCCATGATAAATGTCCACATCCCGACTGTTGTCCGACGGCGACGACGATGGCGAGGCCGAGGTGAGCAGTGTAATGGGTCGAAAGTGATTGGCTGGCGTGGAGGCATTGAGACTGTGAATGTGATTATGATTCTGGATAGTGTTGGAGTTGGAGTTGGATTGGGAATGAGAGTGGTTATTCGAGTTGAAGTTTGTCAGCTGCAGCAGCTCAGTTTCTGGTTGGCGAGAACGAGCAAATCAATTGTCAAATCTAGAGTGCAACAGCAAAGGATGTTTCTATATTTAGGGCAAGCCATTCGAGCATTCTCTGGCAATAGAACTAAACTGGCGACTACGCTACCTGTGCTTCATACCTTCCGCGGCGGACTCCTCGTTGTCCACATCCTCGCTGATGCTGGCCTGAGCGCGTGCTTCCCCCTGTCCGGCAACAGATTCACGTCCCTTATCGCCACCCTCGTTGGGGGTGGTGGGCACCACAGCCACCACATCAATGTGCGAGTCCAGCGAGAACTGTTTGCCGGACATGAGTATGCCGCGCACTCGGCGACGTGTCGACGGCGACTCCTGGTGCTGTAAACCGCTTAGTTTGGTCAATCACTATCTTAAGTCGGCAGCTGGAGCTGCTCCACTTACCGCTATGCGTATGCCAGCATAGGTCTTGGCCAGAAACTCGTCGGCATCGAAGATGGCCGCAAAGGAGCCATTGACCACCTTCGGCGACGATGGTGAATTCGACAGCAGCAAACTGGAGCCAAAGGCTTCGCTCTTCTCCTTCGTATCTAAGTTGCGTGAGTGCAATTAAACAGTGAAAATGTTATCTAATTTAACAACTCATTTCAAGTATCAACTAAATACATTTTCGAGTATCTGTGAAATCAAAATAAACCTTAAACTAACTATAAAGTAGCTAAATTTTCGAGCATAAATATTACATTAAGTATAAGCAAAAAAAATTATATAAAAGAAAAGGTTTTGAACATTTCAGAGATACATTTCTAGCTATAATAAGAGTCCAGTCAAATTGATATATTCTACGGAATAATCTAGAAAGACGTCTATAGCTATAAGAAAGATGCTTTGCTACCATTAATATTAGTGGAAAGCCATTAATGTTGAGTATTAAGAACATACTTTTTGGACTAACTGTGATGTCATGGAATACCTTCATTCAACCTTGAATAAATCTTTTGTATCTATAATGCTAGTCCGGCTTAGGAGACATTTGTAACATAAAAATGCTATTGGAAAGCTAATAACTAATAACTATAGATAAAAATGGATACATTTGTATCTGAATGATAATCATTCTTATAGATACTTTTGTATCTGTATTGGAAAACTGTTTGTATACATACATAAACTTTAGCTACTTTAGCGCTCAACAGATAATTAGTTATGATATACATATTCTTCCTACTCATCGCTACTATCGTGTCATAGGTTCTCTAGAATCTATTTGGGTTTTCACTGTGATATACTTTTGTGTCTCTCAACTATCTGATATTCATTTAATAGCTATATTTTGTGTACTTTTAGCAGATATGTTTTCAAGTTGTAATTAGGGCTAAGTAATGAAATTTTGCTGTAGGGGTGGATCAAAGTGTTTAATGCTAGATGCGAAAGCGTGAACAACAAACAAATTCAACAATCAAACTGCAATACAACTAAATGAAACGAAACCAACGAAAACCAAACAAAAACGAATCGAAACGGAACGAAACGGAACGGAACGGAACAAAAAGTGGGGCGATTCAGTAACTGGGAAGGGCCCAGTGTTTACCCTTCAGATAGACCCGATTCGCAATTGTGATGTTCATCTCGTCGAGGACCAGGGATGCCACCTGCCTGATTTCCATCCAGTCCTTGACCACATCGTCGAGCGTTGTCTGTGTCGAGGTGATCGTAAACCGGATGACATACTGGCCCTTCAGCGAGGAGGGCACACAGTGCTGGTTGCCCCGATAGTTCAAGCGCTTGAGCAGCCGCTCGGTGATCTCGTTGTCGCCGCGTATCCGGAACACGACCAGGCCCAGATGCCGCTTGGCCGGCAGCTCGAAGCGATGATCGGCCAACACCAGAGCCTCGAACTTCTGCGCCAGACGGACGCCCTCCCGTATGTGCCGCTGCAGGCCCTTGATGCCAAACGATCGGAGCACAAACCACACCTTGAGGGCGCGGAAGCGGCGACTCAGCGGTATTTGCCAGTGCATAAAGTCAACGGCCACGCCGGAATTCTCGTGCTGCAGATACAGCGGCTCCACGTTGAAGGTGCGGTGCACGGCGGTGCTGTCGCGCACCCACATCGCTGTGGCATCAAAGTGCACCATCAGCCACTTGGAGGGATTGAAGGCGATGGAGTCGGCTCGCTCGATGCCGCGCAGCCAGGTGCGAAACTCGGGGCAGATGAAGGCGCTGCCCGCATACGCAGCATCCACATGCAGCCACAGGTTGTACTCCCTACACACGACGCCGATCTGTGTGTGCAATTAATATATAGTAATTAATTGACGACTCCGCATCTAGCTACGTACCTCATCCAGATTGTCAAAGCTGCAGCTGCCCGTGGAGCCGAGTGTGGCACACACCTGTAAAACAAATTCAATTCGAGAGTTATTTTCTCATTTTAATTACACTTAAAACATCATAGAAAAAATGTGAACTATAAGATAAGTTTGTGGAAAGAAACCCAAACAGACCAGAAATAAATCAAATTTATAAATGAAAATAAATAAATAAGTAGGAATTAAGAAGTGAGGCGACAACGAAATTGGGTAAGAGCCAAGTTGTCAGTTAAGCGTTAACAAATGTTGGCGCCTGAAATGATATCAGACACGCTACCAGGTGCAAATCTAAGAATCAGCCGAGCAATGGACGCCCAACTGCTGATGGTTATTAATTAGCTCCGGTGGGAAAAGAGGGAATTAGAAGTAGACGCAGCAGCTGCTGCTGCTGCTGCTGCTGCTGCTGCTGCGTGCTGCTGCTGCTGCTGCTGCGTGCTGCTGCTGCTGCTGCTGCTGCTGCTGCTGCTGCTGCTGCTGCTGCTGCTGCGTGCTGCTGCTGCTGCTGCTGCGTGCTGCTGCTGCTGGCCCACAAATCCACTCAGCGCCTAATTGCGCAACGGCGACGGCCAATTAATTTTGACAAGGCAATAAAAGACAATAAGAGACAAGTGAAGACAAGTGCAGACTTACCCAGAATGGGACCAGGCCCTGCTTAATGTCGTCCTCGATGGCCTCGCGCAACAGTTTGCCCCGCATGGCCAAGTCCTCGTCGGCCTCAATGTAGCGCATACGCACGAGTCCTGTGGGTGCAAGGATGGATGGCTTGTTTCATTTTTAAGCGGCTTACGATTGCGACTCAGGACTCACCGATGAGTGCCGCCTTCTCCACGCTCGAGTGCGCCTGATCCGAGCAGTAGGCCACGAGGCGGGCATTTATTTCGGCATCCTGATAGCCAGAGTGACGCTCGTGGAAACGCTGGATGGCCCGGGTGCGTCCGGCGAGCAGGCAGACCAGTGTCGCCTCGCTGGCCGTCGTCTGCAGCACACCGCCGCCCTGGCAGTTGTTGCTCAAATGGAGAAACTCATCCGGCAGCCCAATCATCTTGCCCAGCCAGTTCATCACAACGATTTCCAGTTCGGTGCACGCCGGCGAACTGGCCCATGTGAAGCCCAAGCAATTGATGGCATCGGCCAGCATATCGCCCAGCAGCGACGGCATCGAGTTGAGAGCCGGAAAATAGCCGTGCATATGCGGCGACTGCCAGTGGGTCACCCCGGACATTATAATCGGCTCCACATCGCCAAATATCTTCTGCCAGGGCTCGCCCTCAACCGGAGCCGATTCCGGCAGCAGCTGGCGCATATAGCCGGGACTCACATCGGGGAAGACGCGGCGCTCGCGTATATTCTCCAAATAGTCGGCAATATAGTCGACCATCTCCTTGCCTGCAAGACCAATCAGTTCAAATTATATATATATATATATATAGCAATATGATCAGCAAGCTATAACACCTTGAAATCGGATGAGACTATGCCAAACTACAGGTCCCCAACGAACTCAACGATTATAATAATTATGAAATCTGATTGCTTGAGATATAAAGCCAATGTATGTATATAATATATAATATATATATATATATATATATATAGTAGTAGAATCAGTAAAAAAATCTTAAAATTGAGTTCCCAATGAAATTATTTTTCAGCTCTTGAACAAAATTTGACAAATTATAATTTCAGTTTTTGGAATCGAGACAAATTTTAGAATATTTTTTGAAAATTTATTTTTAGTTTCATTTATCTCATTTAAATTACACATTATTATAAATAATTTCAATAGCTAAATAAATGATGGAATATTCATAAACTTAAAGAAAGTAAAAAGATTTATGCCACAAAATGAAGCGAGCTGAAAAACATTTTGATTCGCACTCAGTCTTTATGGAAGCGAAATAGTTTTTAGCAAAATAAACTGCAACTGGATGAAGACTCGTCATTAAATAAAGATATACGACTCAAGTTATTTGTGTGGATCCGGGGCAAATCCCTTTAGCGCTGGAGCGCATGCAAATCAAATTAAGCCAGCGAGATACAATTGTATCTGGGGCAGGGCAGCAAATGTATCTGAGCTGCTGCTGTGCGTTTTATGGTCACTTACCCCTTTGCCGATATTCCTGGAAGTCCATTCCGATGACGTCTGTAGCTGATATTTGTGTGTGTGTGTGTGTGTGTGTGTGTGTGTGTGTGTGTGTGGGTGTTAACAATTGTTTGTAGCTAAAAGCAGAGTTAGCGAATTATCCTTTATCAGCTCCGACTGGGCGTCCTTTTCTTGATTTTGCGTAACTGTTGCTCGTTGCTACATGTGCGCCATTATCTGCCAGAAGAACAGATTGGATTTAGTCGTTTTGTGTCAAGTTTTGTGTGCCAGATTCAAATGCCAAATTGGAACGTCGACCGTTGACTGAAAATTTAGACAACTTGGACATTAGCTTGCGACATTGTGGGGCTTCATTCTAATTGGAACTGAAAAGCGCAAAGCGTACAGTGGAACGACAACGACGCAGCGAATCAATTGTGTATTTGGCCTGGGAAATGTGGCCAGCTGTGAAAACAGGGTGTTGGGCGTAGCTAGCTGGCTAGCTTGATTTGGCTCTTTGTATTAACCTCGTTGAGCGCCACAGGTCGTCGGGGTGTAAGTTGTGCAAGTGTGTGTAAGCAAAAAAAAGGGTTTTTTCTTTTCTTGTCAGACCTATTTTAATTATGACTGCACAAATATTTGGACAATTTTCACGTTTGGCAATTTTGGGAACTGTGTGAATCGAACGCTTGCCGCACACGACTTTTATATGTGTGCCCACAAATATTTACAGTAATTACGCGTGTGTAATGTGTTAACAGATCGTCCCTCGATTGCGACTGCAACACGCAACAATTGTAATTGTAATCAGTCAGTCCTATATATATATATATATACACATTTGGACATGATAGATCGACGCTTGCGATGCGACAACAAAATTCCGTTTAAATGTTGAGCGCTCTTTAATTGTTTATGCTGGTATTTGATTCTATTGTTTCACAATGCAGTCAATTTAATGATTATCGTTGCGATCGCCTACATTGTTCATATACTATATATAGCAACTATATCTGCGCACCTGTCACTGATTGAACTACATTTTGTCATGCATTGCCAATTAATGCAAACAAACAATAAATATTTAAAAAAACAAAGCAACAACTGAGAAATAACTTATATAACATATCGCCAAACACTTGCAACGATCTTGCGGCATCTATCTGCAATCTTAATTGAGCACTTGCAACACAAAAATATTTAAATACTGAAACATTTTAGATACTTATTTATATATTTGTTTCTTTGTTTTTTCTTATTCAAATCGTACAGATTTTAGACTTAGGTTAATGCGAAGATGCCTAAAACGGTAGAACCACAACTGATAGCCAGAACCTTATTACCACCGAAGCTATTCTCAGATGTCATTGCTTTTTATACCCTGTTTGTGTAAAGGAAAGGGATTCAGCACATAAACTGAGTACTAAAAAGCATCGCAACTTGTAACTAGTTGGACTACGGAGAGTGAGGTCCTTCGATGGTAGAAATGAATGAAGACGTCTGACGATACTGAGGCTATGAAGAACACTGACTTTATTAAATAAAATGCGTGGCTTATATACAAAATTCTTAGACTATAATGTTCAAGCATGAACATGAGAGATGCTGATAGCTGACCCATGCAAGTCAGCATTGTTGCAAGTGCGACAGCTCAACATTAGGCACTTGAGGCTAGCTTGAGTGGGTCAAGCTGTTTATAGAGGTTAGAGGTTAGAGGAGATGTCGCTGGAGTGAGACTGCGATCGCTTTATAGGTGGCTGCATAATACTGTCTAATCTAAACAACCCAGTTACCATAAAAAAAGAGGAAAGGCGTTTATGAATGTGGCTTAAATGCATATTAATAACACAGAATAAAATATTCATTTGATTTATTTGAGTGAAGAGTGAAAGTAATAAAACACTAAGTAAAAAAATCAACACCAAAAAATTATCTGGTTCTTACAAATAATTGATTAAATAAAAAACGGAAAATTGTATGTATAAGAACTCAATGTGAGATCATTAATCTTTACCATAAGCTAAAGTATTAATAAAAAAACAAAATAAAAGAATTTAGTTTTTAGTTTCAGTTCTAGAAATGTATATTCTGAATCATAAGGGAAGCAACCCTTGACGCCGAGAGTACGATAATTTTTGACGTGACTGTAACAATTGACGCAATAGCGAGAAATTGGCCAGAACGGACCGATATGGTATATAGATGACATAGCAACCAACGGTATCTTTTTGAAATATATAATTATTACAATTGGGGATAGTGAGCACTGCGACCTATAAGGTCTATTGTGCCCCAAATATATAATGAACTATAGATTAAATATGTGTGTCTTGTGTGCAGATGATCTGCGTTCTTCGGTGTGACTAGGGCCTGATATTTTTATTGCCATGTTGTCCTCTTTTTGCCAATAAACCAAGCCAAAAACACTGTTATACATTGAGCATTTTTTTGTGGTGGAATCACTTTCACTTTGTGTGTGAAACCTGTTCACTTTTTATTGATTTAATGACAATTATGATTATTAAAAAGTAAACAATTAATTAAATAATTAAATAATTTTTAAGCATTTTCTAAATAAGACATAAAAATAAAAATAATATAGAAAATTACTGGGATTACGTTGGGGATTGGGGAAAGCCCAGAATAAATCCAATCATACTAAAAATAAAAGAATAAATGAATGTAATAACGGTAATTCAATTATATATTCAATTATATATCATATATATTATATATTCAAACGATATATGTGACGACAGACAGACATAAAAGCTACAACAGTTTTGAGAATTTAATAGACTTTATCATGTGATCAAGTCAGAGTTATATATTCCTATCACTATAAAATAAATAAATAAATAAAATAAAATTGCTCAACGTTGGGTTTTTGTTAACATTTCAGATAATTTTGTGCTTTGAATTTACCACTTCACACACAAGTACAGATTATTCGCAAATACGTTCTATTTGACAATCAGTTTGCAACTAGGAACCGTAATATCGGACTGGCTCTATTTATACCCCAAAAGTTTCGTCCTGGTTTCAACAAATTGTGTGTGCCTCTGGGAAATGAGCAAGGTCTTATTAAAAACAAATATATGTAATTGTCGGCTCGCTGAATTCTGTATGCTCTTTAAATCAACGAGATACAAATACCATTTGAATACTCTCACTTGTTTTATTCAAATATAATATGATATACATAACTAAAATATCAGAACTATTTAGTTAAGATATAAGGAATCAGTTCAGAATTGCATTCTAATTCAAATCTACTAATACCAACACAATAATTGCTTTGGTTCAAAGAAATCTAGGCTAAGACAAAATCACTTAGGATCCCAACAACTCTCAGTAAGAAGAGTAAACAAAAAAAACAAGAAACTGATGAAGCGAGAAAGGACACCGAACAAAAGGACGTCGCAAAGGGAAGAAAAACGGACACAGCCAATGAGAGCAGTTCGCTCTGGAAATCCATTGACCAATCAGCGCTGCTCTTTCCTACTGCTACTAATGTGTCCCATGTTGCATACTATTTATTTTAGGCAACAGCATGAATGTTGCACACAATTGAAAATCAAAATGTTGAAAGTGGTGTTGGCAGTGATTTGCTTGAGCTTGTGGAAGCTTTTCAAGTGTCATCGCGACTTTGTTGTGGCAAATGAAATTGTTTGCTTGCAATTATCAGCTAAGAGAGAGCGAGAGAGATGGTAAAAGATACACAACATGTGCAATATTGAAACATAAAATATCTGTTAAAGAACTGAGAAATCAAATAATATGCCTACAAGCAGAAACACACACACACACACACAGCGGCAGCAGCAGCAGAAGTTCTAGCTCCTGCAGCTGTTGTCTACAAAAGCTTATTACACAGTTACAACGGCGACGACGACGTCGAAGTCAACGCTGGAGGTCAATGAGCTTTGCTTGTTACTCGTCTCAGAAATTTCGTCAATATACCGCTACATTCAATGTCTTTTGCACGACTCTCTCTCTCTCTCTCTCTCTCTCACTCTCTCTCTCTGTGTGTGTGTTTATTTATGAAGTTTTAATTGTGTGCGTGCGTATTACCAAATATTGAGCAATATAACAAGAATTTCAGTTTCTTTTGGCTTTCTCGCGACAGTTATAGTTACAGTTACAAAATATATGTAAAACGCCCCAACGCCCAACAGTGCTTGCCTCTCTTTGTCTGCCCTCTCTTCGACTGAAGCTTTAAAAAGAATTTCTTTGCTAAAAATACATTGAGTTCAGGTTATTTTCATAAAAATTCTTTTTTAAATGCACACCGCATGAATTTTGATTGTTTAACTGCGCTTCGCTCTTAACTCGCGAGCTGTCTCTTCGCTGTGCTGTGGAGACAGTTGCGCGCTCTCTCTTAATTTGGTTGGTGATCATTTTTTAGCTTTCTCTGCGCGGACTTTCTTTGCGCTCTTTGGGCGCGCGCGCTCGCTCACTTGAATGTTGCAGCTGATTGGCTCTTGATTGCGCTCACTTCATGTGCTCTCTCTCTTCTTTCTTTCTGGCATGCTCAGTTTTCGTGTTTTTGTGTTTTGATTCCATTCTTCTTCGCTAAGAACGTTCGTTGACCTTTTTGCTTGTGGGGCTGGTTGCGGCGCTGCTCGTTGTCGTCGTTGCTTCTTCTTACTGCTGCTGATTCTGCTGCTGCTTCTGCTGCTGCTGCTTCTGCTGCTGCTTCTTCCCGCTTAGCGGTACTTCTTAACCTGTTTCGCTGCTGCTGCTGCTGCTGCTGCTGACTTGTGATAAGTTTTCTCTTGCCGTCTATGTGTGTGTGTGCTTGTGTGTTTACTGTATAAGTCTTCCTGTTTATTTTACGATTAAAGTTAAAGGTGTGCTTTTTTTGTACGTTTGTAACAACACGTAGGTGAGTGTGTGTGTGTGTGTGTGTGTGTGTGTGTGTGTGTGTGTAGCTGCAGCTGGAGCCTACTGCGGTGCTCAGCTTCGATGACGCGGCCCCCCAAAAAAAGTAACGTTACGGACTCCAGCTACGACTTTGACTCTGAATCGGACTCTGTTTCGGATCTAAATTTGCTGCGGTCTGCACGTGACACGACACGAATAGCTTAAAGCTGAAATATATATTTCTGATTATCTATATCTTCGGAAAATCTCTGACTGTGTTTAACTGTGTTCAATTTATGAAGTTCAATATGCTCAGACATATTTTTATCTCCCCTCTCTCTCTATCTCTGTCTTGCACCTTTCCTCTCTCACTCTTTACTCATTTTAATACTTTATGTGTGGGAAAAAAATTAATTTGATTTGAAAATCAACGATACAGAATTCCTTAAGAGAACAAGCGAAGTCGTGTCGTGTCGTGTCGTGTCGTGTCACGCGGCCATCTCAAATGTGGCTGTGATGAAATACGGTCTTGACTCTTGTTGCTTTCGTGTTGTTGGGGTGTATTTTTGAGCGATGATCATGCATTTAATTAGCAGGAATTCTTTTTTTGCGCTTGCCAAAGGTAAGGTGGGAGGGGGGCGTGCAGCGTGACTGATGCAACGACAGAATCGGAGAGCTGCTGTTGCAGTTGCAGTTGCTGCTGTTGCTGCTGTTGCTCTTGGCGAACTCCTTTCTCCTTTCTTCGAAATGCAACTGACGCTGATCGACGACGATGGTCGCGATGCGCCCGATTCGCGATGTGCATTTGTCGTTCGGCATGTTTTGGGCCCACCTTCCGCACAGGTTTTGAGTGGGGGAAGGCGATTGGGGGGACTTGGCAGATGACTCCGACTCCAACTCGGACTCAGACTGAGACTTCGACTTCGACTGCGATGCGGATTCGAATTCGGAATCCAGGCAACGCGTCTGGCCATTTAGTGTTCAAACGTTTGTCCACACGTCCAGTCCACTGTTTTTGTGTTGTTTGTGCATCTCTCGCTCTCGCTCTCGCTCTCTTTCTCTCTCGCTGTCGCTGTCGCTGTCGCTGTCTGGTCCGCACTCGTTCGTCCCTCGCAGCCAATCAGTGATACCCATTCGTTCTTGGGCCACTCGTCAGTTTGCTGGGCGCCCACTTCGGCTAACAGCCGTTTGCCGTTTGCCGTTTGCCGTTTGCCGTTTACCGTTTACCGTTTACCGTTTGAAAACTGTTTGCTCTGCTCGTCGCTTCGCCTCGTGAACCTGTTCGCCGACTTTCAAACTTATTAAGTGTTCTCGTTATCGATACTTGACATGTGCACCCGAAATGCTATCGAAACTGGACTCGTTGCCAATTCGCCAAACTGTCGAGTTTGTATTTAATTTAATCACAACCAATAACTGTGCACACACATGAGGTGCTAACTAGATGAGATCCAAGAACCCATGTAACATGCCCAGCACTATCAGAGGTGAGTAGCGTCCCAAATTTATTCATGTTGCACACACACATCTGATTGCAACATGCCTCGGCGTTTTTCTTTTGCTAAATGTTTTTAATCGAAACCACACTCTGTTTGCCAGATACCATACCAAATCTTCAAATTAAATTTTAATTAGATGTAGCTAGTGGTCAGGCCTTCACCTTTTCCCAATTTAATTATTTATTACATGCCGATTTCAGTCTGATGATTAAAGTCAAGATGGACGAGCGACTAGTTCATAACTCTTTATATTTTACTTTGGACCTGTTCGATTGAATGAATGATTAATGAACAATTTGGCCAAACCTCATTCAAATGGCTTTAATCGAACATTTTAAGTATTCATTACAATAAATTCAAAATATACTATAAATATAATTAATTTTAATTATAATGGCTATATCCTTAGGGGGTACTTTAAGTGAAATTACAAATTTTAATGCCTTTATATATTGGGCATGTTGAAATGGTTTCTTTTTGAAATATGTTTAAAATCCAGATAGGGAATGGGCAAATGTTATTTGTACTGATTTGAAACCTTAGATCAAGCGCTCAAAGTTCAAACAATGCCGCAAAATAAAATACAAATTTTAATTTGTGAGAAAATTACAATTTGAGGCCGAAAGACAGCCCTTGGACATGAGCAACAAACACTTTTGCCGTAAACTCCACATGTGGTTCTTGCTAATTGTAGTTTTTAAAATACAAGAATGAAGAGAAATAAATGTAAATATATTGCAAAAGCATAAACTTATAGAGACTGTTCCTTTTTTTCTGTGTTTGGTCAATCTGAGCCGATCATAGATCAAAGTTTCTTTGTAGATCGCCACTCTTCTAGACAAGATTGTCAACAAGTTGAAGAGTGTTAACAGTTTTTCGAATATTTCAGATTTGAGTTTATCAATTTTATTTATGTTCACTAAAATGCACTTCTCAATTGAGAGAACTATTCGCAACTTTTGAGTATATTGCGGATATCTTGGTATTCACACAAGGTTGATTCAGTATATACAGTGGGTCAAAGCTTATTCGGATCAGTGTCAAAGAAAAAATGTAATTGCCTGCCATAAGCAACCATTCATTATTTTTCAAAAATTCCAAAGACCGATGGTAGGTACATGTATTAACCACCAATATGAATGGATGACCCTAATAAATTGGGGTTTCCCCACCTGCTAGGTGGGTAGGGAAAATTTTATTTGGACCAGGTACATTATGGACACCTGGGTGCCATAAAACCCGGATTTTTTACCTAAAGTTGAGTATTTTTGGTATAAATAGACCAATCCTTCGAAGTCAGTTTAGTTATATCCTGCATCTCGAGTGCAATAAGCCAACAAGGACTATGGGCAAACGGACTACCATTGAACTACGGAAACTCACCCTGGAACACCACAGAAACGGTTATTCACATCGCCAAATAGCTGAAATGGTCAATCTGAGCTACTCAACTGTGCGTAACATCATTCGGCGCTTCGTCGACGAAAATCGGATTGAGAACAAGGGCAGAAAGGCACCAAACAAGATTTTCACCGAACAGGAGGAGCGAAGGATCACCAGGAAAATAAGGGGAAATCCCAAGCTATCGGCTCCAAAAGTGGCTCAACAGGTGGAGGATGAAATGGGGAAAAAGTGCTGTGTGGAAACTGTGCGCAATGTTCTGCGCAAACATGGCTTCAATGGCCGAGTACCACGGAAGAAGCCCTTTATAAGCGCAAAAAATAAAGCGGCTAGGATGACGTTCGCCAAAACCCACTTGGACAAGGATCTGGAGTTCTGGAACACTGCCATATTTGCAGATGAGTCCAAATTCAACATTATTGGCTCAGACGGACGGAATTATGTGTGGCGACAGCCCAATACTGAGCTGAATCCCAAACATGTAAAGGCAACAGTCAAGCATGGTGGAGGAAGTGTCATGGTCTGGGCATGTATCTCGGCAGCCGGCGTCGGGAATTTGGTGTTCATTGAGACAACAATGGACAAGAATGTATATATAACTCATCGAGTTTTTCTATGCCAGCTATGTGAGATATTGGTCCAATTTGTCCAAATTTTTATATTATATATATATATATATATATATTTACTGTATTATATATAAATAAACTGCATAATATTATGATAAACTTTATTTTATTTCTTTATTTTATATCGACTTATATCAAAAAATACAAAAAGTAGCCAAAATCAGCTTAAAGTTGACCAAATTATATGTAATTTTATTTTATGATTAGCTCAAAAATTCACAAGTATTAAACAATCAATAACTGATTGATCTGATTGATCATATAAAAAACTTGACATTTATTTTGGCTTTACATTGATCTATTATCTAACCGATAAACTTGTAAACATTTCAGTAAATTAACTGTTGTTGCTGTGAATAATCGTATCTATAGTTAACTGATTAATTGTATCAAAAGTTGAGGGTGACCTTAGAACACAAGTAGTTTAGTGGAGCAATCAAAGGTTCTCCGGCTCAAGTTCCACTCACGTAACGTTTTTTTTTTAGAAGTAAAAGTATTTATGGATGTAATTATGTAGATTAATTAATAATAATTTGAAATATGGATTTTAAAGTACCAGCTGAGCTGCTTGTACTGTCTCTTAAAGTAACAAGAAATGAATAAAATAAATACATACACAGAAAGAGTATCTGAGTAGCTGAATTAGAGTACAAATATAAATTTGTATACTAAGATTTGTTGAAGTAAAGAAACGCATAAAGCAAACAAATATATATACAAAAAATATGCATATATATATATATAGATATAGAAACTTCTTAAAATCATTAAGTGATTTTTACTTTTCAAGGCTTGCTGAGAACTGAACATTTTTATATACCAAATAATTACTATGCAATTTCTGCACGATAATTATTTTTGTTAGCTCAGTGGCAACAAATTACGAATAATTCTGGTGATATTTTTGTTGGCGATAACAACAGCAAAACAAGCCATAAGACTTAGCCTTGGTAGACAACAAAAAACAAATTCATTTATTGCAAGTGGCAAGTGGCAAGTGGCAAGGGGGAAACGAACGGTACTCAATATTGAAAATTGCTTCAAGCTTCAACGCACGCAATTGGCTGGGCAAGGTTTTCCATTTATCTAAAGTTTGTTTTTCGCTTGGTTTTTCTTTGTTTGTTTTATGTTTTTTTTTTTTCCATGTGCCGCATTTCCGATTCTAGCTGCAAATGTTGCAACATCTCTGCCAAGACAAAGTTTATATCAAAAATTGTGGAGGGGAGCGGGCGCTGCGGCTGCGCCCAGCAGCAAGCATTCAGCAGTTGCCTCATCGACGACGACGACGACGTTGCAATAAACCAGTCGCTGCTGACGTCGTCAGCTAATCTTGCAACACAGTTGCGCAACAAAGAATCCGACACAACGGTACTAACGTGTTTCAGTTGTGCTAGCTGTTTTTTTTCCACATCTTCTCGCTCTCTCTCTCTCTCTTGCACTCACTGTGTTCGTTTTTTTATTTTTCTTTCTTTGTTTTCTGTGATTTGTTCTTGGCCACAATCGCAGCCAGTTCCACTTGCGTGTAACAGGTTTTTCCTCTTGAATAACTGGGACTTTCGTACGGGACTTTTACCCTGTGAGTCTCTTGCGTTCTTTCCTCTTCCTCTTCTTCTTCATTTTCTGCTTCTTCTTTTTACACTTCTCGCGTCTGTGCAAACAGAAACAGGTTAGAATCGCTCTAAGACCAACTACTGCAATAGTTGGCCAACAGCAGCAGAAGACAAAATATATATTAAAAAAAAACCACTGAAGAAATAGTGGAAAGCTTTGGCAAGCGGAGGTGGGTGGTGGGGAGGGGAGGGGAGGTGGGCTTCGCTTGATCATTACAACGGTGAGGCACACATTTTGACGTTAGAACCAACGGCGCTTCCAAGTTGCAAGTTGCTGCTGCTGCTGCTGTCTGAGCCAAATACAGCTAGAACCAGTTAGCGCTTGATAGACCAGCTTGCGCAAGATAACTTCCCCCCCCCCCCCCTCCACCGCTTACCTCCTGCCCAGCATCTGCGGAAGCGAGCTGAAAATAAATCTAAGATGATTTAAGGCAACGGAAAACATGAAATATGAAAGAAGCCAAAGCCGCCGGCTCTGATAATACTCAAAGCTAATGATGCGTCTAGCTGATGAGCAACTGGGCCCAGTTATAGGGCGATTAGCTCAGTTTTTTTTTTTCGGTTTCTTTATTTTTGTTGGTCTTTTGTATTGCGTAATGCTGCTTGGCCAATTCGGGGGCTAACGGGCTGTCAGCTGTTGTGCCGGTTGTGGCTCAAACTGTTTGCTGTTTGAGCCAACAGTTTTATAGATTCTCTTCACTTTTTTTAGCCTCTGTCCCCCCAGCTGTTTTCTTTGGCGCAAAAGTTTATTAACTTTTTTCTCGGCTTAAGAACTGATTTATTTAACAATGGGTCCATTAAACTATGTAACAGCCTTAAGGCAGCAAGTCCGAGCATGTCTTTGTGTAGTAATAGGACAATCTCGAAGACTAACAAATTTTGAGACTGGGAATTTGGAATAGAAGTTTTCGTATGCCACATTTACATAATTTGATCGACAACTGCCCCATTTTTGTGAATATCGATACAAATCGATTACCGATAACATAAGTTATTGATGAACTTGTAAATTTCACTCAGATGCCATAAGAAAAACAAATTTCATTTACCAAAACATATTTGTATATTGAATAAACTCATTTCAGCAAGTTTATTATGTATTTAACAGGGTATCACCTTGTCGAGCGATTTTGACATTCATTATGCCGATGTAATAGCCTGATTCCTCTCTGCTCAACATTTCTTACATTCACATTCTTGACATTTCGCAATTCCATTACGAGTCTCTGTTGGAGAATGTGGGAAATGTTGTTAGTGGAATCTGGCTAAAAGAGTGACCAAGTTGAAAGTGCTTGACTATGATATGCCACTCTACTCAGTCCCACGAGTCCTGTAGACGATAGGCACTTGATTCTTGAATAGCTTAAGTATTCGATCATGTACAAAGTTGAAAACCTTGAAGCAGTTTCGAAAAATATTGGCAAAAACTGAAATATTTGTTAATATGTTTTATTGTCCAAGCAGAAACATGTTTACATTTTCAGAATAAATCAGCAGTCAATAAACAATTGTGTTTTTAAGCAACATTAGAAAATCGACTCAGGCAATTATCGTCAAAATCCTAGCAGAATGCGTCGCCTTAATCAGGAAAAGATGCAGCATCCTAGGGCAGCATGTCATGAGACCCAGGGACATAGAAACCCTCAACCCGACAACGTTCCTGGCATTCGTGCAGGAGCTGGGACTGATGGAAGAGCTGTAGTCTCAGTAAGGGAACACAATGGACCTTATAGGTCGCAGTGCTAGCCTTTTCCCCCAATTATAATAATAATAATCGTCAAAATAAAATACGCTCAAAAGATATATGATATATATACTTATACAGACGGAGAATATGATATATTGAAGCGGATTTTGATGCTATTGAAGAATATATACTTTAGGGAGTCGCAAACCATTTCGTTGTACCATTTAAGCACATTTCAAATTTGTTTTAAATAATTGTTGTTGTTGTTGTTGTTGTTGTCGTTATGGTTGTTGTTGTTGTTGTTGTTGTTGTTATGTTCTTGAAATTTAATTTTATTTTGAGCAGAAGTATTTAAATTCAAATTGTGGCGCGCAAAATATTGTTAGTCAAAATCAACCCTTAATGCGAGACAAGAATTTCCCCATTTCGGTATTCACCACAACAGAAATTTCCCAATGGAAATGGAAGGAGACTTTGCTTAAGGGTTGGAAAAGCTGCGCAACATTGCCGCGCGCGCTTTTCCAGTTTTTCCTGACTATGCACTTGGCATTATGCCTACTAACCCTATTTTGCAGCGCAGCGAGTCCCATTTTTCGACTGCATATAATACAGCGCACACACTCACACTCACACACACTCGCGCACACACTCGCACTCACACACACATACAAACACATAGACAGCCTGGCATTGCGATTTTTCCCCATTAGAAGTCCTTTTTCCAAGCAGCTGAGTGGCGAAACGGAAAGTGCGGCACGAAATGTGTTTGTGGCGCACTTGAATTTGGGACACATTCCCGCAAAGGACGCATCTAAAAGGATACGCGGCCCCAGCACGAACTTTCAATATCACAAAATTAACCAAAAGCTGACAAATTAATATAAAAAAAAAATACAATTTAAATAAAAAAAAAAGTGTTGTGTAAAATTGAAGAAATATTTGAAGGAAAACTCAGTTTTTGAACTTGACAGCAAAAGGAAAAAGTGTCAACAATGGAAAACCTGTGGAAAAAAGTATTTGTGCAAGCGACTGCAGCTGCAGTGGAAATACAAATAAATATATATATATGCAAATAGAGGAAAACTAATACAAATAACGGAATCAATGTCAGGAAAATGAAATATAAATGAAATGCGTGTCGAGTGAATTAAAGTGTAACTAACATAGAAAAACTGAAAAGCGAAAGCGTTGCATTAACTGTGAATTGTTGTGTGTTGTGTGTTGTGTGTGTGTATCGATTTGCATAGGTGTGTGCGTGCGTGCGTGCGTGTGTGTGTGTGTGTGCGTGTGTGCTGAAAAATCGATTATTAAAGCCACAGCTGCTGGCTGTTGGCTGTTGGACTTGCTGGCGGGGGTTGGTCGGGTGGCAACTGCAATGTGGGCATCAACGGGCGCTAGGGTTGCGTGCCGCTATGTGGAAATCTGCTAGCAGCAACAGCAACAGCAATAGCAGCAGCGACGCTGGCAGTGGCAGGAACAGCGACACACTTCCAGTCACTTGTATTTTGACGTCAAATTCCAATGGCGCCTTGCAGCCATCCAGTGGCAGCGACAGCAGCAGCAGCAGCAGCTCGTTGCATGTGCAGCGCCAGGATACGACAACAGCAACAACAACAACAACCACAACAACAGCAACAGCAACCGCAACAACAATCGTAGCAATAGCAATAGCAACAGCAGCATTTGCCAGTTACGACCACAGATACAACCGTGCAACATCAGCAGCAGCAGCAGCAGAAGCAGCAGCAGCACAATAGTCCAGGTGCAGCAGCAGCAGTTGCAGGATATCTCTTTGAAATCTTTAACATATTGTGACGTATTTAAACAATGGAAATGCATTTTGGCAGCGGCCCACAGCAACAGCAGCAACAGCAACAACAGCAACAACAGCACAACACCAATTTAACACAAAGGCGACTGATTTACTGTGCAACAAAATAAAAAACCAAATAAAACTTATTTGCAACAAACTCGAATACCAGGAACATAATTGAGTATACGACGCATATTCCAAGCTGCAGAAAATTGACAGCAACAACAACAAGCTGCAGCAGCAGCACAGGTGTATATACAGCATATATATATACATATATATATATATATATATAAATATTATGAATAATAAATATTATTAAATTGAAAGCAATTCAAAATTTAATGTGTGACTTATATTATAAACGATTTTAAGTGCACTTTTGTAAGGCTGATTTTTCTCAATTTATTTTGATGTTGTGCTTCTACACCAAACCCAAAAATCAAAAATCAAAAATCGAAAACCAAAATGAAAACCTACATTTAAAATAATAAAAACAAACAAAGAGCGAAGAAAAGTTTGCAAAGTGCTTAAGTTATTGAAAGTAAATAAATATTGGAACAAATCAATTCAATAGTTGCAGCTGGGAAAACACATCAAGCAGCAACTGTTGCAAGTGCTGGCCAGCGAAAGAAAACTTGAAAAATTGTCAAAAATATTCTAAAAAAAAAAGTGATTGAAGGAAAAATCGAAAAGTAATAGTAATTAAATATTAAAAAAGTAATCTGAAAGTTAAACAATAGCAATCAATTATTGCAGCAGGTGTAGAAAGTTGTTCATAATGAGAAACAGACAAAGATAAGCTGTAAATGAACAATACCCAAATCAATAGTAGTAAATCCAGTTAAAAGTTATATTAATAATGCAACAGTATTCTAAAGTAAACGCACAACAACTGTAGCTATAAGAAACAACAGCAACAACAGCAAGTGTTGCTGGCTTTATACACCACAGTGTTTAGGAAACGGCCCTCACAACGGATAGGCCAAGAGATCTCCTGCTGATACAGCAGGCAGCGCCAGTTGGCAGCAACAGAGCCAGTGCAGCAGCAGCAGCAGCAGCAGCAGCAGCATCAACTGCCAGCAGCAGCTATCTGGATGCGGATGCTGCCACTGCGGCAGCCGTTGCAAATTTGCGCAGCAAAGTGCCCTCAATATCGATAATACCGTTGCCAGCGGCAACCACCATTGTGGCGAGAGCAACTGCAACTACCACTGGCAGCGGCAGTGGCACGTCTACGCCCACGAACCGGCGCAGCAGTGTGAGCACCTCAAATAAAGCCACATCGCCACCGCTGGCCTTTCTAACGGATGCAGCAACCGCAACTGCAACACCGGCAACAGGGGCAACCTACGTGCGACCGCAGCAGCAACATCAGTATCAGCAGACGGACAAGTGCACCGTTCTCAAGTTGGATGTGGTGCGCAGTCAACGGGAGCCAGTGACGACCATACGCAGCCTGGCCAGCGCCACTGTTGTTAGCGATGCACCCAACAGCAGCAGCAGCAACACAGCAGCAACTGCAACAACCGCCGCCACAACAACGACAACAACAACGTACCTGCAAATCGAACAACAGCTCAGCGAGCTGGCAGCCATTGATGAGGACGACGATGAGAATATGGCCAGCCTGCTGGGCAGCAACATCAGCAACATAACCATCAGCAACAGCAACAACAGCAACAACAACAGCAGGAGCAGCAACAACAATCGATCGCATCTGCTACCCGCACAGATACTGGCCAATCAGCCGATCATTGTGAAGATTGAGCCGACGCAGGCCTTCCACATCATTGATGAGGGCGACACGCGGGTGCTCAGCCTGCCGTTGAACGATGCCGACAAGCTGGGCGCCAGCTGGATAGATCTCAAGGATATTGCTGGCCTGCAAGCGGGCAGCGGCGCCACATTGCTGGACGTCTGCTTTGAGACGGCCACGGTGGGCGAGGAGGTGGAGGAGGAGGTGGAGGGTGTAACGATTGTGGCCAGCGCATCGCCAGAGGCGCCACAGCATCACCAGCTGCACGAGGAGGCGCAACTGGCAGAGCCGGCGCCCAAGCGTTTAGCGCTGGCAGCACCACAACAACAACAACAGCAGCAGCAGCAGCAGTCGAAATTCATGTCAGAGCCACCGGCGCTGGCTCGCTCGAGCAGCTTTGGCAGCTTGGGCAGCTTTAGCGGCCTGAGCAACATTAGCATTGTTGGCAAGCACATGGCCAGCAGCGAAACCAGCAGCAACAGCAGCAACAGCACCAACAGCAGCAGCAACAATCGCAAACCGACCACGCCCAATGAGAGGCTCAGGCAGCGAGAAAGAACACCACCGCCGCTGCTGCCCACACAGAAGCCAGCCACAGCCACAACCACAACATCAGCAACAGCAACAGCAACAATAACAACAACAGCAACCGCGACAGCATCAGCAGCAGCAGCAACCACAGCGACAGCATCAACAACAGCAGCACGCGATAGAGATAGGGAGAGAGACAGAGAAAGAGACAGAGACAGAGACAGCAGCAGCAATGGAGCTATGACAGGTCAGTATTCATATTCAGTTATACAGTGAAACCTGCTTAGCGTGCACAATGTCACGTTCCACATATGTGGACTGAAAAGCGCTCTGAGAACGCCAGAAATGCCTTTTAAATATTCACAAAATGCTATTACCAAGATATATATATAATATATATATAATAATAATATAATAATTTAATATACGAAAAACGTTTGGAAAGTAATTAAAGGGATTGCAGAGGAGAAAATATCCTCGAAAATGTTTTCCATATTTCCACTAGCTGCTCTTTGATGTCTGATCCGTAATTCAATATCCATTCTCTGTGTTACTACAGCAAATAAAAGTAAGGCCATGAAAAAAGAAGCTGCTTGGGCAGATACCCCTTATGAGTGCATGATTACCGCCTTATAGAAATGACCATTTAAATATTTATCAATTATTTAATATTGAATATTAAATCCTAGAAAATACTTCGAGTTGGCTTTTTGGGACACTTGGACACTTGGTCAATTGATTAACTTGATATTTAATTAATGTAGCATAAATAATTAAATACAGTTAACTTCATTTATTTAGAATATATAATTCTATAAGCTCGATTAAATATGCCCACACAAAATATTCAACTTCGATTATTCGATTTGGTCTATGTTGTGCACAACAATTGAAACTTCTTACGGAATTCACGTAAGCAATTTTTACTTACGGTGTAAGGAAAACTCGAGTTAAATAATATATAATAAATATATATATATGTATAAATATATATATATTTAATTACGAGTACTGGCGTAGTTATAGCAAGTCGCCTTCAGTTTCTAGGGCGTCCTTTATAGCCATTTTGAACACTTAGTCCAGTTAGTATTATTTAAGCTTTGGGCCACATTTTGGAAGAAAATGGCTTAAAATCAAATAAAAATTAATGAAAAAGAAAGGGTATAGAATAGGTATATATATATAGAAAGGTATATATAGATACATTTGAATGATTATGGGGTCGACGAGTAAGACGAGAGTGCGTCTGATTTCTTGTGAATAGTCTCAAACTTAAGTGCCGCATTAGAATTATAGTTGCAGTTTCGAATATAGACATCATTTAACGATTGTACAGTTTGTACTGTATCTGAAGAGTGGGAGATAAAGCCGTGAGACATGCAAATGATGGCATTGCGCAAGCAGCCAGCCCGGACCACAATTAACACGGCTGACACAGCGTCTTCTGGCATCAGTCAGCAACTGGCAACCAGTATCATCAACATCAACAACAACAGCAACAAGAGTAACAAGAGTAACAGGTGTATGTGCGTGTGTTTTTACACACCCATGCCAAAGAATTTCAATTTACGCGAGCCGATTTATTGGCTATTCACCTCTTGTGGCAGCAACAGCTAATGCTAAACTTAAGCCACAACAACAGCAACGGCAACAGCAACATCAACAGCAACAGCAACAGCAACTACAGCTACAGAGCTCGACTGCGGCTGTGTCCCACTTTCCATAGACGACGTCGGTTGCAGCAGTAAATACAAATAAAAAAATAAAAAAAAAGCAAAAACAAAATAAAAGACAAACGAATAGAATAACAAGTAAGAGTGTTCTAGTCGAGAGTGCTCGACCACAAGATACCCTACACTACAATCGCAGCTAGCAGACTGCAAGTGGAGAAACATAGGAACTTTGGCAACAGCTCCAGGTATTATCCCATCCACTATATCCGATATAAATTCTCATTTTGAACATTTCTCGAACATTTACCTTGTTCAGCGATAAAACAGAGAAAACAGCTGAGCTCCTTATATATACACAGTAATTATGTAATTATTAATAATTACTTATTTAAAATAAACGACAGGCTAATTAAATTATCATAATTAAAAAGTATTTCATTTCTGCTTTGCTTTGGGCATCAAATTAAATTTAAAATAAATAAAATTATTAAAATTGCAAAAGTTTTACCTCTCTTGGAATATCAGTTGATATTGACATACTTCCCATAGCATCGATGCGAAATTGTTCAGAATGTTGCCACTTATAGGAGAATATTGACAGGCAACATTTGAAATGTTGAATTCCGCCTATAGCTTCTATAGTCTATATATGCCTCATGGAGTCGGAGTTGCCTTAACCTGCCTGTTGCACACACTTGCCCCATTTCGTGTTAGCCTCCCTGCTCGCTTATAATGTGTACAGGGTATACTAAAAAAAAGGAAAAAAAAACATGTTTTGACATACTAAATAAGCCGCAAGTCGCTTGGCGAGCTGTGAGCTGTGTGCTGGGCGCGGGGGGAGAGGTAGTAGCTGAGGGGGGTGTTCTTTATCATTAGGTTCTGTTAGTTTTGTGCGATTCTTGCTGCTTCGACACATTCGCTTTACGGCTCTTTGACTCACTTGCGGCACAAATGAGCCACACACCAGCTATTCCTCCCCACCCCTCACCAACCTTGCCTCTTGCGACTGCTTTGGCAGTCAAGTCACAGTTGTGGGCACTTGTTCATCGCTCAGTTTGTTCCACACACATTCTTGGCTCATAGTTTTTACCGTAGCACGAACCTTAGCGGTAAAAGCCTCAGCTACAAACTATACAGTTAGCTGTATAAAGTCTAAGCACACACTCACACACACACACACACATACACACACAGCTAGCTAGCTGGCCATAGATACATTCAGTCGATTACAATAGAACGCTGAGTGAACAGCAATTCTTCACAATGGTAATGAGCTGGCAAAGCTGAGGCTATCTGCAGCTGCTATCTGTACACTCAGAAAAACGAAAAAAAAACTGCATTCTAAATCAGTTTATTACTTCAAAAACTGTTGCTGATATTCTTAAGAGCAGTGATTTCTGATTGTCGTCAGTTCGATTGTTTTTTTCTGAGTGTAACTTTATCTAAGCTTGAAATTGATTTGGCTGCTTGAGGCGACCGCAGTTGTCAGTTTTGATGTCTACAAATGAATAGCCAAAGCAGGAGCAGTCGCCTCAGGCACATGGGCGTAACTCGTAACTGTCTAAAAGGGGATTTCAGAAAGAGAGACAGGGAGAGAGAGGGAGTGTGAGAGAGAGAGATAGATTGAGAGAACCCCAAACAAAGATTGATCTACATTTAGTTAACTTGTGGCTGGGTTTTGTTGATATACTTCAACTCGAGGCGTTTGCTTTGGCCTAACTCTGCGGCTCATTAGCCTGTAAACTGAACACTTATGTCAATTGATGATTGATGAGTTGCATGTTGCATGTTGTATGTTGATCGTTGATTATTGATCGATAACTATACCAACGGAGCTGGGCAATTCAGCAGCTTCAAAAGTCAACAGTTCTTTTTTCCCAAATTGTATTAATGGTCTTGTCTCTAAAATAAATATATAAATATTTTCCAAACAGCATAAATATTGGAAATGATTTGAAGTGTTTTTTAATTTGAAATCAATTACTATTCATTTAAGAACAGTTGCTGAACTTGATCGATTTTTACCATCGTGATTTGCCTTCGGCAATTTGGATTCGAAAACCAATTTCATTTTGGTAAAATATTTGATAATGTTTGTATTTGATGCGTATAATTAATAGAAGTAAACTTAACTGTTAATTGTTCCTAAAAGCAACAATATAATAAATATCATCAGATGTATTTTTTATTCGATTTTCGACTGTTGACTTAAGGTCGCTGTTGGGATGTGCGATTTTCTACCAAATGTAGAGCAGCAGACGCATTAATAATGCCATTAAATTTGGCACGGAACTAACAATAGCATCAAATGAATCGATTATGGCCAACTAACTAACCAGCTTAGTTGGTAAACTAGCTAAACGAGCCAAACATTTGTTTGCAGCCACTACATTCGACCCTGAAGTTGGCCATTGGTATCCAAAAAGCTGGAAAAAAGAGAAGAGAAGAGAAGAGAAGAGAGAAGAAAAAAAAAACAGAGAAGCGCATTACACAAGACAAAACCCATGACGAGAGCTGTGTGGATAACGAGTTGCGATGTTTCAGGCGAACGCACTATCACTTTTGCGAATTCATATGCATATAGAGACACCTACACTCAGCAAAAAAGTTGCCTCGAAACATAGAATGACAATCAAATAAATGTTGTATTTGAGTGTGACCTGACCAGTGCCAAAATGCATACCTTTCGTGTCGGAAATTAGCAGTTGAAAGATTTAGCGAAATTATTATCATTGTTGTAAGCGTATATATCAAATGTGAGGTTGTGTTATTGTTATAATATATATAAGATGGGTTCCGGGTCACAGGGACATAGCGGGGAACGAAGAAGCCGATAAGCAAGCAAGAATGGGGGCAGAGAGACCCATGATAGGCCCTGAACCGTATTGTGGCGTAGGAGGACACACAGTACGGCTGTGTATCAGGGATGAGGAAAGACTGATGCGGGAACGAAGCTGGGCTGAGACACCAGGACTCCGACAAGCCAGAAGTCTCCTAGGTGGCTATTATCAATAGCGATTTAAGCAAATGATATCCATGGGGAAGAATAGACTCAGAATACTCACAGGTCTATTGATAGGACACTGTAGACTGAGAAGTCACCTAACCAAATTAGGTATTTACAGCAGCAACATATGCAGGGAGGAATCCTCGACGCACACCCTAGCAGAATGCGTCGCCTTAACCAGGAAAAGATGCAGCATCCTAGGGCAGCATATCATGAGGACCAAGCCTCAACCCAACAAAGATCCTGGCATTCGTGCAGGAGTTGGGATTGATGGAAGAGCTGTAGTCTCAGTAAGGGGGCACAATAGACCTTATAGGTCGCAGTGCTAACTATCCCCAATTATAATAATAATAATAATATTGTTATAATATTGAATATAAGTATATATATATATATTTCCCTTCTTAATTCCATTGAATTTTCTTTTTAAAATTAAAAAAATTATGTCTCAACTTTAGGATTGGTTTTTAATCATGTTGCTCAGATTGTAATTAGATATTAGTAGTCCGGCATTATTATATTTTATTTTATATTATATATCTTAATAGAAAATATTTCTGGAAAATTTTTTATTTTATTTTATTTTATATATATATTTTTTTTTATAAATAAAATTTTTTTCTCAGAAACCAAATGGTTTTCTGGACTTCAGGTCGATTTTCGATTGAGGGCGATTTTCAAAATTTAAGGCAAATGTAGTTTTTTCGAGTGTATGGTTATTTATATATCTGTATCTATCGCATGATCGCATAGATGTCCCCCATTGTTGTTGGTACATATTACTTATGCATATGATTTGGCGATGGGTTCATTATAATTTCAGTCAAACAACGTTTGCATTTCATGCATGAATCTGCCGACCCCCCCAAGAGGCCATGTAACTCGTCTATCCGTCCGTCCGTCCGTCCATTAGCCAGCTCCGCATGAGGTTTCTTTCCAATCGACCGTAGCAGTTTCATTATCATATTTACGTTTGATTTTTATTTTTTGCACATTTGTTTTTTTTTTGCCAACCTTTTTTTAGTTGATGAAGATTTCGTAATATGGAGTTTGATTTTTTTGGATTTTTGGTGTTTCATATATCTGTTTCGTTTATGCAAAGTTTATGCTATGATATATTTGTGTGTGTGTGTGTGTGTGTGTGTGTGTGTGCTTGTTGCGGCAGAGTTAATTGTATGTCTTACAACAATAACAAGACATAAATTTGCAGCAATAAATATTCATTTATTAACTTTAGCTACAACATTTTGTGTTGTTAAGCTGCGTTTCGAATTTGGCAAACCGAAAGTGGCTTGCAACATTTGACTTTTTTCTTAATACATTGCTTGACTCGATTTGAAATTGTGTTTTACCTCCTTTTACCTCCTTTAGCAAAATTTCAATATTATATTATTTATGCACATTTGTGCTATGGCCCGATTTGCTGAACTTTGACTCTTGGTTTACCTTGAGAGCTGCTCTGTTTTCGCAAATGCTTTTTACTTGTCCATTTTTAGATTTTTTTCATTTTTTTTATTTTTTTATTTTTTTTTATCAACTTTCAAAATTAAAATGAGTTTTATTTTTCATTTTTGCATTTAAACGGAGATTTAGTTGGGCAACATCTTCACAGACATTAAGCAAAGCCATTGAACAGTCACTAGTGGATTTTATTTATTTCACTTATAACTAGATCGATTTCGTTATGTATATATATATAAATATGTTTAAACTATCTTTAAAATTTAACTTAATTACATTTTACTGAGAGGTGCGAACATAATCGTAAAGTTTTCAATAATTAAATGAAAATAAATAATACAAATAAATAAAAAAAAAATATATATATATATATATATATCGTAATATAATTCTGAAGGTTTTCAAACTCTAACTATTCAATTTTCGACTGACTTTGACTAAATACCAACTTGACTAAGCCTTAAAGTTGATCCAGTTAAACATATCTAAGTGCTACGGGAAAGTGGCATATGTTATCATATTTGTGTGTACATATGTATCTGTATGATGTAAAAAATGCATTTATGCGCAATTTGCAGAGCCATTAGAAAACAATTTTCATGCATAAGTGAGTCGTTGAGGAAAGTAAGCTCAAAGTGTAATTAAATGCCGCACTAAGGATAAAGGCAGCAAAGGAACAAATGGACAAGCAATGTGGCCCAGGCAGACTCGTCCAGACAGAGAGAGAGAGAGGGAGAGCGAGAGCGAGAGGGAGAAGTCGACTGCAATGCACACAGTTTGGCCTAAAAAGCAATTGACCTGCTAATTGGGAATTTCAAATGGAAATGACAGTAGCCGTCGCAGTCGCCGTCGTCGTCCGCAGTCGCAGCGAAGCGCAGTACAAAAAGGAAATGAACGAAAATCGGCAACAACAAAAAACAAACAACAACAACAACAACAACAGCAAAAACAACGACAACAAAAAGTGCTGTAATAGTAATATGGCACACAGCTTTTTCCGCCTGCAGCAAAGCTTTGATTAACAAAGAGAGAGAGAGTCGCTCTTTCTAAGAGCGGCGATAACAGCTGATTAGTAAAAAGCGCGCGCTGCTCACTCTTACACACACACACACGCATACACACTCACGCTCTTCACATAGAAAAGCGCCAGTGGAGCGGTTGCCATAGCGAATGAACGGCATAAAGCGTAATGTTGAAAAAAATTGAAGAAGTCATCGGCACAGAGACACATATACCCACTCAGCAAGCAGCGCTGCCAGCGTCGCCGTCGTCATCAACAGTGGTGCTTGTGCTTTGCAAGAGGAAGGAGGAGGTAAGGGGAGCCCTGACTATACTTTTTTTGTTTTTGCTGAGCGTAACGTGGCTGGCTATCCTCGCTCTTTGGCGCGCGCGCTCTCTCTTTGTGTCGGTGTGTGTGTGTGCGCGTTTGTGTGAGTTGCTGCCACACTGTGAGGCCGCAATGCGGCGCGCCACTTGGACAACGAACTCGATAACATTTTGAGGCAGTCTTCAGCTACACTTCGTATTGAGCGTATCGCGGCGGCGGTGGTTACGATGCGTTGCGCGTTGTATCTTTATTATTAATTATTTGTTGTTGTTGTTTATACTTATTGTATATGATTTGTGTGTGTGTGTGTGTCTCTCTCTCGGTGTATGCGTTTTTTCCAACAATTACACGCGCGTCTCTCGCTCCGCTCCACAGTGCGTGCGTGTGTCTCAAAATTTGATGTGTGTGCAGCAGCAGCAGCAGCAGCAGCACCAGCAGCAGCAGCAGCAGCACCACCACCAGCAGCAGCAGCACCAGCAGCAAATGCAACAACAGCAACAAATTCAAATATCGCAACATGCCTGGCTAATTTGCTGTTCGGCATCTGTGAAGTTGTTTCGGTTTCAGCTGTAGGCAAAAATCAGCCAACAACAAAAAAAAAATATAAAAATCCAAATAAAAAATACAAATAAAAAAGAAATGAAAAAATCAGAAATATATGTATATGTAAAAAGTGCATTCAAATTCCAAATCGTGCCTAACTGCAGCAAATGCAACTGCCTGCAAATCGCTGCAGCGACATCGTGATGCGGCAACAACAACAACAACAACAACAACTACAACAACTGCAACAATTGCAACAACAGCAACAACAAAACGGAAGTGCAAGTGACGTAATTTATTGGTACAGACTCCAAAAACAAACAACAAAAAATACGCTTTTGGAGCAGCTGAGAATGCAAACGCCCCTAATCCCCCCCCCCCCAACACCCCCCACTCGCACACACTTCAACATAATACAAATTGTGTAATACAATAAATGAGTGCGTGTGCGTGCGTGTGTGTGTGTGTGTGTGTGTGTGTTTGTGAGTGTGTGCATCAAGCCATAAAGGATAATTTAAAAATCCATGGATATATATATATATATATATCTGTTGGTACACAAATTGGATTATTTATGCGGATTATGGATAACAGATCAATTATCAACATTATTATATATATATATATATATATATATATATATACTTATATATATGTTCTTGAGTTGTCAGAGTTCGATTTGGATACATTTCTCAATATCAATTTGCAATTTACTTCAAGTTTCGAGTGTATTAGAATCTGCCCCAGATTTGATTTACAGTTGTAATCATTAGCTTTTACTGTTATAATCATTATTATTGGAGTAACCAACTTCCAAAGTGCCTCAACTTCGCCTATATCTTTGTCTATATGTTTTGCTGATATTATCATTATTGATACACGATTTCTGCAGTTATTCAACTTGATCCTTGTGCATTGGTTTGGCTTTATCTTTGTCCAACCAATTTTGCCAATTTGTACCCTATCTTATCTCATCATCTAAAATTGGCATTACGAGTTACACTTTCCAATTTGGTTTTGTGAATATTGTTCCAATCAGAAATCTATATTTTTTGTTGGTTCTTTGTAGCACAGAAGATAATCTCTGTTCGTTCAGTTTAAATAGAAACTTTCGTTAACCAATTCAGAATATGTATTCTTGAGATTAGTTTCTACTCGAATACTTTTCATAGATTCAATATTATTATTATATATTTCAATTTCCATGATTTTCTTGCTGGAGAAATCTGAGTTTGGAAAATTAGTCAATGCTTCTGCCTCTCATATGATTTATATGATTTATATTCAAAATTTGTTCAAATTTTAGGATTCCTGATTTTTGAAATGAAAACTAAAAACTTGAAGTCAGATTTATGTTCAACTTACCTAATTAAGTTCCAGTTAGTGGTTGCATTTATTGGGCCTTAAGTAGGCGCACTTCTAACAAGATATTAGCTGGCCTGCATATCTTCAGCTTGTTCAGTTTTGTGTGTTCTCTGTGTGTGTTTTGCTGTCATCATCATCATCATCATCATCATCAGCCAAAACAGTCATCTTTCACAATGCAGCAACATTGTTTTTCTGTCCAATTCCAATTCAAACCCCCCAAAAAAGATTGCTGCAAATTGTTGCCCATTGTGCCCAGTTATTGTTGCTGTTGCTGTTGCTGTTGCAGTTGTTTTTGGCTTGTGATTATAATAGTAGACAGTTTCTTAGCCAAAGAAGACTGCCTAGCATTAGCCAGTAGGCAGCAAACAGTTAACAACAGTTAGCTCAACTCCCCAGTAAGTCACCCAGTCGGCTCAGCTCAGCTCAGTTCAGTTCAGTTCAGTTCAGTTGAGTTCAGTTCAGTTG
>JAWNMF010000256.1:6607500-6822500 GCA_035044305.1 Drosophila nigritarsus
TTCGACATGGCAATCAGTTTGCTGACTAGTCACCTCAAAAGACACCCTTTTATCGTAGCTGACTCACACACACACGCACTCACAGTTACATTTGTAAAACACACACACACACACACACACACACACAAATTAAAATTCGCGAATTGTAATGCCAAAAAAAATTTATATAAATATATGAATTGGTATATATATATATATATATATACACATGAACAATTTTTATGGCTGCGTATTGTGTGTGTGTGTGTGTGTGTGTGTGTGTGTAAAAAAAGTTGTCAGTTTTTGTTGTTGTTTTTATTGTATTTTACACGATGCTTTCGATTGCGTTGGCAAATTGAGTTTATTTTTATAATACCCGTATCTGCCCGATTATATATGTATGCTAATATATGTATATGGCTATATATATACATAATATTCAATATTGTGTAAGAATTTGTGCATTTATTGCAGAAACTAATGCCGCAAACACCTCCCCAACTCGACTCAACGCGCACTTATCTGCTTTGGGGGCCAGAACTTTGCGTTCTTTGACCTCTTGACGGGGTCAGCGGCCCAAAATGAATAATGAGCATTTGTCAGGCATTTCGCTTTCGTTGGGGGACTGGGCATATCATCGCCAGGACGCCGGTCATAAATCTTAATCGCCAGACCTCAATCTCGGCGGGTGTTTAACGAGTGGAAAACCTTTAGTCCGGGAAATGGCCAAGAAATGAGCATTTCAACCCCAATTCCCACACCCCAAATCCAAGCTCAAAGTCAATCAAAGCGCTAATGTTGCGTGCGCTGACCCCCAACAACTATTATTACACATTTTGATGTCCTTATTCGAACGCGTGAAAAAGCTATAAAACATACCAAAAAACCACATTCCCTACAGTTAATGGTCGCTGGCCACTTTTTGCACGACATATGTAATATTTTAGACCAATTTTATGGGGATTTGCAACATTCGCAACATACTCAAATAGTTTTCAAATATTGATAATGGATGCCAGCTGACAGAATTGGACAGAAGACCGGAAATATCGTTTCAGCTGTTGCTGCGGATCAGAATACAATCGGGCTAATATAGTATTATGTTATGCAGTTTTTCAGAGCTCAAATTCTTAATCTCTCAAACAATTTTCTAATTTGCTCTGAAATAGCCGTCTTTTTTCGTTAAGTGTAGTTTAGTTTTGTCAATGGGAAATGGGAGCTTTTCTGTGACTTGTTTTCACTTCGTTCCCAACCCCCAAAAATGTCGAGCGATTAAAAGCCACCAAAAACCCGACACCAAAACTGTTTTTAGCTGCGTGAGTTGCGTGTGCACACGACTTGATGGCATGTTTGGGCGGGGTGGTCGGTTGGGGGAGGGGGTATACAAGCTAGGGCAGTGGCAGGAGCTGTGGCAGCTATGGGGTGCGGTGGGGTGTTGGGCGCCCTGCAGCAGCGCATGTACAACTCATCGAAATATGTATATATGCAATTTGCGTTTATGACTTCCGCGACAGCAGCCGCAACAACAACAACAACAACAACAACGCCAAAAGCAATAGCAGCAACAAAAGTGCTGGCAACTTTGTTTTATTGAAATTTTCACTTCGAGTTGTCTCGCGTTTTGCCAAAAAACAGCAACAGGCAACTCGTCGCTCGACATTTGGCACTCGGTACTTCATAAAAATTAAGCAAAAAAAAAAAACGCGACGACAATAAAATGTGAAACAGCAACAGAAAACAGATAGTACGGTACAAAGTGAAAGAAATGCGGCGTAAACAGAAAGCGGCCAAAAATTTAACAAAAAAAAAAAAAAAGAAAGAAAAAAGCGAAAAGCGAAAGACTCGTTGTCGAAAGTGGCTGGCGATCGCACGTTTCCAGCCCCGCCCCGTGGGGGCTGCCAGCAGGCCCTTACAGCCAAATGAAAAAAAAGAGAAACAAAAAATTATTAAAAGAGCAAACGACAGAAAAAAAAGTCAACGTTTTTCTTGCGTTTGCTCTTTGCTGCTGCTGCTGCTACTGTTGTTGTTGTTGCTGATTGTGTAGTCTAGGCACACACACACACACACACACACACATACGAACACAGCCTGCAGGTCGCTGCCCAAACGCCACCCACTTCTCTGCATTCATAAAACATACGCGCGATAGTGCGAACCCCTCACACCAAACTATAAACCAGCACTCTCTATCTCTCTCCCTCTCCCACTCCCGCTCTCTGTGTCGCTTTGTGTGATGAGCTTCGACAAGCAACGGCACAATACACAATCATCATCAACGTCAACATAGTAAAAGTCTAAAATCGACAAAAAATTTAATTTTCGGCGGTCATTCACCCGAAAAGATCCACACACACACGCACGCACATAGAAGCACACACACACACACACACGCACATAGAAGCACACACACACACACACAGACACAGGCACAGACGCGAAAAGCACACAGACAGTCGGCTCTCGCTCAGAGAGTGCGTGAGTTGCGTGAGTGCGTATATGCATGTGTATGTGTGTGTGTGTATGTGTGTGTGTGTCAGTGGTGAGCTTCTCTCGTTGTTTTACGGGAGCGTTGACGCGTCGACGTCATCGCAACGCATATTACAACATGCGAGCGGTTGGCTGAGGGAGGTGGCTCGTGGGGGAGGTGCAGCAATCGAATTCGCTTTCACACACTCACACATGCACATAGACAACGCAATGCTTTCTATGGCTTGACTACGCCTCCGCCTGCGCCTCCAGCAGCAGCGGCAGCCGCAGCTCAAATTTTATTATTTACGCATGAATTTATAGAGAGAGCGAGTGAAAGAGCTTTGTTCCAAGACAAAGAGCGAGACAATGGCAGCGCTAGCTGGCGAGAGCGAGAGAGTTGCGTTAGTTTTGCCATTAGTTTACAGGGCTTCTGCAATAGGCGCAGAACTCTCAAATACACTGCTAAAATTGCTGAAATGCAATCAATGAGCATGAGAACTGCACTCTGAAGAACAAAGAAAGTTCGCTGATTCAAATCTAGAATAGATAATGCAAAGAAGTTGATAATAATAAATGAAAATAAAACAACACAAAAAAAAAAATTAGTGTAACTTTGGCCTTAACTTAATATATTTATCGAACATAGAAGAATCTAGTATATATGGAGATATAAATCCAATTTAAACATACAAATTACAAAAAATAATAATTTAAATATAAAATTAAGTAAATAAATAATTCCAAAAAATATGATTGATCAAAATGTTTCCTTCCCCTTTTCGTCGATCAACTAAATTTAACAAACATATAGGAGGAATAATATAAATAATGTTGATCGAAATCTGTTCCAAATACTACAAAATAATATGTTTGAAAGTAATAAAAGTATAACTAACAAAATGGAGCTAATCGGAATCTATTTACTTAAAGAAATACACTTCACAAAAATATCAATTTCCACTCCTTGTTCCATAAGAATCGACCAAGTCAACATTATATATATATATATATGTATAATACATATAAATTAGGCCCTGAACACACAATACGGCTGTGTATCAGGGATGAAGAAAGACTGATGCGGGAACGGAGCTGGGCTGAGACACCAGGACTCCGACAAGCCAGAAGTCTCCTAGGTGGCTATAATCAAAAGCGATTTAAGCAAATGATATCCATGGGGAAGAATAGACTCAGAATACTCACAGGTCTATTGACAGGACACTGTAGACTGAGAAGTCACCTAACCAAATTAGGTATTTACAGCAGCAACGTATGCAGGGAGGAATCCTCGACGCACATCCTAGCAGAATGCGTCGTCTTAACCAGGAAAAAATGCAGCATCCTAGGGCAGCATACCATGAGGCTTAAGGACATAGAAAGCCTCAACCCAACAAAGATTCTAGCATTCGTGCAGGAGTTGGGATTGATGGAAGAGCTGTAGGCTCAGTAAGGGGGCACAATAGACCTTATAGGTCGCAGTGCGAACTATCCCCAATTATAATAATAATAATAATACATATAAATATATTTTCCCCAAGAACTTCAATTTAGTTAACCTTTATTATTATATTTTATTATTATCTGCACTTCATGGCACACAATTTCTTGCAGTGCACTTGTGGCATTTGTTTGCATTTGGCATTTGACAATTATTGCGTAAATTTGCTGTTGCGCTCTTAATTGTTTAACAAAAAAGCTGTAGCAGCCACTTGACTTTACCGTTTGCCTTTTGGCCAACATTCGCTGACCGTTAAGCGGCTAATTTGATTTTCATTAGGACGCCATAGACACAATTTGAGGGCAGGCAGGGGGAGTCGCTGGAATCTGTTCGTAAATGGAACAAGTGCGAATTGCCATTATTCTGACAGCTGCTTGTAATGTGTTCCATGTGCCACTGGGAAAACTGGCAAAACTGGGAAAACTGGCAAAACTTGGAAAACTGTGAAGCCAGAGGAAATTCTTCTCAACGCTTCCTCATAAAACATAAACATAAATATATCTATTTGGTTCTTGTTGGCATGGAATTTCCAAGTAATATATGGCACGGGCAAATATTTTTCAAAAGTTCGAGTTGTTTGCCGACAAATAGAGCAATTTTGTTGTTGTTGTTGTTGTTGGTTGTTGTTGGTTGTTGGTTGTTGGTTGTTGTTGTTTATTGTTTCTGCTTGAGTTCATTAGCTTTTGTCCCACAAACAATTCAGAAACCACATTTCTTTTTATGCCCACTAATAACGGATTATTGATCAGCTTTACAACTGCGGATATATATATATATATGCTTTATGGAGTCGGAAATGGTCCCTCCGCTTGTCACATACATCGTCGATATATATATTTTGTGCATTTATTTAATATAAACTAAAAACAATCCAAAAATAAATAAGGTTTAAATGAATAAGTATTTGATTTAAAATTGGAAAAAGATAAAGGATATAGAATGAAAAAAGATAAAGGATAAATGAAGGAAAGAAGATAAAGGATAAATGATGGAAAATAAGGATAAAGGATAAATGAAGGAAAAAAAGGATAATAGTAGAATGAAATATGGTCCAACACTTATGGCAATGATTGAGGAAAGCCAGAAAAAAAGGAAAGTAAAAGATGAAAACTAAGAGAGGATTAGAAGGAAGATATAGAATTGTTGATAGAAATAATTAAATATATTTGAAATAAAGAAAAATCATTATTTTGCTTGTAAATAAATCAAAGACATTCAATTCAATACCAACCTAATAAAGGGAAATAACTGAACAATGCTAGAAATAAAACATTTATTAGTATTATAATTGGGGGAAAAAGCTAGCACTGCGACATATAAGGTATATTGTGTCCCCTTACTAAGCCTACAGCTCTTCCATCAGTCCCAGCTACTGCACGAATGCCTGGATCTTTGTTGGGTTGAGGGTGTCTATGTCCTAGGATGCTGCATCTTTTCCTGATTAAGGCGACGCACTCTGCTAGGATTCCTCCTCCTGTCCACAAAACCTACATGCATCGCTAATGTGGTTAGGTGACTTCTCAGTCTACAGTGTCCCGTCCCGTAACACATTAAAAGCTCGAAAATATTCCCAGTGTAGAAATTGATGGAAATGTGTTAGGTTTCAGTGTGAAAAGTTCATTGAACTGGTGGAAATATTTGTCTAATGCCTCGCAGCACTTGTCGTACAGATAAGCAGCCGCAGACATATTGAAGTTATTTTTTTATGTACTTAACTAAGCAAACTAAGCAACAATGTGTGGGGTTATCTGATTATGATTACTCACTTATTGGATAGACTTTGGCATAATGACGGGTTGGGCATAGGCAGACACACACTTCTTGTTGCAAATGATCAACTCTCAGCTATAATTAGAAATGCAACACTCGATTGATAATATCAATGGTTTTCATTGAACTGGCGACTCGGCCCGATCTCTGAGTGGCTCAGACTTTGTTTATTGATAAAGACGGTGAAGGATTGTCAACTGTGGCTATCTGCTGTGGCGATAGTTGTGTTTCTTTTGGATTACAGCACACATATATATAGTAAAAAGAAGAGCAAGTACTTAGTTGATTGGAGATAAGCTAACCACAAATGTGTGTCATAAGGCCACAACTTCAATGCTGCATGTGGCACAGACAAGAACAGAATTGAGAGTCAAGTGATTACTGACTGAATGAGCAATAAGGCGACCTTTAATCAGCTACAAATAGTTAGCCTATATACTACAACTTATAAATTCAATTTTCTGTTCAAATGAGAGAGACAAGTCACTGAAAGCACAACAACAAAAGCGAATGCAGCCAGTGCAACGTTAACGAATAAGCAACCAAAAATCTCAAATGCTATTCTGAAAGTTATTAAGTGGCATTTGTATGGATTAAACTTACTTGCAGCACTTTTCATAATCAAATTGCTCATTCCAAATAGTTCTTAAATAACATTTGAAAATGCACTTAAAAACAAGCAATGAAATTCGTATATGTATGTGCAATAATGCTGTTCTAGCAATTATCTGGCCAGACACAAAATGCAATGCATCAGTGGCCCCCACGAGGCCGCATATAGTGCAACACAGCAACAGCAGCAGCCGCACCACCACAGAAGCACCACAGAACCGCCAGAGAACCACAGTCACAGCTGCTGCGTATCTTATCTATGCGACTCTCGCATGCTATTCAATGTGCGTGAGTTTGTCACACACACACACACACACACACACACTCGCACACACACACCTATAGCTGTGTGTATGCGTGGCAAATAAAAGATTGCATGTGCCCCACAATGCAGCCATGGCCTGCACAGCCACCCAGTTGGAGCAGAATGCTCGTCTCGCCATAAATAAGCTGCCATAAAGGGAGTTTCTGCTTCTTCTTATATCAATTTTAATATTTTCTGAAGAAGCATTGAAGTAACTGTATCAAGCTCAGCAAGATAATATAGGCTATTCGAGTTAAAATACACTCAGAAAAAAAAATCGAACTGAAATTCACAAAATCGCACTGGAAACTAGAAAATTGATTTGGTTTTTTTGTTTCAACAATTTCTACACTTGCAATAAAAATTCAAATTTGAAAGGATTTTTCCCACTTTTCTTAACTGTTCAAATATGAAACTATATAAGTATATAAGCTCTCAAAAATTGTTGTGTATATGTAAATTTTCATAATACTAATTTTATCATAAACATAAAAGCAAAAGAAAAATAATTCTATCAAAATTAGACAAATCGATTCCAATTGGAAACAAAAGGAAATCAGATCTTTGTGAATAATGAGATAGTTTTTTCTGAGTGTACTTTGCTTGGATATTTGATATGTGTATGAAGCTACAAAGCAGAACAGGTGGTTTAGGGAGCAAAATCATTGGTTAGTTTTCTGAGGGCTTCAAACTGTCGGCATTTGCATACCAAGAGCACTTCGCAGGGAAATTGTTTTTCATGGCAAGTCACTTAAATTAATTTATATTATGTTGCAGGCAACAAGAAAAACACATCTTTAATTTTGTAGGTGCAACACATGCCGCTGAGTCCGACTGGGTAAAGTGAGTCGCGCCAAATGCACAGACGAATATATTTGTTGGAGCTGCGAGTGTAATGTGTGTGCGCATGTGTGTGAGTGTGTGTGTGTTTGTGTGAATGCACATATATGTGTATAAGTATATATATAATATATATATATACATATTTAGTTGTTTGTGTGCGCTGCACACACAAAAATGCAACTCGCCGACAAGTTAGAGGCGAACGAGCGCCGCCAACAAATGCGAAAAACTGGGACAAAGTTGAACAGACGAGCCAAGGACGGATATTAGTGCGCACAGTTGCATGATGGAAGCGATGGCAGCGACAACAACAACAACAACAACAACTGCTAAAGCAACAACAACAACCAAAACAACAACAAGCACAGTGGAAAAACAAAATGAATGCCTTTTAGTTTGGTGTATTTTATGGACGTAGTTGTTGTTGTTCTTGTTCTTGTTGTTGTTGTTGTTAGCGGCGACATACATACATACACACATAGGCATGTTGTACATACATACACATACATATTCTGTAGCTTTTTGGGCAATGCTCGACTCGATTTTTGTGATTACAATTTGCATGCAACGGGGCGGATGAGAGGCCAGAATTTTTGGCCTGTTACTGTTGCAGCGGCAACAACGACAACAATTGATGCTGCCTCCGCTGTCTGTGCTGTGTTGCTGCCAGTTGTGGCATTCATTGTTATGGCAGCATTAAAAAAACGTTGCGCATACGCCGCGTTGTGCCTACATTTGTTTTGTCTGTTCAAAAAGAAAAGAAAAAAAGCAAAAAAACAAAAAAAAAAGAGAAGAGTAGAACAAAAAAAAAAATAAAAAACTAAAAAAAAATCAGCATCAATTAGGCGCTGGACGGAAAAACTCGTTTTTCCACTTTGCAGCGCTGCACATTGAATTTTCTTTAAGAATTTTTCGCAGAGACAAACAACAAGTTACACAGTTAGTTAGCCAAAGCTGTTAGCTGTTAGCTGTTAGCTGTTAGCAGTTAGCTGGCTTGCAAAAACACAAAAAGAACAAGAACCAAAAAAAAATCTTGTTTGCCTTTTTGGCCACACTTAAATACCATAAATAATTGGCTATTTAGCTGCAAATGCTGTTGTTATTGATGTTGTTGTCATTGTTGCAAGTTGCGCAAAAGAAACGCCAAAAAGTGTCAACTTACCTGGCTTTGTGTGTGGCTTTTGAGCTTGTCAAGGTACTTTTTTTTCGAGTGTGTTTCTTTTATTATTTTTTTGTTGACTCGAGTTCAGTTTCATTTATGTAGACGCTTTGCATTTGAAGCCAACTTTTATTTTTATTTTTTTCGGTGTATACACACACATAAGCATGCACATAATACACACACACACACACTTAGACATGGGCATAGCTTTGGGCTTCTGCACTTTGTACTTTGCCAAGCTTGTGCCATTGTTTCACTCGCTTTGCATTAGAATAGCTCTAGCTCCATGGTTTTTCCAGTTTTTCTTTATTTATATATATATATTTTTTTTTTTTCTGGTTTTTGTAATACTCCTCTTTATAGGGGCTGTCAACTACATATCTATATATGCACTGCTATGCAATGATGTCATGTATGTGTGTAGCTGGAAAAGACCTCAAGAATTTCCATGGAAAATTTCAATTGCAATCCGCAAACAGTGCTCTCGACTGCGAGATGCTCTGTACACAAACATTTGCCATCATTCATTTGTATATGTGTACTTGGAAAATCCTTCAAGAATTTCCATGGAAAATGTTCGTTGTCTGCCTAAATAAGTCTTTACTTATCCTTATCACATCGTAGATAGATATATGACATATATATAATATGAAAATTAAAAAATTAAATGTTTATTGGTGGCTTCAGGTCAAGTGCTTTTGCTTATGATATATACTCCGATATCTTTGGAGTCCCGTTGGAATCAGCTGTGGAGTGTGAGATTTAGAAAAATCGAAAAATCTTGTTAAGGTCACTAGTTCTCACAGCTTCTGAGATCAAGGTCGTTATACACACAACCAGACAGATATGGATATTGTGAGTCTGCTTTTGAATCTGGTCAAGAGTGGTCAAGATCTGACCCATACATTTGCGATGTATAACCAAAAAAGGGAAACTTTTGACTTGTTCTTATAATATCTTATAGGAGATTAAACATAAACCAGTTTAACAAGAGTTAAGCGAACATCAACAAACAACTAAAGGTGCAAATGGAGAAATAATTGAAACACGTTTTGGGAATTTTCGTAGTTTTTTGCATCTGTGTAAATAAGCCTATAAATATTGTAACCAAAACCAAAATGAAACTCGCAAAAAATAGTGAAGTGGGCCACAGACTTTCATATTTATTTAGTTAACTGCAAAATAATGTCTGTCAGCAGACAAGAGGATGAGAGCTCAAAACTGTACTCAAGTCAAGAAACTACAAGATTCTTGGGAGAGTAGGAGACTATATATATATATAGTATATGTAATTTAGAAAAAATGTTGAAAATGTAAAATGAAAACAAAATGAATGCATTTCTCAGAAATGAATCATGTAACGAAAATGTTTCTCATCTCACACACACATACACACACACATACACACAGTTTTCTCAGTTTTCATTGTCACGTGCGGCGTATACGTGATTTTTCGTTCGAGTAGCAATTGAACAATAAGCATACGTCATGTGGCACACTCATCATCTGCCCAGTAAATAAATGAAATAAATATTTAGCCTTAAGAACAGTTAGAATACGCATTCTAAAACACACAGAAAAGGAAATTAAAGAAAAATTGTGTGTATTTGGCTAAAAAGATCAGTTAAGAAGCCGCTTTACAAATTACATCATTTGCGAATTTTGCGATTGCGTTCTTCGTTTTCATTGTGCTGACGGCTGTTGCGGGAATTTCGTGGGTCAATCAACTTTTGCCCAAAAGAACATAAATACATATTGCTGTGTATGTGTTTGTGTGTGTGTGTGTGCGTGCGTGTGTGTGAGCCAGATCTTTGTTGCCAACAAAAGCAACTGACAATGGCACGTAGCGGGCAGCACACACACACAAGAGAGAGGTGTGAGGTGGGGCGGGGAGTACAGTGCGAAATGTAAACATTACAAAAATGCCTGCGTTGGTCAGCGACGTCGCTGCGCTGCTGCTGCGCTGCCCGAAAAGAGAAAAAAGGCCATTGACTGGCAAAGAACCGTTAGGCCTGTGACTTTGGCATAACTGCGCGTAAATTAAAATTATATTATTATAATGTTGCTGCTGATTATTATTACTGTATTAAGAATTCGCAGCGAGGCAGCGTGAATGAATTTGCTGCTCTTTACAAATTCTAACGGCGTCTTCCTCAACTGCACACACACACATATATAAATATGCAAATGATTGTGAGCAAAAAGAAAGCGCCAACATTACGTAGCCATGCCAACAACAAACAGCAACAACAACAACATGCTAATGCCGCTCTCTAACGGCATTTATTTTGTATATATGTATTTGTATTAGTTTCCGTCAGCCGGCTTGGTCTGCTTGGTCTGCCCGCCTCTCCCTACCCTTTTCACTTGTGAAAGCTGCGCTGGCAAACGAGTTTTTCATTAAACTTTTTTCTTCTTTTTGTTTTTTTACTTAACGTGTGCACGTTAAGTTGAGCGCAAAGAACCAAGCACGCAGTGAAAAATAAAGAGCGTACTAAACTTGCTCTCACTCCATGAAAGAGAGAGAGCACGCGCTTAAGAGAGCAACTAAAAAGCTGTCTGTCTGCCTGTGTGCGTGAGTGTGTGTGTGTGTTTGTAAAGTTGTGAGTTGGCGCTGTTTTATTATTGTTATGAGCTCACTCTCCACACACACACGCACAGTACGCTCCCTCTCTCTCTCTCTCGCTCAGCAGCAGTTCAACCAGCAGGCAGGCTGGCGAGTGGTGCATTGACCCCACAGCTCGCTGACCCACTTACGAAGCTGCTTTGCGAATGCGAATGTTGCGCTCGTGCCTCGCCACCCGAACGAATTGGCTTCGTGACAACTTGTGCAATAGGCAGCAGCAGCAGCAGCAGCAAAAACAATATCAACAGCGACTGCGACTGCGACTTCTTTTGGCGCTGCGGTTCTGTTGCTCTTGCTCTATCTCCGCTGCGCTGCGCTGCTCTGCTCTGCTCTGTCTGACTTTTTGATATTATGTAGTTTTGTATTGATGCTGCTGCTGTTGTTGTTGTATTTGCTTGCATTATTTTATTTGCTGGCGCTCTCGCCGCAGCAGCAGCCAAAACTGCAAATCATATGCAGTTCTACTGTATTTCTTGTTCTTCTTTTTCCTTTTCTTTTTTTGTATCTCTTTTGCTGCGCACTTTTTTTCGCACATGTCGCTGCATATTAATTTTCGTTGAACGTTTGTTTTTTTTGTGCCTGCATTTGCAATAAAGAAGAACATATTAATTTTGACTTCTGGTTATTGCTGCACCCAGTGCAGGAATTGCACAAGGGGAGGGGGGAGAGGGCCACAAGAAATGCCGCGGGCATGCAAAATAAATTGCATATGCAAAAGTATTTTCGCATTTTCTCGTTTCCCATGCACATGTGTGCATGTGTGTGTGTGGAAGTGTGCTGTTTTTTTTCTCTTGCTTTTTTCTTCTTCTTTTTTGTTTGTGATTTTGTTTTGCCCATTCAGAATTTTATTTTATTGCGAGCGTTTAAATGACAGTTATGTGCAGCCCGTGGAAAACTTGTTGGCAAATAGCGCTTTGCACTTGCGGCATTTTGTTTGCTTGTGTTATGGCAACGCCAGCCGTTAATTAACTGTTACTCGCTTTGCTGGTGCGTATGCGCTATTTCTCTCGTTATCCCTCTGCGGGAAAACAAGCAAATGAAATTATCAATGGACTCTAAGCGGGTCTTAACGACTGGGGAAGGGATTGGTAACGGATTGGCTGCATTATGTACAAATCATATGGAATGCAAGTTATATATATTATGGTTTTGGCTGATTAAATATTACTGTTTATGTTATATTCAACTTATAAAGGCGCGATCAACTTGAATGTTTACATATCTGTTGTGTATATGCATCGAATCATAAATGTATAACTTATAAATTCTGAAAAGTGAATTTCATCTTCGATCATAATTGAAATTTGCAACTTTTGTCGAAACTTAACCGAAATATTTGAATGTGATCTTGTCAAATATGGAATTAACCGACTTATCTATTTACATACATACAAATATATAGACATAATATGTTTGGGCACATATATTATGCGTGGTGACAAATAATTTTTGGCAAATATTTGTCACATTTGGAAAGTATGTCAAGTAAATAGCATTCCAAAAGACAATAGCCAAGAACGAAGAACGAAGAACGAATAACGAAGAACGAATAACGAATACAAATATGAATATGGGGTTGAGTACTCGCTCCTATTTAATTGTGCAAATATTTGGTAACATCATTTCCCATTGTGTCCTGATATGCAAGTGCGTATAAACATGTCTACAATATTATGTACATACTCCACATACACACACACACACATGCATACATATGTGGTATAGTTTTCGGGAAGAGCATTTAGCTGTCTAAGTGCGCTCTCTGCATTTTATAGCTGGAGCTTTAAAGCTGTTCCCAATTCGGCCAATAAAAGAAGAACAACAAACTTTCGCATACTTATGCGCCTGCATAGCGGTAAATACACATACGTATGTGCTTGATATGCTCGATATGCAGAAGCGTTCTTCTTATCCGCCTTTAAAAGCACGCATAGACAGCTAAAGCTAAGCCGATAAAGATAAAGATAAAGATTTGCCGTCTCTCTCTCTCGCACTTTCTTTGCGGAGCATTTCGTAATGCCTGAGAACATTTCAATTTTAAAGCACTTTAAGCGATGCTTACAAGCACACACAAAACTAAATGACAACACACTCACACACACACACACGCACGCACGCACAGGCCGCCCGCTGGTGACGACACACATTTCAAAATATCAAAAAAACAACAATAAAAAACTGTCTGTTGCACTTAGCTGCAATTGCATTGGCGTACAAAGAGAGCGCAAGCACGCAAGAGCGCGCAAGCCATGCGCTTAAGGGAGCCAGCGCAAGGGAGCCAGCGCAAGCGAGCAAGTAAGAGCCCGAGCGCGCGCATTTTGTGTGTTAAGAATAAAGAGCGACACAAAAGAGCAACACTTTCTTTTCAAAATGTGTTTATATTTTCATTCGCATCGCGCACTCACGAGAATGAGTTGTGTGTGTGTGTGTGTGTGTTGTATGATTTGTATTATGGTGTGTGATACTGCCGTGTTGGAAAAGTTCATTGACACTTGAAAAACATTTCAGTCATTCATACACACACACACACACACACACACAGCCAGACGTCTCTTACTCATTCGCTCTGACGCTCATCAACTGTCACACATTTCTCCCAATGCAGCAGCAGCAATAATAACAACAAAAGCGACGTCAGCGGCTTGGCACATTTTTCTACAGCAACTGCAACTGCGACGACGACTGCACTGCTAGCTGCGCTGCTCGCTGCTGTCTGTGTGTGTGTGTGTGTGTGTGCGTCTGCCTATGCCTGATTCTTTTTGGTTCAGCGCATCTTTCATCCTCGTGGGTAAATACGCAAAGCGCTAGATTACACAATACAGCAAGTGTGGATATGGTGGGTAGCTGTGCAAAAGTGGTGGATAGATGGTAATCAATGCTGCTTGGCCCAGTCTCAGTTGCAGTCTCAGTCTCAGTCTCAGTCCTAGAACCAGTTCTCATTTATGCCGCTGCTGCTGCCTCTGCCTCTGCCTCTGCTGCTGCTGCTGCTGCTTCGACTGCAGTTGATCAGCGTTGCTGCTGCTCTCTTTGTTTGCCGCTAAGCAATTACATCATCATCATCATTGTCGATGCAGCAAAGGATTGTTGCACGCTGCGAGGGAATCCCAACAGCTGTCGCTGTCTGTCGCACATTTACTCCCAAACACACACACACACACACACACACACGCACACCCTTCCCTTGCACACGCAATCCACTTGAACTGAAGCAGCTTGCCCCATTGTCTAGGCATAAGCAAGTGAAATAAGGTTTTTACGCGTTTTTGGCTATCGATACACTCAGCGAAAAAACTGTAGGCCAAGCAAGAGGCACCATTTGAAAATGCATTTCTATTATTACTCTAATTTGAGTTATTTTTCGCAGTGCATAAATTCCAATTGCGCAATATGTACTTAGTTCTTCAGCGAGTTTGGCATTGTTGAGCCACGACAATGGGCTAACCTACTAAACCAAAGTAATAATCCTAATGGCGCTTTGTTGCAAACTCTGTCTGCCACAAGAACTCTAATTTGCATTACTTTGTATGGGCCAAAATGCCACATGGTTACAGCTAACGGCTTCAGAATTGGCCCAACATTAAACGCCTGGCGGAACAAACCAACTCAAATCATCTGGATGGGTAATCGGCAAAAGCGAGTTCATCTAAATTACAAATAACTTATTTAAAGAGGCATTTACCACTTGCAACTAGCTGCAATTTGCATACTTCTTGACTTTCTTATTGTATGTGTTACAAGTATTTGCAGGATAAAACTTTGAGTGTAAATTTTTATAAATTTCTTTTCTGAATAGCTGAAAAATGGAAAAACCCATTAATTGATTTTTCTTTTTTGGGTTATTTTTCATTTTGTGGCGATTTTCAAAATTTCGGAGTGATTGCCCAACAAACAAATGAAGTATCTGAAAACAAATTTGACATTTGAAAAAGTCGAAGAAGTCTGAGAATTGCAAGAAATTATTGTTAATTTTTTGGCTGTAATCAGCAATCGCCGAATTCGGTTAACCACAAAAGGTGGCTGGTAAGATGGAGCACCTCGAGATCATCGTGATGGCAGATCCTGGAGTGCATGCCATTCTTGTTGATGACGCCAATGCGTACGACGCCACCTGAGCTGCAATCATGATGCATGGCCATGACCACAGCGTTCCGGACCAGAGTCACGGCCTCGTCTTGATTCATGCCGGGCCGATAGTGGGTGCTTAGGAAGCCATTCACATGTGTCGCACCGGAGCCGGAGACACAGCAGGGCTGGCGTACCATGAGCCCGCTTAAGGTCACACCATACACCTGTCCACCCTCGCGATGATCCCAGCCGGCAACAATTACGCCGGCTTGTATCGTCTTGCGTGCCGCATGGATTCGGTTCCGAAACTGCACAGCCGCATCGCGAACCAGCGCCGGCTCGCCCAATTCCATTTCCAGGAAGGACAGCGTGAAGGCCACGATGTCGGCCAAGTCCTGTGTGTGCGTTGCCATCCCACTGCGGCCGCAGTAAATCTTATCCGTGAGCCGTGTCAGCTTATCGCTCGCCCGATTCGCGATATAGTTTCGGTTACAGGTGCGGGAATCTGCGCCGATAACAACACCCCCATTGAACTCAATGGCCAAATTTGTGGTCTGTGTGCGATACGGGCTAATATATTTATCCATTTAATGGGGGTATATACGGAAACTTACGCCACAGCTTATACCGTCCTCAGTTTGGCCCAAATCCATTGTATGCCTGTTTACGAACTGCTTATAGATGGAATAAATGGATTCCAACTTCAGTCCGATTCAAGATTGAGTTTTATTATGTTGCCTACGTATATAGCATTTACTAGCTAAGATTTAAATTGCAAAGCTATCCTTGTTGATGTACATGATACACAAAAATAAACTTCTGGTTTTGAAGTGAGACTTTCGAAATTTCAGTTGTATATTTTTGATTTGCTGGTTGACTTGAAAGTGCTTCCTGAACTGCGCTCTACCTAAAAATTAGATGAGTTTTTCCTGGTTCTTTGAATCTTAATCTTAATCTTAATCTATATTAAAACCCATTTAGAGTTTTGAATTAATTTGTACTAATTATTTTGAAATTGAATTTGATATTTGCAGCTCAAATTGAAATAATTCCATGCAAAGTCTGTGGCGATAAATCATCGGGCGTGCATTACGGCGTCATCACCTGCGAGGGCTGCAAGGGTTTCTTCCGGAGATCGCAGAGCTCCGTGGTTAACTATCAGTGTCCGCGCAACAAGCAATGCGTGGTGGATCGGGTGAATCGGAATCGCTGTCAATACTGTAGACTGCAAAAGTGCCTAAAATTGGGGATGAGTCGCGATGGTATGATGCAGGCAAACCACAGACAAACAAAACAGATAAAGACACCGATATCAAATCTTATCTATCAGATACTTAATACTGCATTCCATTTCTTTTTCTTCTTCTTTTTTGTAGCTGTAAAATTTGGCAGAATGTCCAAGAAGCAGCGGGAGAAGGTTGAGGATGAGGTGCGCTTCCATCGCGCCCAGATGCGTGCCCAGAGCGATGCGGCACCGGATAGTTCCGTATACGATACACAGACGCCCTCGAGCAGCGATCAGCTGCAGCACACTAACTACAACAGGTGCAGTATTGATGCATATACGAAAACCAGCCCAAATATTCGATACTCTACATGTATTTATGGGTCCTTACCCTCCTTACACAGCTACAGCGGCGGCTACTCAAACAACGAGGTCGGCTACGGCAGTCCCTACGGCTACTCGGCATCGGTGACGCCCCAGCAGACCATGCAATACGATATATCGGCCGACTATGTCGACAGCACCACATACGAGCCGCGCAGTACAATGATCGATCCCGAATTTATTAGTCATGGTATTCATGTCACATCGATTTGCCTTCCTCTCTAGAAACTCGCACTCAAATCCCACATTCTTTTCCATTCCAGCGGACGGCGATATCAACGATGTGCTGATCAAAACCCTGGCGGAGGCGCATGCAAACACAAATACCAAACTGGAATCTGTGAATGACATGTTCCGAAAGCCTCAGGTGTGTTGCGAATACTTTGGAAAAGTGCAAACTCACGAGCTAAAACTAGGGAAATTCTATTATATTTCGTAGTCACATTGCAACTTGCACTTGCAACTATTATAACACATATATATAGCTTATAGGTAGCGTCTTGTTTACATAACTATATAGTCCAAATGACATACTTGAAATCCAAGACTGAATGTTTCCAATGCAATAGCGATTAAATTTTCATTATTCTTTAGGGTTAAACAATAGAAACACTCGGTTAAACATCGATCGATCTTCCCTATTTATAATGTATATGTTCCAGCTTCTATCTGAGAGACAGGGAGTTGTACTGAAACGGATAGATAGACCAATAGAAGGACATGGATATGTCGACTCGCCTTTCAATGCTGATCAATAATATACAAAATCAGAGATATCTTCCTTAATACCTCTCTTATACTCATCGTGATAAAAATGGACATCTAGTTTGTAACCTGAACCCATTCAAAATGGGTAAAAAGGGTACAATTGTTGTATAGATAATTATGTAACAGGCAGAAGGAAGTATTTCCGTTCACCTCCTTAGTTTGGTTTCCCATTCAATACCTGTCTGTCTGTCATAAGAAATGAAATTTGAGTGTGAATGTTGACAGGAAAACTAGAATGACATTGGATGTGGGATATTTTCGAGTCGAGATAGAATTCTTTAAGTTTCAAAATCGCATAGATGACACGAATCTAAAGAGTATCTAGTGTGTTGCTACTAACAATTCAAAATAATGTTAAGCAAAACTGAATACAGATAATACCCTTCGTGCGGAGTACATTTATTTCTTGTTGAACTTGTATTCCAAATCTGTCACAGAAATATCAGCAAATCTTACAATGATACAACGAACATAACCGAATTGATTCTACTCCATTTCATCAATCAAAATACTGCAATTTGATATGTTTCGTAACTAATTTGTTGCCATAAACATAATAATTATAATGATAATGATCATTTTCTTCAGATGTCTTTTTTAAGTATATAAATATCTTCGAAAAATAAAAATAAAATATAATTTAGTACTTGTTTGAAATGGAGTATCCTAGGGAAACATTTTTGAAGCTCGGAGTACATAGCAACCTACAGATCGACAAAGATTCCCACATTCATGCAGGAATTTTGGGTTAATGGATGATATTTAGATTGAGAACTTTTCATCATCATTTTAAATCTAACACAAGAATAATTATAATACAAATTTGAAAATAATCTTTTCCAATTTCCAACAACTTAATTTAGTTTGTTGTTGGATTTTCTGCGACATTCCATTTCGTAAAATATTCATCCTTTGGGATGATATATATATTACATATATTAATTTATTGTCTCGCCTCTTTTATGCAGGATCTATCGCGTATACTCTATTACAAAAACCTGGGTCAAGAGGAGCTCTGGCTGGATTGCGCCGAGAAGCTGACACAAATGATACAGAATATAATCGAATTTGCAAAGCTAATACCGGGCTTTATGCGCCTCAGTCAGGATGATCAGGTAAGTTGTTGATTATGATGAACGGATGGATGGAGAATTATTTTGGAATATAAATATTGCCCCGTTTTGCAGATATTGTTGCTGAAGACGGGCTCATTTGAGCTGGCGATTGTTCGCATGTCCAGATTGCTAGATCTCTCACAGAATGCTGTGCTGTACGGCGATGTGATGCTGCCGCAGGAGGCATTCTACACATCCGACTCGGATGAGATGCGTCTGGTGTCGCGCATTTTCCAAACGGCTAAGTCCATAGCCGAACTTAAACTGACTGAAACCGAACTGGCGCTATATCAGAGTCTAGTGCTGCTCTGGCCAGGTGGGCTAATCTATATATATGTATATATATATATATTCATATTTGATCTTTATTTTTCATGTAGAACGCAATGGAGTGCGCGGCAATACGGAAATACAGAGGCTTTTTAATCTGAGCATGAATGCAATACGGCAGGAGCTGGAAACGAATCATGCGCCGCTCAAGGGCGATGTGACCGTGCTGGACACGCTCCTCAATAACATACCCAATTTCCGGTATACATAATATATACATATACATTCCGACTACAATCATATCTAACTTTGAACTCTGTTATTTAGCGATATTTCGATTTTGCACATGGAAGCGTTGAGCAAATTTAAGCAGCAGCATCCGACTGTTGTGTTCCCAGCGCTGTACAAGGAGCTGTTCTCAATAGATTCACAACAGGATCTTACATAACCAGAGCCGCAATTCATGGATACTTCAACCGGCTCTGTTGCAGATGTTGCTGCCGGCTGTCCGCTCGAGATACTTGCAACAGCAACCGCAACCGCAACGGCAACGGCAACGGCAACGGCAACTGCAGCAACGCCCGAGCAGCAGCTGCAGCTGGAGGACTGAAAGCGGCAACAACAATAACAATAACAACATCAGCAACAATAATAAACAACAACAAAAACAACAGAGAAAAGAGAAATCAACTTTATCATCATTTAAGCTAGCATACAACCAAGGATGTGATCCTGGCCGAGGACTCACTTAAAATTACATAAAGCAAGCAAGCTACAAAAAAGAAAAAATATTTCAAAAATATTATATATATACTTTTTTCTAGACCAGAAAAACAAAAAACAAAAAAAAACAAACAGGCTAAAAAAAACCCGTAAATAAAATATGAGAAAAATACAAATAAAACTCAGTTAATCTCTCGCTTCATAGACAAAATATACAAAAAAAAAAAAAAAACAATTAAAACTAAAACCGAAGGAGAAGTGTAAAGCATTTTAGCAAAAGTTTTCAAACTACAAAAACAAAACAAAAAACAAAATAACAAAAAAAAAACAACCAATATTCAGCAATATATTACAAGCAAAACTCACTCTTCAGTTAGATTCGTTTAACCACGCCTCTTAGCCAAGTACTTAAACAAAACAAAAAACGAAAACAAACAAAATGAAAAACAAAAAACAAAAAATAAAACAAAAAACAAAACAAAAAACAAAAACAAACGAAAAGAAATGAAAAACCAAAATAATTTCTCGTTTCGATACCAAAATTTGCATACGTTTTGAACAGAGCTCAGCTTGATTTGATTGCATTGTACCTACCCCTCAGAACACCGCTACACCCTCTAGGTTGTCTCTGCCTTTTGTTGTAAACTACACATGTGTATTATATATACAATATATATATTTATATATATATATGTCTTATATATTATCATTTTTTATATACATAATGAAAATTTTTGTAAACAAAAACAAAAAACGGAAAACTAAAAAGCAAAAAACAGAAAACAAAAAAACAAAAAACAAAAAACAAAAAAACAAAAAACAAAAAAAACAAAAATCGAATAACTCGGAAAAATGTGTTCTTATATAATTATGATTAATGCAATTACCAATATTTACAATTATATTTACGTTAATCTTTAGACACACAAGTTTACGAACAGCACATACATACAACTAATGCAAAATGATTCAGTTAGAGGATACAGATTTGGAAATATATTTCATTTGAGCATATATCATTTGTAGAATGGTAGCAAATCCCCAAAATTCCGGCTCCAAGGTTTAGTAGATTTAAAACAACAACATAAGCATTAACAGACTTTAATAGTTTAGCTAACACAAACAAACAAACAAAAACAACTTTTGATATACATTACATATAAAGCAACAACAAAAAGAAAAAAAAAAACAAGATTGTAATAAACGATAAACGATAAATGATAACAAATAAAAGAAATGAGTAAAAATCGGAGAAATTATGTACGATGAACCTACACGTAATATCAAGTTACAAGTTTATTGTTATAAGCAAAACTTATAAACGAAAAAAAATAAATAAAAATAAATATATATATATAAAATATGAAAAAATACCAAACAGACTGATGGACCGCACGCCACAATCCGGACAGCTCCCCCCCCCCCCCCCCCAACGACCACTCACCCCTAAAATATTGAAAGACAAAGCAAATTGGATTTCACATTTTGTGTTTCTTGCATTTCTTCTTTCTTGAGTTTTGTTTTTAAAAATAAACGACTGACTACACAAAGACGTTACATAACACACACCCACACACACCCACACACACACACACACACACACACATTACATTAGTTAAACTAGCGTTAAACAAAAAACAACCACACATTGGATAGTAGGTGATAATTGGTGTGTCTTAAATGCCCTCCTTCCCCAAAAAAAAAACATTTTTATTCAATTGCAATTGACAAATACAATTTTTGGGTAGACAGATCCCCTCGCTCCCTCAACCCCAAACAGGCAGGCATATTATTAAATAAACTAATTATAAAAACTATAATTAATTGTATGAAAAGAGCAAAAACAAAAAGCAAACATTATAAATATGCATAATAAATTACCAATTACCAATTACCAATTACCAATTACCAATTACAATTCCAAAATTTAATTACCTTTTTTATACCAGGCGTCTACAAATTTTGTTATTTTTTTTTTTGGCTGCTTCTGCTAAATAAATTTCATGTTGCAAATAAGTTGAACAAGCAAATTTACGTTTGACATTTTTGGCCTTAAAACAAATTACAAAACAACAACAAAAACAAAACGATAAAGAAAACAAGCAAAAAAGTAATTAAAAGTAAATACTTTATATATATACAACACATATATAGGGAAAAATGTAGTTATAATTTATACAGAGAAAGGGAGCAGCTTTCCAATGGCAAATGACTTTATGCGATAATCCGGCAGAAACATAAATTAATAATAATAAAAATAAAGAAAACAAAAAATATTGTTAACAAAAAAAATACAATGAGTATGACGAAAGCTGAAGCTGAAAAATGCAAATAGCAAATAGACAGCAACAACAACAACAACAAAAGCAAAGTTAAGCAAAAAGTTAATTTGAGTAAAGGAATAAACAAAAAAAAAGTATCTATATATAATATATATACAAAAAATAAATATATATATTGTTAAATTTTTATGCTAAGTTTTTAGTGCAAAGAAATGGTTAAATTTTTAATAAACAAAAAAGAAAAAAAGAAAAAAAAAACAACACGAGTAAATCTAAATTTAAATTTAGCATATAACGGCATATTATTATGTTACAATATTTACAATATAAAAAAAAAAAACAAGAAGAAAAAACAAAAGAAAACAAAAGAAAACAAAAGAAAACAAAAGAAAAGAAAAGAAAACAAAAGAAAAGAAAACAAAAGAAACGAAACTCCCCTATAAGCATGTGAAAATAAATGAGAAACACTAAAATTGTATACACTGAAAAAAACAAGAAGAACGTATATTCATAGATATATGAAAGCAGCTGAATAAATTCATTCATTATGAAATATGATCAAGTGTAGCCGTAGTACGACTGTTGCACATTGCATACACTCACTCACACACACACACACACACACACACACACACCCACACACAGACACATAGAAAGGTGGCACAGACAGTTGTAAATGTTGAAAGGGGATGCGACTTTAGTTATAATACAAAATACGCCAAGCAATACATACATACATAAGGGCTAAAGTACAGCGTGCACTGCCTACAGTGGCTGTTGACTGTTGTCAGCAGATGACTTTAGGCAGCGCGCACTGTGCTTGCAGCTAATTTCATGGCATATATTATGCTGTTAGCAAACAACTTGTCAAACACATCAGATATCCTTGCATTTCTACACACAACACACGCAACACATGCAACACATGCAACACACACGTTGCTGCACAACGCGGCGTATGCGCAACAATAATTTTTTTGTGTTTGTTTGCTTGTTTGTTTCTGCAGCCGTTTTTTGCTGTCTATTTTTGGCATTTGTTTTTCACCTGCATGTTATAAATATTTCGTTTCGTTTTTTATGCACAATTATTTTCGGGCTTTTTTTAATGTTTTTTAAATGCTTTTCAGGCGCGTACATAAAAAGAAAGAAACAAACAAAACTCAGATTCAAACGGCACATAAATACAATTTGTTATATATCCATTTCGCAGTTGTAAACTATTTTTCCTTTCTGCTTTCCGATATAATAATAATAAAAAATAGCTAGCTGATTGGCAGCAGCACTCGAAGCACTCTTTTTGCACCCCTTTTTGTATCCATTTTATGGGTGCGGGGTGTTGAAGCAGCAAAGAAACCAAAAAAAAACTCAAAACGAAACACAGCAGAAAGAGCTACAGAGAAGAAAGAACAGAAACAGAAACAGGCAAAAATCATAAGAGTATAAACAAAATAAGGAAGAACAAAAAAGAAAGATTAACAATATATATTATATATATTTAAGTATATATATATACATAACGTATAAATCGTTTTTTATATGCTTACATAATTTAGTTTAACTAGATGAATTCGTTTTTTATATATTTGTAAATTGTTTTTTAGGTAAATCGAATTATATATATATATATATATATATATATACTGTGTCCCTATACAATATACATATACATATATCGTATATATATATATATAGACTGTATATGTTGTGTATGCAAGAACAACACAACCAACAACAACAACAACAACAAATTAACAAGCATATATAAGTATGTGTGTATGTATATATATACATATATTATGTCATATTGCATTATTATGATTATTATTATGATTATTACGATTATTATTATGATTAAAAAACAATCACAACACAACAACAAACAACAACAAACAACAACAAACAACAACAACAAGAAAAGTTGAACACAACTTTTGAGAATGATAAAACGCAAGCAACTAAAGAAGAAAAAATCGAAAACAAAACAAAACAAAACAAAGAAAGAAAAAAACACTAAATAATTCAATTCATTCTTAACAATAAAGTGTAATCTGAATTATACAAAAAACAAAAAAAAAAAAAATCGAAAGGAAACAAAAAAAAGCGAAGAAGAAGGAGAGGGAAATAAGTATGTCTCTCTACCTCTCCCTCTCCCTCTCCCTCTCATTTTGTGTGTTGCCTTAATCAGTTCGAGTTATGCATTTTTCCAGCTGGCTGAAAGGGGTGTGTGTGTGTGTTATGGCTGAAAGGGGTGTGTGTGTGTGTTGTGGTGGAGTGCGGGGGTTGTGTGTTGTGTTGGAGTGCGGGGGTTATGTGTTGTGGTGCAGTGCGGGGGTTATGTGTTGTGGTGCAGTGCGGGAGTTGTGTGTTGTGGTGGAGTGCGGGGGTTGTGTGTTGTGGTGGAGTGCGGGGGTGTGTGTGTTGTGGTGAAGTGCGGGGGTTGTGTGTATGCTTCAATCGAATTTCTCATTATTCAATGATGACATTCAGATTGTCGGCATCAAATATGTGCATGTGTCCCGCATTTATGGATCGCTGCTCCGACTGACCAATTCATTGACTGCCTGGCATCCAGGAAGCGGAATACCACAGAGTAAATAAAATGCCACTCGTTGTTAAGCCCTGAGAAGTCACAACATAACGGTTCACTTACACACTGCAAAGTAGCAACGCAATCAAAAGTGTAAAGTTTCAACATGTGCTCAACATATATAATAATTATAAATGAAAGTTTCTTTTTTTATTATTATATATATGTATATGAAGTAATATAATTTATACCTTATGCAATTTTATCTTTATCTATTACAGCATTCAGTTATTATTAATGGTTTACCTGTTTATTGGAATAATCCATACTTATAATGCCGGAATTCTGTGCTATACTTCTTAGAAACCAATCAGCAATAAACAATTGATGGAACAAGTGAGAATGCTGCAACGATATATACTGAACCCAGTTGTTCTTATCAATATCTTCAAGTTTTATCTGCAAATTTCCCTTTCAGGAGTCTTGCACCCAAATGTGAGAAGGTCTTCAAGTGCACTTTTTCCTTATGGCAGGCAAAAGGACTGCAGAGTAACAAAGACTTGGCTTAAGCAAAAGAAAAAGAAAAAATGTGCAAGATTTGTATTGCTTTTGGTAAAAATTATTGCCTGAAAATCGATATATCGATAGGTCGAAACTTCCAAATACTATAACTTCGTCAAAACTCAACTAATTTTGAAAAGAGACGGCTTTTTAATCTTAGTTTTGCCGCTAAATCAATCGTACATTTAAAGTTGAAAATGTGATTTTGGTCGGAAGACAAGTACAAATTATAGCCTGAAAATCGATATATCGGTATATGGGCATAGGTCGAAACTTCAAAATGCCATAACTTCGTCAAAACTCAACTAATTTCGAAAAGAGACGGCTTTTTGATCTTAGTTTTGCCCCTAAATCAATCGTACATTTCAAGTTGAAAACGTGATTTTAGGTCGGAAGACAAGTGAAAAATATGGCCTGAAAATCGATATATCGGTATATGGGCATAGGTCGAAACTTCAAAATGCCATAACTTCGTCAAAACTCAACTAATTTCGAAAAGAGAGCGCTTTTTAATCTTAGTTTTGCCCCTAAATCAATCGTACATTTCAAGTTGAAAACGTGATTTTAGGTCGGAAGACAAGTAAAAATTATGGCCTGGAAATCGGTATATGGGTATAGGTCGAAACTTCAAAATGCCATAACTTCGTCAAAACTCAACTAATTTCGAAAAGAGAGGGCTTTTTAATCTTAGTTTTGCCCCTAAATCAATCGTACATTTCAAGTTGAAAACGTGATTTTAGGTCGGAAGACAAGTAAAAATTATGGCCTGGAAATCGGTATATGGGTATAGGTCGAAACTTCAAAATGCCATAACTTCGTCAAAACTCAACTAATTTCGAAAAGAGAGGGCTTTTTAATCTTAGTTTTGCCCCCAAATCAATCGTACATTTAAAGTTGAAAACGTGATTTTAGGTCGGAAGACAAGTAAAATTTATAGCCTGAAAATCGATATATCGATATATGGGCATAGGTCGAAACTTCCAAATACTATAACTTCGTCAAAACTCAACTAATTTTGAAAAGAGAGGGCTTTTTGATCATAGTTTTGCCCCTAAATCAATCGTAGATTTAAAGTTGAAAACGTGATTTTAGGTAGGAAGACAAGTAAAAATTATGGCCTGAAAATCGGTATATGGGTATAGGTCGAAACTTCAAAATGCCATAACTTCGTCAAAACTCAACTAATTTCGAAAAGAGAGCGCTTTTTAATCTTAGTTTTGCCCCTAAATCAATAGTACATTCAAAGTTGAAAACGTGATTTTAGGTCGGAAGACAAGTGAAAAATATGGCCTGAAAATCGATATATCGGTATATGGGCATAGATCGAAACTTCAAAATGCCATAACTTCGTCAAAACTCAACTACTTTTGAAAAGAGAGGGCTCTTTGATCATAGTTTTGCCGCTAAATCAATCGTACATTTAAAGTTGAAAACGTGATTTTGGTCGGAAGACAAGTACAAATTATAGCCTGAAAATCGATATATCGGTATATGGGCATAGGTCGAAACTTCAAAATGCCATAACTTCGTCAAAACTCAACTAATTTCGAAAAGAGAGCGCTTTTTAATCTTAGTTTTGCCCCTAAATCAATAGTACATTTAAAGTTGAAAACGTGATTTTAGGTCGGAAGACAAGTGAAAAATATGGCCTGAAAATCGATATATCGGTATATGGGCATAGGTCGAAACTTCAAAATGCCATAACTTCGTCAAAACTCAACTAATTTCGAAAAGAGAGGGCTTTTTAATCTTAGTTTTGCCCCTAAATCAATCGTTCATTTCAAGTTGAAAACGTGATTTTAGGTCGGAAGACAAGTAAAAATTATGGCCTGGAAATCGGTATATGGGTATAGGTCGAAACTTCAAAATGCCATAACTTCGTCAAAACTCAACTAATTTCGAAAAGAGAGGGCTTTTTAATCTTAGTTTTGCCCCTAAATCAATAGTACATTTAAAGTTGAAAACGTGATTTTAGGTCGGAAGGCAAGTGAAAAATATGGCCTGAAAATCGATATATCGGTATATGGGCATAGGTCGAAACTTCAAAATGCCATAACTTCGTCAAAACTCAACTAATTTCGAAAAGAGAGGGCTTTTTAATCTTAGTTTTGCCCCCAAATCAATCGTACATTTAAAGTTGAAAACGTGATTTTAGGTCGGAAGACAAGTAAAATTTATAGCCTGAAAATCGATATATCGATATATGGGCATAGGTCGAAACTTCCAAATACTATAACTTCGTCAAAACTCAACTAATTTTGAAAAGAGAGGGCTTTTTGATCATAGTTTTGCCCCTAAATCAATCGTAGATTTAAAGTTGAAAACGTGATTTTAGGTAGGAAGACAAGTAAAAATTATGGCCTGAAAATCGGTATATGGGTATAGGTCGAAACTTCAAAATGCCATAACTTCGTCAAAACTCAACTAATTTCGAAAAGAGAGCGCTTTTTAATCTTAGTTTTGCCCCTAAATCAATAGTACATTCAAAGTTGAAAACGTGATTTTAGGTCGGAAGACAAGTGAAAAATATGGCCTGAAAATCGATATATCGGTATATGGGCATAGGTCGAAACTTCAAAATGCCATAACTTCGTCAAAACACAACTAATTTCGAAAAGAGAGGGCTTTTTAATCTTAGTTTTGCCCCTAAATCAATCGTACATTTCAAGTTGAAAACGTGATTTTAGGTCGGAAGACAAGTGAAAAATATAGCCTGAAAATCGATATATCGGTATATGGGCATAGGTCGAAACTTCAAAATGCCATAACTTCGTCAAAACTCATCTAATTTCGAAAAGAGAGGGCTTTTCAATCTTAGTTTTGCCCCCAAATCAATCGTACATTTAAAGTTGAAAACGTGATTTTAGGTCTGAAGACAAGTAAAAATTATAGCCTGAAAATCGATTAATGGGTACAGAAAATGATTGCGGCTGCTGATAGAAATGAGTTCAACATGAGAATCGACTTTCGACTTCGGTGTTTCTTATCCGATTTTGATGAAATTTTGACATTTGATTGATAATATGCCCTTACATATTGTGCATTAATTAGAAGATTGTACCTTTAAAATTCTGGCATTTATTACTATCGCAGATCAAAATGTATCGATATTCCAAAAACGGAGGCAGTTATCGATAAAGTAAAGAAAACTAAAGCACATTTAAAGTCTCTGAGCACCGAGTGTTCATACAGACAGACAGACGACAAGGCTATATCGACTCGGCTGTTGACCCTGATCAAGAATATATATAAACTTTTCGGAGATGCTTCCTTCTGCCTGTTACATACTTGGGTTGAGGGTATAAAAAGTAAGTAAGGTGTTAAATATATTCTAGTTTTATTGCCAAATTTCATAAAAAAGTCTTCAACCTCAAATGGAATTGCGTTCATTTCTTATAAAAGGTTTGAAGAAAGTACTGAAGATTGCCAAAAACCGCATACATTTTTTTTACAATCCAGAAATGAAATCACCTTTCGGCTTGTGGGCAATTCACTTGGATGATCATGCCATTATGCATGATCATAATTATACATGAGCATGATTATGCATATAGAAAATACTTCCGCTCCCTGATGATATGAGATCAAGATGAGAATCCGTTTTCAACTGTAACTTTGTATTATTATTACTATTATTATCTTATCCGATCAGGGTGAAAGTTGTCCAATATATTATATATAAAATAATTATAAGTCATTTATTGATATCAGAAATCGATAAGTATCGATATTCGCGAAACGCACACAGTTATCGATCAAATGAAATAAACTTGATCAGCTCGCAGTAAACGAGAATTAGTTTTCAAAACTTAAGTTCTCTAGCTCTTACAGACCGATCTCTCCTGATGAAATATATATGTATATACCTTATTTGATCGGAGATCCTTTCTTTAATGGGTTCAAGAAACTAAAAGTTTGAGCATTGATAATAAAGCTGCAGTAATTTAATATGATTTTATTAAATTTTCAGCTAAACGGATTGTTGTAAGTGTTAAGTGAATATTACCAAATACTATATACACACCTATATATATACTCTATATCTCTTATCTATGCTAAATACTGCTTAAATAAACTAGTTATCATTAAATTTATATATATATATGATTAATTATACCAGCAATTGTGGTGCACGCCTCCCAAAACAGGTGAAAGCAAAGTTGATCGGTTGAGTTGAGACTTAAAGGTAAGCATATGAGCACACAACTATTGCTGGCTTATTTCATCAGAATGACCTTGCAACACACACACACACACACACACATACACACACGAAAATGGAAATACGGAGAGAAAAACCACAAATACGGAGAACGGCCATAAATCTAAGTGGCATTGAGTTCATTTGTGGCCGAGAGTATAGTGTTGTGTGTGTGTGTATGTGTTTAGTGTGTGCGTGTGTGTGTGTGTGTGAGGCTGAGTGTTTAGGTATATGATTTTGTACTGGTGTTAATTTCAGACAACGCAAGTGGAGCAGAAAACAGAAAAAGCTTAGTTTCAGTTTAGGCCAAGTTGGAATTCGCAAGTGTCAATGTTTTCAGAGACAGAGTGCTTTGGGGGTGTTGCCGGGGGAGCGGAGCGGGGGCTGTTCGATTTTCTACTATATGCCGCACGTTTTATGGCCAAGAGAGCATTGGATTTATGGCCATCAAGGCAAGTGCGCGACACTCTTGTGTTGTGGCACGAGCAAAAGTTTGCTGAACTTGCCGAATGCGCTGCCACTTGCCGCTTGCCACTTGGCTCAGCAAAAACCAGTTTTGGCCAGTGGCCTTGCCACCGCATGTGGCCAGGACATAAATGTGTCTTTAACACATTCATAAATTACATTGCTTCTGTTACAAAACATGTTTGCAAGCAACTGATTGTTGTTTGGATCTGTTCATTATGCAAATATATGAATCATCAAATTTGCGACATCTTTTACGGACCACGCAACATACTGTGCGGCAGCTGTTGCAACTTTAACGCGCTTCCGTCAATCGAATTTACGAGCCAAACTGGAAAATTGTGTCATTCACAACAAAAACAGCAGCAACCAAAATGTACTCTGTTCGGACAAAAAAAAACTTCGACAACAACTATTGAATGTTGCATGCAACTCCCGACCGACATAGTTAAGTGAAAATTTATTGGTAAAGGAAATGAAGACAGCAGGCTGATGTATTGGTTTCCGGGCCTTACAATTCGATAATCCTTTTGCGCAACGCTCATTGCACACGCTCATTGTGTGTGTGTGTGATGATGGCCCGAGGGTAGCTCAAGAAGTTTAACAAAACTGTTCAAATTATTAACTTCATTTTCTTGCATCTACTCATTTATTTTGTTTGTATTTGTTTGAGGTTACGGTTTGTTTAGATTAGTTTAGACGGGTCGATATTAGAATTAGTCGTTCCGGGATATGTTAGTTGAGATAGTTCGGCTAGAAAAGAGCTTTTTACGGGCTTTTTTTGATATGAATGGGCTTTTTCCGGGTTTTGTAAATCCTTCATTTCTTAGTTCTTATCGAGAAAACGTGTATAAAATATGATCAACAGTTTTCGATATCGATATATTGAAACGCTTTCCAACACTCACAAATGTTGTGTGTCACAATTCGATGGAGTTTGCACAACTCAGAAAGCGACTCTCGCGTGGAAGCGAAAGGTTTTCTTCGGTCTTTTTTGAGCGATATTTCTTTGTGGCGCCGCTTGGCCAACAGGTTAGCCAAATATGGCCTTAACGAATGGGCCAATTGGCTTGGCCAAATGATTGAGCGAGCGAGTCCCTTGGCCTTGCGCCAGTTTTTATTGCACAAATATTGACATACAGATTGATTGAAAGGCTTTCAGCGAAGTTGTTGCTTACGTTGTTCGATTTAGTTGTTGTTTGCTTGTTTGTTGTTTATTTGTTTGTTTGTTGCTGTTGCTGTTTCTGTTGCTGTTGCTGCTGCTGCTGCTGCTGTCGTTGTCACATTCACTTAATTTGCTGCTAATGACCTGGCCAATAAACGATTTTGGTGCAATGCCTTCAATTAACAATATGAATTTTTATTTTGACACTTGGCGGCATATTGATTATGTATTCGCCGCCCAACCGGACAAAATGCCAGACCAGTATCCTTACCCGTACCCATACCAGTACCCATTCCAGACAGCCGGCAACCGGTCGCAATATATTTTGGGATTTGATTTGACTTGACTATGATGTGGTATGATGATATAATAATCAACTTTAACCCTCTAAGTCCAAGCGCAATTTCAGATTTCGGCTTTCCTTTTGTCTAATTGGGGAATAGCAAAATGGATTTCATGTCTAGCAAAAAAGTTAGGAAAGAATTCATTTTATTTATTTTCCAAATTAAAATTAACATTACTTTTGATGGTAGTGCTAAAACGTCAAAACAGTTTCGAATGCCAAAAAATTTGAAAAAATGATAAAGAGATGGCTGATTTCCTGGACTTGATGAAATACGTGAACGAAGATTAAGTTTCAGACATAGAGATGACTATCAACGATGGAGCTTGTTATTTTTGTTATTTCCTCGTGTCATTAACTATCTCCTTCGTCTACATCGAATGCCACAGATACTCCTCGATCACAGCAACGCATAGTGCTGAGCAGGATATTATTCAACCATCTAAAGCAGGGAAGTTTATTGAAACTGCAAAAAACCATTGTAAAATCCTGCTTGCATCTCAAAAACTCAAAAACTTAGAATAAAACCCGAAACTTAGCCAACCAAATCCAACCTAAAAACTTAGACAGGAAAATGATGCAGTAGAGGGTTAATTGCATGCAATAAAATAACTTTAACTGAGCTTACGCCAATTGCTGGCCAATTATGTTTAACGATATATATGTATATACATATGTATGTATATAATTAAACGAAAAGTATTTATATATATAACATATGTACACAGTCGTATAATAATTATATACTTTTAATTGTTACATCATTGGCATAGAAAAGTGAAAACTCGTTGTTCGTTTTCGTTTCTGCTTGAATTTCACGAGCTGCTAATTGTGCGGAAAACTTTTCGGTTTCCAGTCAATTAACAAACGAATCGACTGCTGACCAACTGCAAGTTTCGTTTCGCCCATTTATATTATTGTTAATATTGTTATGCAAGTGAGTAGTCCAAAAATAAGTCTAAAACTATTTTTGCTGGTAAATTGAATAGTTCTTCAGCTGAAACTTGAACATGAATCCAATTGGTTTATCTGAAATATTTTTGGGTTTGAGTATCAACGACATGGGCGATTTTTGATAGGTAAAGAGTTGGTTGTATGGTATCTATATATCTCTATATCTATCTAGGACACTCTTGCTTCAAAATCTAAGATATTATAGATAGCTATAGATTGGGTTGTAAGTTATCGTATAATGTGTGCCAGACTTGGCAGAAGTGAGCATTTCAGTTCACTTTGTTCACTTTGAAACATAGAAATCAGTTTCAAACTCCATAGTCTCCATGAGTCTCTGTATATATATGAATAAATGTTTTATGCTCAAAATATTAATGTTAATAATAAAAAACAAATGACTTTTATTTATTTATTATTATTATTTTTTACATTATTTGATCGATACCGTTTCTCGAACATCAACATCGATAACCGATAGCAAGAGAAGCCCAAATGTTAAAAGGCTACACCAATTGAGTTCAATTTACCTCGTAATATATACTGTTTAACGGTAAATCAAATCGTCTTCAAATCGGATAAGAAACACTTATTAAACCCAAAAGTTTTCCCACATTGAACAAACTGCTAAAATATATGCAAAATATGTTCTAGGCACACGCTTGCCCCAAGCCGGCTGTAATTGAAGTTTTTCTATAATTAAATATTTTAAGTTAATTTTGAAATTTAATTTGAGTAATTTCAATTTTGTTCCATTGTTGTTCGACTTTTTGTTTATCAATTGGTTTCTTGGGCAAACTGTGTTTTAACTCTGAGTCGGCTTAATTGCGTGTAATCAGCCGAGTTGAGTTGAGTTGCGAGTTTCATTGCCATTCACAGCTTTCTCTTTGTATTGTATCGATAAATTCGATCTGTTAAATCAATTGTTTGCAATCAAAAAAATGTTAATGATTGAATGGCATTTTGAGCACGTCTCATTAGGCCTTCAGCATTGCCTCTTTAGCACTTCCTGAACGAGATGGATCACCTATTAAATAAAATGCGCCGCTGGCCAGAATGGCAATGCCAATCAATGCAATTGCAATATCATGTCGTTGTCGGTGGCGCCGCAGCGTTGCACATTTAAATTGCCACAGTCAAAAACTGTCAATTGAAGTGGTTGCGCTGCAGGCGCTCATTCAAAGTGGCAACAGATTTTTGGCGTGGCAGGCAGCAACTCAATGTTTGAATACTTTGCGAAGAGGCAAATGGTGAAATGAAATGTTTTGTTCGAGTTTTATTTGCAGTATCGTTTTCAGTTTCGGCTGTTGGCCAAAAACCATAAGCCGAAGCTGAAAACGGTTACGGTTACAGTTTCGGTTCGAGGCAACCAGGAAGCAGCCACAGGCCTCATATTCCTTGTGGCAAGTTGAACCTGCTTCCAATTGCCGATGCCGATGCCGTTGTTGTTGTCGTTGCCAGTTGTCTGCCGCTGCCGTTGCGGCTCACCGTGAAAAGCCAACAGGCATAATCGCCTGCGTTTAACTGAGGCACAGGCTTCAATTACGCTTTTGACTTTGGCGCTGCCAATTGCCGACATACCTATCCTCTGTATTCCGGCTGTGTGCCCCTAACCCGAGCCCCCACCACAGTGGCTGGCACAGGTTTGGCGGCTTTTCACAATGTGGCATGTGGCAAGTATTCGAGGCGGTACCCATTGCTCTCTCAGCATTTGTGTGAGCATTTTCGAGAGTGTCTTGCTAATGTGATTGCGTTTACATTTGTTGCCACTATTAGTATTGTTGTTATTATTGCCGTTGTTGTTGTTGTTGTTGCTGTTGCTGTTGTTGCTGCTGTTGTTTTTACTGTTGTTATATGAGCTGTATTTTCACTATCAGCTTAAAGCGCTACATGGCAAGTACTGCGGCTTATTGGCAACCCACTCGCTGATACTATATTTAATCTTAAAAAAAAAAAATGTTAAGAATCACCATAAAAATATATATTCCGAAATTGTCAATTTCTGTTATTTCATTGAATTTTTGGCTGAAAGGGATTAACGTTAAGAGCAGCATTGACAAAAGCGATTTTATTTTATTTTTTCATTTATTTATTAACATTTTTCTTTAAGCTTATTATTTAAGGTAAAAGCTTTAATGGGAATCAGTCCAATTACAGAGAACTATTCGAAATATGCTTAACTTGTTTGATGAAAAAAAATCTCGACGGGGGGCACAATAGACCTTATAGGTCGCAGTGCTAACTATCCCCAATTATAATAATAAAATCTCAACGGGATTTGAGTAAATAAAAAAACAGCAAAAAACATATTTAAATTATGAAAAACAATAAACTAAAAGTTAAATAGATAATGTAATAATAAAAAAAAAAAAATTTGCTACAATCATTTTCCTATATTATACTTAGTATTGGAAATGTTTGCTTGGATTTCATTTCATTTTTTTTAATGTACTCAAATATTTTCAAAGTATTTAAGAACACTGAAAAAAACTGTTGTCAAACTGTTGCTTTGCAGCTGATAGCTTATCTATACAATTATGTTGTCCGCTTGAAGCGGCTTAAAGAGTCGCTTTGAGGCGCAGCTGTTTTGATGTTTATGCCACGCTTTGCAGCATTTGCCGCAAAGTTTGCCTCAGCGCTTGTTGGCGCTCACTCTGCAAAAAAATAAAACCACCAAGCTATGCTCCTCCACTACAGTGCCCCCTTCTATCCCCTGGTCAACTTATGCAGCCGGTGTGTGTTGATTATGTTTTTATTTTACTTACTTCCAACTTGGCAACTTCATCATGTCATTCCTCTTGTTGTTGTTGTTGCTGTTGTTGTTGTTGTCACTGTTACTCTCTACCCGACTCGCTTGCTCTCGCTTGAGCCCCGCCTCTCGCTTTGCTGCACTCTCTTTCGCCTCTTAAGTTAACATTTCAACATTTCGAGTTGTGGCACGTTTCACTGTGGCACCAATTTTTTCCGTTTTTTTTTTTTTGTTTTCTTTGGTTTTCTGATATTTAAACGCCAAGCAACGCGAGTTCCCATTGCAATTTCATTTCGACTTTAGACGCTGCTGGACCGCTGCAAAAACCGACGCGTTGCATTATTGATACCAAAACTAAAGCGTGCATCAAAACGGAGGCAAATAAACACAAATTCAAGAGCAACAAAAAATCGAATTAAAGTTGCGCAAGTCACGTGTCCAAAATGCATTTACCCCATGGAGTAAGTGTTAATTAAAATTGAACATGAAAAAAACAACAATAAAAGTGCAAAAAAATTATAATAAAACAAATAAAATAGTAAAAATATTTATAAAAAAAATGAAAATATGAAAAACTGTCATTTTTTGCTCGAAGCAATTAAAAACCATTTTTCCCCTGGCGCTTCCCACTTCATTTATTTTGCCCAGCTGCAAATTTCGTGCAACACGCTGGACCCACAAATGATGCAAATATTAAACAAACATCTGCAAAAGTCACTCCGAAAAACCCGCTTAGAAAGTACTCTCCGAATGATATCAAAACCACAAATCGATGCCACAAGTAATTAATTACGAAATTCGCCTTTGGGCAACAAATTCATTGGCATCAATCGCGCGTGAAATTAGTCAACTTTGAGTGCACTCCGGATCAAATAACAATAATAAAATAATGATCATATTTTTTTTTTTAATATTTCTGCTCAAGTGTGAATCAATAAAATATAAAATAACACAATTTTTATTGATTAGTTTTTTTCTTTATGCAACTTTGCATTGTCATTGTCAAATTCATTTATTTAACTCAATATTTACTTCGTGCAAAAGAAAAAAAGAGAAGAAAATTAAATTTCAATTTAATTTTTACTGTTTTACCTTGTTTAATTTGTTAACTGTTTAATTATTATTATTATTAAGTGTCCAGTTCGTTCAGTAAATACAATGCTCTAAATCTATATGTCTGCCACATTTAGAGAATATTCCTCCATATTTTCCATATCGACTTTATTTTGTACAACCACTTTACATGCAGCGAATTTCTGCTCTCATTATTTATATATCCAATAATAAAATATTGTAATTACCAGCATGGATAACACTTGGAAGGACATCTTGTGGCAGCACTTGTGCCTTGCCTGTTCTAGCCACATGGCCAGGGGCAGAAGAGCGTGTTATTTAATAGCGAACGGAAATTGAAAAATGAGCAAAACATTTGAAAGCAATTTTCCAATTTTCCAATTTTCAATTTCATTCTGCTGTGCGCTCCCCAACAAATAGCTAATTGAATACGCCTCGCTCCACATCAAACAATAACTTCACGACTCAAATGAATTGGGAACTAGGCCAAAATCAATAACAATGGAGAAGTTGTTTGGGCCGCGACTTAAGGCCAGCTCCCCAGCGAGTAATTTAAGAAATTTCCCCACTGTAATTACACTTGGATTTGGCCTTTAAGCTACTACTGCTGCCAAGCTGACAGGACCAGGGCCAGATGCAATCAAAATCAGATTTGCTGTTGCCTAATATAGGCATAAACATCAAAATGGCAACCGACATTATGCTAATTATATTATTTTGTTTATAGACGCTAAACTTTTATATTTATCCTGTTTAGCCAGGACTTAAAGCTGCAAACAAGGAAATCTGTTCAATTTTTACCCTCTAGTCAGAAAGATTTGATAGGGTCGCATTGAGTCCATGAAAATTATGCAAATATCCTGTTTTTCCCGATCTACAGTAAATCTATAGAAAATCGAAATTAAACTATAGATTTATATATAAGGTTTTTGCTATATTTAAGTAAGGAATCAGAACTTTAAATTACATTATTTATTTATAATATATTGTCTAGCAAAAACTGATTTCATTATGTTTTTGGGTTCTGTTCGTTGCAAAAGTAAATTGAATTTGAATGCATAAATTGAAATTAAATTAAAATAAAAAAGAGATAAATTAAAAAAAAAATATTATATTTTTTCAAATTTGGACATATTTTATAATTTAAAAAATCTTCAAGTGTTTCCAACTTGAATCTCACACATTTTTGAAGCGTTGTGCAAAAAAGTTCTCAATAATAATAATAATTATAAAATACTACTACTTATAAGGTTTCTCTGTAGTTTATATATATATTATCCTAAGTAAGGGTAAGTCGCAACTCCAGGTCGACTTCTTCTATGTTTTTTGTCGAATGTTCGTTGACTCTTCTTCTTTCTTTGTTGCAGGCATTAAGTTTGTTGTTTATCACTTGCATGATGTTTGCCTTGACGTGCGGCCATCCATCAAACGAGAAGCTTAAGTAGGTGTAACGGCCACGCCCATAACAACATGTCCACACACACACCAAACTCATAACCATAACCCAGCGTCCGTATCCTACTCATTTTCATTCACAATCACATTCACATTCGCATTCACATCCGCATTCATATTAGAATTCGCATTCGCATTTGCAGGATTCGCATTCATGTGCCGGTGAAGCATCATACGCATGTGCACACCAAGACGGTCATAAAGAAGGTGCCGCTACCCATTCCGGTGCCGGTCAAGGAGCACAAGGAGCACAAGGAACCGAAGAAGCATCATCGCAGCAGTCACAAGCATTATTATCGGGACCAGGACGAACTCGATGATGATTTCGAGGGTTACGAGTATCCTGTCAAATCCAGACGACGCACGCGGCATCCTTTTGTCTAATAATGACAGTGGGCGTGACAGCAAACTGGGCGTGTCACAGACACACACACACACACACACAACAAGCAAATATAAACCAAAATAATGATCGTATGAATGACAGATTCACAAAAAACTGGGTGTGATTTGTCAATGTTTATACAATAAGCGAAACTTTTCTGTGCAATACGCAATGAGCAATAAGCAAATAAACAAATACTTAATTTAAGCATAATTTAATGTCGCCTTTGTCGCCTTTGTCGCTTTCCCAACCTCATTAGTGTGAACTCAACTCCACTCCACTGCTTGGCTTTGAAAACACAGCAGAATATTGGATTTTTTGCATTGTCAGCTTTAATTAAGACATTTACCTGCAGCACTTCTTCAAAAGGTGGCAAATCTGGCATGATTGGATTTTCGAAATTAAAGAAAACATATAAACATATAAACTGGATCATCATGGCATGAGTATTTTGTGGATTATGGCGAAGTTTCCATCAATATTGTCGCACGCGCTGAGAAAGTCTATCAAAACTAAGCAAAATTCATTTTTGAATGTCTTTAATATGATCAAATTTATAGAGTATATATACATACATATATACACTCCGAAGCAGAATCGTACTCAAATGAAAATCGCTTTGAAAACTAGCTAGTATTTCATGATATGCAAATAATTTAGAAATACACAAATAAAATACAGCAGAGAATATTTCGAATAGTTGAAATGCAATCCATTATTTTGAAAATGATATATGCAAACTATATTGAAATTTTAGTATAAATCGACTGAAGGAACTCCAACAAAGTACACATTCTGGAAATCTGACGTTTTCTTTCGCAATTTTGGAAAGTTTAACTGGAATTAGAAATGGAGAACCGGTGATTTTGAAAAACACACAACCTTCAGTTTGCAAAACATACTTTCTGAATAATAAGTAACCATTGGTGTCCAAATTTGGCGAGTATCTAAAATGAGGTTCGATTTTTCTTTGAGTTTATATGCAAATTATTAAACGAAATGTTTTCGAAAATGGAAGCAAACATTGCGAAAATTTCGCTGATTTTCGAATCTAAACTGTATATGGAAAGTTCAACCGACTGACGACAAAACACTGAGTAACATTTAATAAAAACCATCTGAGACAGTTTAGCGACCACAAAAAGCGAAAGTCGGCCATTGAAGCAAAAAGTAAGCTGCCCCTTGTTGCAGGTTGATTATGCCACATGCCAGAAATTTACAAATTGCAAATCTTGAGATATTTGCGGAGGCACCAAAATTGAAATTAACTTGCAGCAGTTTGGGAATAAGCGAAAGTGTGCTCATAAATAAATAAGTAACTCAACACGAATCAGACGAAAACGCAGACGAAGACGAACATGAAGATGGGGATTAAGAAGAAGAAGAAGAAGGAAAAGAAGCAGAAGCAGAAGACGAGAGAGAAGAAGACAATCTAAAAATAATGATGTGCGCTTCTGCCCCTTTCACAGAGTGGGGCTTAAGACAGTCGCTGAGACAGCGGCAACAGCATCTCTGCAGCTTATGGCCATATAAAATATGCATGCCTCAGGTGCTGCCGAATACCCATAACATAACATATCAACAACAACAACAACAACCACAACCACAACAACAGCAGCAACAGCAACAGCAACCAAATCAACAACAAACACTCGGGGTTGGGGGCAACGGATGGGGTGCTCTGTCAGCACGTGCTGCACGTCTAGTAAACAGAAATGTTAACAAAAAGAGAGCAACAACAACAACAGCAGCAACAAAATGTAAACAAGTTGGCAACGCACATTGCCACTGCTCGAGGCGCAACTGATGCGGCAGCTGTTCAGCTGAGGGGCACAGCACATTCGGGCAGCAGCAGCAGCAGTAGCAGCGGCTGCCACTTGAGTGTAGCCCTTAGACTGGCAACGCCACTCGATAAAATCACACTCAAGCCGTGCCACTCAAATTGAGTGATCGAATCTGTCTGCCACAACCCAATCGCATTATTCCTTGTGTGCCGCATAATTAGTATGACGTCAGATAAGTACATCAATTTACTTACAAACAGCATCCACAAAATGTAGCAGCTCTAAGCCCCAATGAAAGCTTGCCCAAATATAGCTCTAAAAAGTAATTATATACAGACTTGAGTGGGCTTTAAGTATATTAGCCTTATCCTTAACCAATTTCCTTTGGTTGCCAGGTCTGTTCTCCTCAATATAAGGAAATTATATATATATAACATGGTCTTCAATTTTTCCAGTTAGATTTAATCAACATTTAGCAAAAGTTTTCTAAATTTCAAAATTCCAAGGTGTTATTTATACAGGTTCACAAGTTTCTTACATTAGCTTTTTTATATATTGTGGGGAACGAAGAAGCCGATAAGCAAGCAAGAATGGGGGCAGAGAGACCCATGATAGGCCCTGAACCGTATTGTGGCGTAGGAAGACACACAATACGGCTACAAATCAGGGATGAAGAAAGACTGATGCGGGAACGGAGCTGCGCTGAGACACCAGGACTCCGACAAGCCAGAAGTCTCCTAGGTGGCTATAATCAAAAGCGATTTAAGCAAATGATATCCATGGGGAAGAATAGACTCAGAATACTCACAGGTCTATTGACAGGACACCATAGACTGAGAAGTACATCCTAGCAGAATGCGTCGCCTTAACCAGGAAAAGATGCAGCATCCTAGGGCAGCATATCATAAGGCCCAAGGACATAGAAACCCTCAACCCAAGAAAGATCCTGGCATTCGTGCAGGAGTTGGGATTGATGGAAGAGCTGTAGGCTCAGCAAGGGGGCACAATAGACCTTATAGGTCGCAGTGCTAACTATCCCCAATTATATTCACTATTGTGAACTTCTATAGCATGTAGCCAAGAACTGTGAATTGGCATTCTGTATAATGAAGTTCATATTTTCTGAACCCTTGTGACTTCACCACAGAGAAGTAAAACTTGATTGTATCGAAGATACTTTCATCTGACATTTGCATAACTTTAAGATATCCTTTTATTCATTTTCACGACTCGCAAGTTATACAGACAATATGGTGGAAAATATATTTTATAACTTTACAGTTCCAACTTTCAGTTTCATTCAACTCCAATTTTAAATTGTTGCATGCTTTTAGGCGTTTCCAATTTGCATAATTTATATGCCTCGCTTAAGCTGTACTTTTAGTTGAATTTCATTAAATATATCTTTAAATTAATTTAATTTATATTAATTTTTCTAAATTTACCATTTTTGCATGCTTTTAGTTTAATTTTAAATGAAATATTCATATGAAAAAATGTTTGCTTAACCTTTATGTAACTCCCTCATTTTGTCTAGTAATTGTCTGTGCAATCTGAAATCGAGGTGTCAAACTCATATATTTACTTGTCGCTTCTTGTTTTTGTTGTTTGTTGTTGTACGTTGTTGTTCGTTGTTGTTGTTCGTTGTTGTTGTTGTTGCTGTTGTCTTTGCGGCTGTTGTTTAATTTGGCGCGTTTATTTGATTAGGAACGCCTAAACGAAATACGTGACTGGGTTAATTTGCAGCACACACACACATACGCCAATATACACACACACACGCGCACACACACAGACACACACATATAGGGAAAGAACCACTCAGAGTTGAGTGTGTAGTTTTGTAAGAGAGAAGTCAAATAAATCGTTGGCATGTCCTAAGTACATTTACATGTACACAAAATGTGCATAGCACGCATAACAATGAGCACAGCAGGGATTGAGGGGGGTGAGTGGCATTAACTACTGCCGACTTCCTTTTGTTTGCTTATAAGTACGCCGGATATTCAAATACAAAGTTATATGTAGTAACTGTAGCACTTAATGCGATAGCATATTGGCCAAGAGCTGATCTTGGCTTGATCAAAGACTCGAATATTTCAGCCTGGGAGTAAACATATTTCATTCAAGTTCAATTAGTTCGAGATTAATTAACATACGAAACTAAGCTAGTGTATTAATTTGTCGAATAACATTTACAAAATTACCATTTAATCATTAATAATTAATATTAATTAAAGAAATTTAGCTTGTTTTCAACTTGTTGTTTTGGAGACGGAATTAATTGAATATTTCCCAGTTTTATATGATATATATATATGGAAATTGAATGAATAAATTAATGGGGGCACTTAATTAATTATTTAATTTATCTCGAGAATATTTATTTTGGGCGATTTTCCCGAAGCTTATGCTGTCACAATATGAATTTGTTGGTATTTCAAATTTCAATTTGCATTTTTGTTGGTCAAAACTTTGCGGCATGAATCTGAAAACCTGCTTTGAGCCTTGACAAACAGACAAATACGAGTGGATGCGATCCCCATTTTCTGCCTCGGCTGGACAAAATGCCAATTTATGTCTCTCTGCCAGTATATATATACATATATATGACAGAATGTCAATATGTGCTCCCACTTAACGTGTTTGCTTTGGTGTCTGCAGTTTTGAAATACAAACAAACTCGAATTTGCTGACTCTGTTGCAAATATTTATGTAGGTACACAAAAATAAGGGAAATACCAGCAAAAGAAATGCACAAAATGTGCCTCAACAAACAGAGGGATTCTCAGATATTTAATATGGTATATAAGTGTACATGGAGAGAGGGCAACCTGTACCCTCCTCATGCAAATGAATTATGACTGTTTTTACTACATTCATATTTTTATAGGCTAGTGGCCAGGGATTCTGGATCTGGTTGGTTGTAGCCAAAACAATCAATAAGCGGACTTTCACTCGTTTTTTTTGTATTATTATTTGGCATTTTGGTTTTATGGTCGCCTGCTGCTGCCACGCCCCATTAGATGATTTTTATAGCTGACTGGGCGTAGAGGGCTGGCAACACTTCTCGCTTAGCCCGTAATGCATTGTGTCTAATACCCAATTAATTTGGGATTTGCAGTTAATGAGTCTCCCCCCCCCACCAAGCGAGTTGGCAGCCCCGTTGCCACAAATGTGCGCGTGGCCAGTTAGAAAACGGACTTAATTAGCGCCAGTGGACACTGACATATAGCCATAAAAATAGCACCAAACAGACCACAAATATATTCCACACGCAGACACAACTGCAGTTGCACAGTTGACAATCAAATTGCAGCACGTGCAACTCAATTAAGTTCTGACTTTAAAGCAAAAAGTGTATTAGGAATATTATTATTATAATAAATGAACTATTGTATACATATAACAAACAAGATCTCAGCATAAGTGCGATATTTGGGTGCATCAATTTATACCTTGAACTCAGTATAAATCAGCAACAGAATAGATTTAGCCGTGTCTGTCTATATGTCTATCAGAGACTAATTTTCGATATAAGTTCAGTAAATTTTCTCGATTTTGGATAGCTTGAAAAGCACAATTTTAAAGTTGATCAGAAAAAGGGATCATATCGACTTGTGTAGGTCCTTGTGAAGAACTCTCTATCATGGCAGATCACTTGAATTATTCCATATACATATGATTTTGTTAGTATCTCGAAAACTGTTGTGGATGAGGCATTGATGGAAGACGGAGGAGGGCATGGCCTTGAGGGACGTTGCCAACAAAATACTAACCGAATAAGGGGACTCTTCTCGATCATCGACTATATCTCTATAACTTAACACTACCTGAAGCGGGCTCTGTTTTAACACTCTAACCACCTGGGTTTCTAGGAACATGACGCTCAGACGAACTGACAGACAGACAGAGCAAGAGGCGGCATATGCAATCAATATACTCTTTTACCTTTTGGAAGCAGAGTATACAAATTTGGTAATAAGTTATCAATTTTTCAACATATCCAAATGAACTCAGCTTATTGTGTGGCAAATGGGAAAATCCCTAGATTTGTCCAAGAAAATTGATAGAAATTGGAAAATGCGAGGTAAATGCGAGAAGCGCAATACTTATATGCATTGATTTGATTGTTTGGCGAAGTTCAAAGTTGGAATTTTGTGTACACAATTTCATTTAATTTGGGCAACCATTCAGTGCGAAGCCATCAAGATAAACCCTTTTATTTCTCTTCTTTCCCGGCGCAAAAGCCCCATTTATTTATATGATTCCCCATCAAATGGAATCCATATGCAACAACAATGAGCACAAGCACGTGCAAATAATATCCATCAGTCCTTTGGCCGCAGATTTGTATGGGACACCGCGCCCAACCGAATAACAGAAAAACAACATTTGCTCAAATTTCGGTTCCCATTCATTGAAACAGCGACTGGTAAATAGAAGCGGCGGCAATCAGTCCCAAGGCAGAAAAAGAAAAACAGAAAAAAGAAAAACGAAAATAATAATGTGTGAGTATCCCTTAAAACTAACTAACGGTCATGTAAATACACAAGTGTGGGTGTGTGTGTGTGTGTGTGTGAGTGTGTGTTGGGCAACGCATGCCGTGAACTGTTGCGCGAAGCAAGCGCCGTTAATGAACTTAAGCGCAGACATAGAGAAAACCCCAAAACTACACACACATAGATAGCAAAGGCGCGGCATACACACACACACACACACACACGCACATGCACTCTCACACAGAGAAGAGGCAGTGACCTACCAACCTACTCAAGCTATTTGACATGCCATGCACGAAAACTGAAACCAAGGCAAAAAAAAAAAAGAACGTACGGCGCTTCAAACACTCAACACACAAGCACACACATACACACATACACGCACACTTCAAAACGGCAACAGTTTGCGCGAGCGCCAAGCAACAAGAACAAGCGAGAGTCATACCAAATGGTTTGAGCACAAATTCACAACGAGCCGCAACATGTTGGCAGCGCACAAAATTGATGACGTATGGCCAGAGCGCACTGTTGGTGCCCAACCAAAAAAAATAACGACTCCACTCATACCAGCGCAACAGCGCACACATTGAGTGCGACGGTGTTTGAGCGCAAACGTCAAGTATTGGCGGCATCTTTTGTAGCAAATTTTTCGCACAAGTATCGCAGACGACGCTGTTCTGTTCACACGTTCGGCAAACGCTGCTGCCGCTTTCGTTGCCGCTGCTGTTTGTCGTCAGTTACAGTTATTTACTACGCATTCGTATTCGGCGTGTGTGATAAAAAAGAAAAGGAAAAAAGTATTTTCAACTTGAAGCTGTTGGCACGCGCCAAAGAACCAACAGCAAATTGAGTAATAATTGCAAAACAAATGCAAATGCAAATGCGCGTTTCATTGTCCGATGCGTCTGTGTATTTGTCTCTGTGTATGTGTGTGCATGTGTGCGACGAGAATCGCGGATTAAAAGCTTAAATTGGCTCTAGCAAAGCGTACTATCAACAACAACCAACAACTCAAGCATCAGAATCAACACCAATTACAACAACAACAACAACAACAAGAGAAAATAAATAAACGGCGCACAGACGCTTTAACAAAAAAAGAAAAGAAAAAAAAAACAAAAAAAAAAAAGATATTCAAGAAAATAAATAATAATTAAGCTGAAATTGCAAGCAGCTCAGCAGAAAGGTGCGACAATCTCAATTTTGTTTATCCCCACATTGTTTAACATAAGCTTTTATTTAAACGAAATTGCCTTTATCACAATTCACCGTTAATCGAATTGCAAGCACTGCACAAATATATTTATTAATATGGATTTTGTAAAATTGAATTGCAAATTATTTGCGTGAACAAGATTTCGAAATTAAATGCTTCGCTCATTGGTGGCGGAAATTATCGTCCGATTTTATATATATATATATATATATATATATATATATATGTGTACATTTCACTGCCCTGCCTCAGACATCTGTAGACATTTGCAACACTGGCAAACATGAATTGAGTACCAAAAGTATATTAATTCTCCGATTTTTCAGTCTGTGAACTTTTCCAAACCAGCAGCAAAGCAATAAAAAAAAGCTTCTGGCAAATTGTATATTGAATTTTCATTCGTGCATCGTAAATAATATTTGATCAGAAAGTGAGATTTAATTTTCATTTGATGCATATCTCTGCTGACATCGATAGACTTTCGAAAGCATATTTTAATTGATGGAATCGAATATAAATGAATTGAATAACAAAAAACGTGACATTTCGATTAGAATACCGTAAAGTAAATGTGTATTTTAGCCAGAAATTGATGAGTAAGCCGAAAGACGAAAAAAAAACACATGAATTGTCTCAACTGTTTATGCTGATCATTTATTTATATATATATATATATATAGTTTTATGTATGTGATGTGTATATAGTATTTTTCGTTGGAAATTTAAGGGAATGGGCAAATGCAAATGTTCTTGTGCTGTAGTGTATCCCATAAGCGAACAATAAAAACAAGTTTCTTATCTATAGCTGTGTATAACAGCTGTATTTGCATACATATATATATATGTATATATAAATATATACATTTTACTTAAATCTATTTCACTTATTTGACGGCTCACTGAAGGCGACTGCAGCATGGCTAAAAAAACGTGTTCTTTATCCAGCAACAACAATACTAATATTAAGTAAATAGCGAAGCAAATATGTATAACAGAAGCGAAATCATTTAAAAAGAGCCTCCACTAAGAATTCACAACTAGCTGCCAAGCACACACACACACACACACACGCATAAATATATATATATAAATAGCAAAGACAAAGCATGCCAGACTAATGGACAAGTTCACTAATTTAACCGAAAAATGCTGTAGCGCCAGCTGATTGACCGTCAAAAAGCGTGTGCGGAAATACATAGTGTACTCAGAGTGTATGGCGGGTGGGAAGGGGGGGACTCTTTTGCAATTTCCAGTTCCATTTGCAACTGTGCTACGTGCTGGGCTCTCAAGCCCCCACTCCCCCCCAGGACTCCCACAGTGCATATCACTCAGCGACGGCTGCTGACAAACCAATTTACTGTGAACACTAAAACTACGTCAAAAATATATACATATAAAATATACAGTTATGTATGTGAGTTGCATGCATTAGCCACAGTGCGATTTGTGCCGTGACAATCCGAGTTTCGAAAACATCCGCATTCAAGCGAAATTGTGGAATTGAAGTTTGTGTTGCAGTGGCAAATCAAATCGATTAGAACACAAGCGAGTCGCTTCTACTGAAATGACCTCGATCATGAATCCGATGTAAATGGAAATGTAAATATTATATATACATATATACATGTATACATATATACATATCCGATAAAATGTTCAAGAGTATTCAAAACTGTTAGGTATTTGATTTCGATAAAACTTTTGTTTATCTTAAGAGACACAGAAATTGTACAAATGTTTCCAATTTTTAAATGTTTTCAAAAATTACAATTTTAGATATATTGTAGTATATATCTTTTGATTAATATCTAACAAAGTTGTTCATGATATTGAAAATAAAAAGTGTTTGCCTAAAATAATTCGTTCTATCAGATTTTTGGCAACGCGTCCGACTACAACTGCATAATGCAGTGCATCGCAAGGACCAAGACGGTCATGTTCAGTGCAACACTTTTTCAACATTCAAAATTTCATATATATTTCAAAAATATATTTATTTTATTTTTATATTTAGATTTATAAAAATATTTTGAAGTTTATATTTTATACAAAAGTTACACATTTTTTCCTCATTAACTGCTGAAAATCACTGAAAAATGTACTCAAATTTCATGCTTTCCCCAAATAGCTGTACATTTTTGAAAATACAACTATATATTTATATGATTTTCAAAGAAATATAGTAAAAACTTATAGTATGTAAACTGAGCGAAAGAAGCCAAGCAAACTAAACAGGAAAATTGTATTTTAAAAGTAAATTAAACTAAATTTCAGACTACAACTAAGACTCGGATTGGTGTAGACTGACTGACTGACTGACTGACTGACTGACTGACTGACTGACTGACTGACTGACTGACTGTCTGACTGACTGACTGTCTCTCAATGTACATGCAGACATATTTACATTCGGCAAACCAGAATTAACCAAAAGCCAATTAAGATTTTCTAGACACTTCTGGGATGGGATTCAATTAGCCCCAACTACGACTTGGCTACGACAAACATGCAAATTGTGTAGACTTGAGCTCTTAACTGTTTTGAAGAGCATCAGCAGTAATAATGGCAAAAACAACCACAACAAACAAGACCAAAATTTCAAAGTCACCTGATAAAGAGGCCTACTCGAGAGATAAGCGACAAATTTGGTACGTGCCTGAGATTCTATAGCCCCAATGTGTTGGGGATTAAAACAGTTTTTGGCACTATCTCCAGATGGATGAGGGGCATGGGTAGGGCAGTGGGGGCAGTCAGATATAGTTGAGAAAAACGTGGCAAAAAAAAACAGTTTTTGTTTTGCGAATTGGAATTGAAATTGGAAATTGGAAATTGGGGAAATGTTAAACACCTTGCAATGGTTCCAGCTGTTTTCTGACGGCCACTTTGTCTGTCGGATCTATTAGATTGTGTTTTTATTTTTGTTCTTCTTGTTCTTCTTGTTCTTCATGCGGTTTTTGTTTTATTCAGCTTGGCTGAGTGGCAGACAGTTGCAAATGCCACAACACCGTCTACATAAATTACTCACAGCAGGCGTCACTCGTCTACAGGATGTACAGTAATCCCTCCGCATCGCAAACAATTGCCACTTGTCATTACCAAATGGCATGCTTATGGATTTGGTTTGACCCGACAACTGGAATATCAGCTGTCGCATAAGCTCCGAATTTCTCAACACAAACTTTGCGAAACATTTTCAATTATCCCACAAGTGCTACGAACTAGTTGATAATATTGTAAACTTGCTCGCAGCCAAGTCGATGCTTATCTTTCGTACACCCCAGAGAGGTAATTAAATGATTGCATAAATTTGAAATTAGCTTCGCTTGGTTCAAGTTTCCACTGAGAAACCCCACTTTGGATGAGCAGTTACGAAAGTTGTTTAACCTTGAGTCAAGTTCAGTTTCACAATGCATAATTAGAATTATTTACATTTCGTTTAGATTTCGAAGCTATCAGAAAGCCGACTAATTGAATGAATAATACATTACTGACATTATTTTTGATCTTCTGAATACTATTAAATAAACCAGAAAGAACGCTTATCTTTGGCACGTCGAAGATTAAATGCCCTTAATCTGCTGACATCTAAGTATTTCGTCTTAAAAATATTCGCTATAAAAATAATCATACTTATAAATCGTTGTTTATCTACGCCTATCTCAATTCCACAACTTCAAACTCATGTTTCGACTGATTGCTCCTTTGCTAACCATATGATGCAGTGGTCCGCTGATGATTCGAATTTCGTTTTTTGATTATGCTAATTTTGTTTGACATAAGATAAGATCTGGCTATATTGACTTTGTTAATGATGCTTATCTAAATATATATATATATATACATGTATGTATACCTTCCCTCAATGCTTTGATAACCTTAAAGTACAAATAATAACGCGCTCAGAAAGAGTATCAAAAACTATTTAGTTCTAATTGGTAGCCGGTTCAAAAGTGGCCCGACATCACATTCGAAAATCATTTGAAATAATTTGCATTTGAATTGACAATAATTATGGGCTAAATGAATTGAACTTGATATCAAAAAGCCATTCGGCATCACAACTCAATAGATTAAATTATTCAAAATGAATAAAACATAAATGAACAAACAGAAAAAAAACACATTTAATATCGTCACTAGCTTATATCATCAATATATTCTATGTATACTATATACTATATATATATATATATATATACGAGGAGGAATCCTCGACGCACATCCTAGCAGAATGCGTCGCCTTAACCAGGAAAAGATGCATCATCCTAGGGCAGCATGTCATGAGGCCCAAGGACATGAAACCCTCAACCCAACAAAGATCCTGGCATTCGTGCAGGAGTTGGGATTGATGGAAGAGCTGTAGGCTCAGTAAGGGGCACAATAGACCTTATAGGTCGCAGTGCTAACCATCCCCAATTATAATAATAATACTATATATACTATATATATATACTAAACACAAACAGTTTTCAATGTACAACTGGGTTTTTTTTTATATATATATATACTGAGAACTGAGCTGATTTATTGCACAATCATTGCTTCTCCAGCTGCAGTTTGTTTTAATTATCTGTGCATGACAATAATTCCGAATTGAGAGCAAAAAGTTGAGGGCTGTCCATTTGAGCATTGGGAATATATATCCCACTATAACTATTTAATTGTTCTTGATATCGTGCATTTTTCTGAAGGTTTTATTCCTGTCTTGGGAATAGTTATAAATACACATTTCATTTCACATAAATACATTTTAATGCTCCTCGATTTATTATTTACTTTATTTTTTTTTTCCTATTTATTTTTTTGAATTAATTTTTAGTTTTCATTGAAAATTTGTTGGAAACTTTAAATATGTTTCGTATGTATGCTGGCTGGCTGCTGCAAACTAATCTTTGCAGTCCACATTAAATAAATAGCATTTGAATAAAGTACGCAAAACATTTGCATATAACATAACAATATAATTTAATATAACTTAAAATAAGTTCCCATTCTCAATAGCTTTAAATATTTATAACAATTTAAGTGAATGAGCCAAGAACAAAGCACTTAAAGGTATAGCAAAAAATATACAAAATAAATAATATATACATAAATTATTAGACCACGAGCAAATTAAGCAGCATAAACCAAAAGTTGAATTTCGACTCTTGGAATAAAATCACACACACACAACACACAGCACACACACACACACATCACACACGCAAATTTGCGCACAAATTGAGTGTGAAATTTTACGCGCCATTAAGCAGAATGCTGCCTCAAGCCATATGTTTGATGGCGTATTTTTCAAGCGAAATATGCCCAAATGTTAAAAAAATAAAATAAAAAAATAAAGCACATTGCAGTCGCACTTAACCGACTGTTGAATACTCTGCCACCAAGACAACAACAGCTGCAAATATGTGCAGAAGCACCTACTTCTAAGATAGATCTACTTAAAAGTTGCCAAATATATATATATATAGGTTTGATTGCTGTACGGAATTACCAGATCCGTATTAGTAGTCGTCTTACTATAATCTGAAGACTAATATTTAAATTGAAAATGATTAGTTTCAAGCGCGGCAGATGGACCAATGGACATTTCATAAAATCAAAATACTCTTTTCTCTTCGGTATAATATTATATACACACATAAATAATGACAAAAAGGACGAGAAATGTATGAATAAAACAATACAGCGGATATGATTGACTAATATACAAAAATGATAAAGTTGAGCGACTAGCTGATACCCAATAATTTCATTAAGTAGAGTTTCGATTTTAATTTTGTTCTTTTTTTTGTAGATTTGAATTAGTTTGGCTGGAGATTGCCACCAAAAATAATCGATGACAGGTTGCAATAACAAAGATTATTATAAATTATTCGATTATTTGAAAGTCTGTACTCATTATTGTAGTTAATGTTCTTCAGATCAAAATTTATTCAATCTTGAATTAAACAAAATATAAAGAAATATCGAGAGTGGCAGATATTCAGATATTCAGATGTCCATTTTGTATGCTTACTTTATATTCAAATATTCCAACATTGGCGCCGAATCAATATAAATTTTAGAATTTGATGTTTTAAATCAATATTTTGAAATGAGTTACAGGGTATACGTTGAGGAATTAGAGGCACAGCTTCAAAGCATTTAATGGCGTTGTCAATTATACAAAAAAAATACTTGTGAGTAAGTACATAACTAAGCAGGCAACATAGAACGAAACTGGCTCAGCAGTGGAAATAGACTTGCCGCCTTTTGTGTGTGCGGCGACTTAAAAGCAATGCAACACATACACATTTGGGACCTAGGCAAACCCTCATATATGACGGCATTATGATGGTGATTCCTTTCTTCTTTTTAGCCCATTTCATTTGTGGCCTTTTTTGTATTGTGTAAGACGCTTAACCAACTGGCGACTTGGAGCGGTGTTAAGCCTCTGGCGCTTATTGTGGCAAAGTGGAGGAAAGAGAAGAGCTAGAAAGAGAGAGTCCTTTTAATTGTTGTTGTTGCTGTTGTTGTTGTCGCTGTTGGTAACAGGATGTGTGCCATGCAACCAAGTGTACAAAATGGCGTCTGAGCCAAAGTATTACACGTAGCAACTTGAAATCTTGCGAAATTCTAAAGCTGTAACACAATAACACACACACACATATATATATATATACATATATGTATGTACATGTAAATGCAGCATATGGCACAATGTGTAAATAAGCGCGTTAGACTTTAAAAATCGCGGATATCGTTGCCAACATCTTCTTCTACGTATTTTTATTCTCATCCTTCTGCTGCTGCTGCTCCTACTTGCACCTACTTGATTTTCTGTTGCTCTCGGCTCTTGCTGTATTTAACCACCGCCTACACTTGCTGGAGCTTATTGCCACAACTTTCTGCCAGCTTTTCGTAAATGAAGAGCACACAAATACAAACACACACAGCAACACATACAGCAACACATACAGCAACACACACAGCCACCCAGAAATGTAGATGAAGGCATAACCCAACACAATACTTTATATTTGTTTACTTTTTTAATACCACTCGCAAAAATACCCTATCGCATAAGGTGCAGTGGGGTATAAGCAATTGCCATATATATTGCCATATAATATAATAACTGAATTATTTAATTATTTATTAGGTTAATTGATCTGAAAATGTAATTAATTTGAATTTTCAACAAACTTGCTTGAAAAATGCTGTAAAATTACAATTACTTAAGTAATTAAAGGAAATTCTTAATTAAAGTTGCTAAACAAATCATGAAATAAAAATAAATATTTATATATATACATGCTATCAGCCAGAAAAGGTTATGTTATTTATCTATTGCAGGAAGCTTGCTCAATAAAAAACACAACTGATATATTTGCGCTTTTTTATTAAGCATTTCATTTATTGCGCTCCAGCTAGATCTTTTTAACTGAAAGTAGCTGCGATCATTTCAAAAGTGCGAACAATAGCCAAACTTAAACAAATGAAACATAAGAAAAACAAATCACATCAGACCCAAGTCTTGGCATCTAATTGTTGACGTGTCTAGTTTGCTTTGGCGTTTATTTTGCGTCTTGCTTGGTATATACCGCGTCAAGCAGCTAGACACACGCAAACACACACACACACACAGTTGAAGTGCCGCAATGGGCGGGCGGGCGGGCGCATGTTTATTTGTTATTGTTACCTTACCTCAAACACACATTTTGATGATATCCAATGACAGCAGCAGCCGTCGTCGCAGCGACTGAAACAACTGAGCGCCAAATTGAACGTCAGTCTATGTAAAGTTTACCGTTGACAGCAATCGCAATGAAAAAAAAAAGAAGAAGAGGAAAAATATAACTCAGACAAGTTCCACAAATGAGGCCAACTAAATGGTTGGTGCACATGCGGCGTATGCGTAATAAATCCAATGACAATGACGTCACAACGACTCTGCTGCCACTCAAGCAAATAACACTTTGGTATTTAAGCAATTTTCATGACTGTCTGTGTGTGTGTGTGTGTGTGTGGCTATGCTGTATGTCTGCCTGTCTGTCTATCTATCTATCAGTGTGTAAGTTAATTTGTCTGAAGTTATTAGTTTGACTCAACTTAGGAGGCAACCTCAATGTAAGTTGCAAGCGCAAAACTTTTTGAAGACGCTTCCCTGTCGAAGTCTCTTCATTTCCTGTGGCTCTTGCGGTCGAACCCCTTTTCAGCATGAGAATTGCCAGTAAGTTGGCGGTGGCGTCTCCTTCCTTATACATATACTATCACATTTACACTTTGAAAAAATACTACATTTAACTACAATTGAAACTAGATAAATGAAAGTAGCTTAATTTAAGAATCAAAATCTAATCTTGCTAAAGAATATACAAACTCTTTTGATAAACGATATTTGCTATGACAGTCATATTATATAGTCGCCTGATTCAGTCTGCCTGTAGGAAAACCAAAAGAATGTTACGAAAATCATTTTAATTTAGTTAAATTATGAAAAAAAAATATATATATTGAGCTCTCGATAAATATGAACATGCAGCTAAGAAAAAGCTGTCTTTGCATGGTTTAAAAACTCTTCTCATAAATTGTATTATTGATGATGATGATGATACCTTCAAAGACTAGAAACCTTTTTTATTTGAAGGTCAATTATGTGGCGCAAAAAAGTTGGAGTTGTATGCTCTACAAATAATGTGTATCAATATTTTATGTTTGTTTATAGACCTTTGCCATACATTGAGTGCACAAAGTTTGCCAAGTGTAGCTTGCAAAGTTTTGACTTATTATTTTGCGCTACCTTCAGCTGCCCATTCCGCCCCGGCTGCTGCCACAACAGCAACAGCAGCAGCAACTGCTGCCGCTATGGACCCATCGATAAGTTTCGTTTTTCAATATCATTTTTCAGCGCTTTTAACGTTGCAGGAAAATTGAAAATTGAAAATTATGCCCACCTGCCGTTCAATTTTTAATTTACGTGCAAAATGCTGAATGCCATTAAGCCAACACACAGTATGCGTGTGTGTGTGTGTGTGTGTGTGCGCGTTTGAGGTTGCGTGTGTGTGTACCTTTGGCATGTTTGCAAAAATTGACGCACATTTGTGATACGTTCCTCTTGATAAGCGTGCACCAACAATTTATGCTGTATTTAATCAGATTGACGCCAGCCTTTCGCAGCGACGACCACCCACCTCCCAAAGAGTATAAACAAATTTCGGTGAACTACAATTTACGTGCTGGCAATTTGTATAATTGATTAAATATGCGTGCCAGTAGCACCAGGCACGAAAATCGCGCTCAATTTGCAACCAAATCTCCAACTAACCCAAAAAAAATATAATTAATATTTGAATCCAGACCTTAATAGCTGTATATATATCCAAATATCTGAATATCCTTTGGCTTTATCAAATTAGTGCGCATAATTATGATGTTCTCGCACTCACACACACGAGTTTGCTTGCGGAGGTATTCAGCGCTATCGAGAGACTCCGGCGATAAGGCACGCCTGGAATTGGGTCGCAGTCAGCCGCACTACCCCTGCGCTCGACCTTTTTATTGGCCTGTAGCATGAAAAGGCGCTGACTGCTCCACTTTATTCTTTATATTTCTCTTCTCAGTTTTTTTCCTTTTTTTACTATTGACTTTACGAGCCCAAACAAAAATATGAATTACACGAAAAATTATTTGGCGCCGCTTTAGGTCGTGGGGCAGCGATTGGGAGAGAGACAGAGTAGGAAGGGGCAGTTATACGGAAAGTTGACATGTACACGGGGCAACACTCAATAACTGTTGACACATGGCATTTGATTGCGTTTCTCCATTAGGGAAAAACCCCTTCGGGTATATATTACTAAACCATCATTCAATCATACGTTAACGGCTACAAAAACGACTTGCAATATTCCCCAATGTATCAAGGTCAACATATTTACTGCCTCCCCCATTTGGCAATAAGCCGACTAGATTCCATTTATTTGCGCCGACTACCTGGTTGGCACACGTGTCTGAGACATTTTTTTATATCTACTATCAGAAGCCGATTCACTTCACAATAAATGTTTTTGAAATATATTTTGCATATGTAAATAAACGAAAATTGCAATGATAATTATCTTGATCTTTATCACGAAGTGTATATTAATTGTTAACTGTTGTGGAAATTATAAGTGTAAGTTCAGAAATCAAATCTTCAAATCAAGCTATGTGATGTCAGTTCGATGCATTGATGATAGCTTTGAAGATAGATTAATGACGGCTTGAGGATAGGTTGACTCCTCTGTTTGATAAAAGCCAAAACCATAAAAATCACAAATTAAATCAAAATATGCTTTTCAAGGTCTTCTGCCAGTTACAGACATTTGGACAGTTTAAGGAATACGAATTGATTATTATTAATTTTTAATTTAGTGTGGTGTGCATGCAAATTATGCAAAATTAACCTCAAATTTCATTTTTTACAAATTTGTGTGCGTAGATAACAGTTTTGAGCACCAAAAATTGCTTGAATCCAATTTGTTTGTCAATGCGAAATATATATATATAATATATACAATATTATGTGATGTATTGATAAATAACAATCAGATCATTTGTATAATAGTATAATTTGCTTATCGGAACTATTTATATAAAGAAATAGGGGAGCTTGAATCAGCTTGAGTCGATATGCGAGTTGTGCTGCAATTTGCAAAAGCGAAATTGCTTTTCGATGCGCTAATTTCTAAAGGCCACTATTGAGTCTCGAAGGGTAAATAGTCATTTTCACTGAATATTATTTCAGTTTTAGGCAATTTGTGAGCCAGGCAGGGAAGTTAACTCTTATAAACACCAAAAGTTTGAATCTAACTTGTTAACTGCATTGTAAATGACCCTACCGTACCGCACCGTACCTTGATTAACAACTTGCGCTGTGCGCTAGTTCTTAACTCAAATGAACAATGTTGCACAGCATTAAAACCCACATGACCAAGCGAGAGTAAAGAAAGCATTTCATTTTTTTTATGAAATTGAAAAAGTTACAGCAGCTGCTCTGTTATTTGTCGGAATGTGTAACACTTTAGTAATTACATTTTAAGTTGTAACTATAATTGAAACTGAAACTGAAGCTGAAACAGCACTTGTAAGCTGTACAAAACTGAAAACTACAAACGAAATTGTTGCTTTGTCATAACACACTCGCAACACATGCCCGAATGTTGCAAGGATACAAAAAATATACAAAAAATTCCCTGAATACCAACCACAGTTTTTTTGTGCCTCTGACCATAAAATCTGCAGAAAACATCTAAAAATAAAAACATAAAATAAAATAAAAAATAAATACAAACCAAAACACCGAATAAAGAAACACAAAAGGTAACTTTCGCTAGATTTTCGCTGCTTCTGTGGGGAGGAAGTGGAGCGGGATGGAGGGATCCGGATGACGTGTTGCTGATTCTCTAATAAATAATCCACTGCAAATTGCAGTCGACGCCTCGTGCACCAATATATCACAACATGCCCCAACAGGCTAACCTCGCAGGGGGTGGCCTGAGGCCGACCAACTTTAGCCGTCGGCCACCCCTACCCCCCACAACTCCCCGCACATCACACTACCTATCTCTTTCGTGCCGCTGTCCAAGCGTCCAAGCGCTGACCTGGTACATATTTTAGCATAAAACATTTGCATAAAACTTTCACGGCTTATGGCGCTCGAATGCAATGTAAAAGTTTCATTGTGAGCAATTCGTGTCCTCAGTACTCATTGTAGCAGGCCGCACCTCAACTCCGCACCACACGCCCGCCCCCCCCCCCTCCCTCCCCCTTGCTTACTTTCAATTTTTATAAATTTAATCCATAGCAAACAACAGCAACAAGGGCTGCTCACGTATGGCTGACTCTGCTCCAAGAGCTTGGTCGACTACGAGATGGTCTCTTTACTAGATTCCCAAATGGAATGTGCCAAAATATTGCCTGATGAGTATCCATTTCACGAATTTCCGAAAATAAAAAGTCAAATCTTTCAAATAATTGACAACCGAAGAAAAAGCCAAACTGTTAAATATGTGAAATATGTCAAAATGACAAATGGCTCAAAATAAATGGGTATAGAAATCTTTCAAAAAGTTGAAAACATAACAAAATGCTCAAATATTTTAATATTTATATACATCATTCAATCTTTGTTGTAATGATTATAAAAATCAATATATATATATATACTTCTAATAAAATTGAATTTTTCAAAAAACTTTATACACATATCGAAACAAAATTTGTTTTTTATTTAAAGGTGCATTCGATCGGATGTGAACTCGATTTGCCCTAATGTAAGACAGTTTGATTAATATAACAAATATTTGTAGACGTAGATACGTGTTGCATGAATGATCTACCTAGATTTCGCAGTTGCATCATAATACTGGAAAATATTAAATAGTTGTCGTTGATGACTGTGATGACTGTCCCCATCAACAGATGCTCCTATTTTGAATGCTTATGCCTTGCATTATTATATGATTGATAATTAATGATTAATAGACTTAAGAGAATATAAATATAATATATAAATCTCGAAATTATATAAATATATATATATCATAGCTCAACGTGAGGCGGAAGAGAGTTCTTTTTATTGGTTTCAGATAAGAACCACAAAGTATCGATCAGTCTTCAACAAAATCTCTGTTTAATAACTTTTAGCTCTTTTGTTGGCTAGAATATTACATTTTCGATGCTCGCTGTCAAAAATTTCGCCAAAAGTGCATTATTTTTTATAAAATGGAATAATTTTTTATCCGACAAATATACCCTCTAGATGAAATAGTACTGGGTATGCAAACTACCATTGGTAGTACAACTTAGCAAGCTCCCAGGAGGAGCCTTTGCAATTTGCTGGCAGCACACGCATACACACACACACACACACACACACACACACACACACACACACATACACACTCTCAAATACACACTCTCAAATACACACACTCATATACACACACACACACAAAGACAAACACAGATCCACACCCATCGCTACCGTAACCATCATAACTTGGCTACTCACCTGAGCCTCGCTCTTCCCACTTTTTTGTAGATTTTTCTTGCGACTGCTCAAAGTATTTTTCCTTTTTTTTGTTCCTTTTTTTCTGTTCATTCTGCTTTTGTCAGCGAGCTGTGTGTGTGGCAGGTTGGCTTGCCTTGGTTTGGCTTGCAACATTTCGTTAGGTTCAAACGAGCATTTTGGCCCTCTAGCAGAAAGCTGTTCATAAATTGCATGTTGGCATCTGTACGTGTGTGTTGCTGTGTGTGTGTGTGTGTGTGCGTGTGTTGGTTCCTTTTTTGTGTGTGTGTGTGTGTGTGTGTACTAGCATGTACTCTATTTTGTTTTTTAATAGACCCTCTCCGCATTTAAATTGTTATGCTTGGCCTGGCCAGGCGCAAAGGACCTTTCCGCATTTATCGCTTATGCCAAATCAGTGTCAAGCTCTGCCACATACATACACATAAATACATATGTATGCGTCCTTCCCCCCTCCCCAACCGATTCCAGTGCCTTCAATGCTCGAATCGATAGTCAGGAACTAAAATGGCTGCAGTTTAAAGTTGACCCAGGCATAAACTAGCCTTAGGCCGTGTTGCATGTAGCCCTAAGCTGCTGCTGCTGCCAATTTGGAGCAGAGCCAAAAAAAGAAATGGAAAACCACCATAAATTTGTACTCTATGCCACATGGGGCATACACCCACATTTTAATTAGCAAGCAATTAGAGACAAAATAATTTGTTTACTTTGCATATTACTAAATTAGCGAACTTCCCTTCAACACACACATAAAAACTGAATTTCAATTTAGCACTTCGGTGAGTTTAGTCAACGCCTTCTTCTAAGTGGCGTAGTGGGCGTAACATTTGGCCAGCTTTTTTTGTTGTTATGGCCAACTGATGATGTATGCGATGACAGCGATAGCGCCTGCCCATTACATAAATAAATAACAATCGGATAAAGAGTATAATGAAATGGATCCGAGCATTTATCACAATACAAATGGTCAATAAAATGGCGTGAGAAGTTGCTAAATGCTAAGGATTTCAGCGATTATTTAAGCCGTTTTTTTCCTTATCTGAAATTTATTAACTTGCAGCTCGACTCGCTTATGTGTTCATAAATTATCGAGATAAATCGATAGGTGCTGCAGCTAGAGAGTAAGAGTTGAAACCTTTAGCCAAATGGCTTCTAATATTTCATTCATGATTTATCATTGTCTGATTTTAGTGCAACAATAATATTTTATAACTGCAATAACTGCATGAGGCATTCAAAACTTGCTTCCTTAAGTATCTTAAGATATATTTTTATTCTTGGATTATTATTATTACGATCTAATATGATTACAAATATTTGTTGAATTGGTTTATAAAATTGTACTATTTATGCTAAGCATGTATTCGCTCTACTCCTTTTCAGAATTTTCAAGCCTCTAATATGGAAGTTGCATTTATTTATATTTATTTATATAAGCCATCATAAAGCAGGCATAACTGCTAATTAACTTGGCCAACCCACCCACCGAAAATTCTAAATAATTACTAGTTAAATGCAAAATATAATTTGACGCATATCGCAATCAATTAAAAACCACAAATCAAATAAATAAAAAAAATAAATAAGCGAAAAAATGAATTATTTTTTTTGAATTAAATTCTTTGAATAGATGCAAAAAGCATTCGCAATTAATTAAAAGTAACGCCAAATATAACAGTTATATAACAGTGTGTGTGTGTGAGCAGTTTGCAGCTGAAATAAATTTGCGGAGGCAATTAAAAATTTGCACTTTGTCTGGGCCACCAAATGACGCATGTATGTACATATATTGCTGCTGTTATTTGGTTGCAAGCACAATACAATGTGGTGGCAACACAGATACACAAATACATACACACAGACATACATACATAGATGGACACATTCGAGTGTTTTGTTTGTCTATTTTGGGCACACCAGTGCGAATTAGTTATTAGTTGCGGTTGTTGTTATTGTTGCGGCTGTGTCAAGTGTCAACGTCAAGGCTCGAGTGCATTGTTAGCGCCATTTGTACCACCTAACGATCACTGGACGCGCTGCAACTGTGTGAATGGATGGGGTGTGATGGTGCACTGTGCATTCCAAAACGACAGAAGTGGAAAAACTGCACTCAATATGCAGACGAAAATAGTTCAAAGGAAATTCACTTAGCACTCACTGTGCAGCCCGCTCGCCTCTCCTCACCTCTCCTCACCGCTGGTGGAAGCACTTTTGGCTTGCTTTCATTAATTTACATATTTAGTAAGTCATTGAAAATGCGGCTTTCTTGTTTTCCGTAACATTTCCTGCTGCCTCCAGCCTGCTCAGCGGTTTTTTGTTATTTTTAGTCAACCTGCCGCAATTGCAGCACTCGTTAAAATTCATTGTGGCAAATACCAAGTATATACGGATATCTGCACTTGGCTTCACTGCGAAACGTCAAGAAACGCTAAATCAAGTTAAAGGCCAGTTGTCGACTCAGCTTATCTCAGATATATTTAAATCTAAGTTTAGTTAATTGAGTCTAAGGCTCGACTTGAATATATATTTATCTCCACAAATAAAACTGTTTGATATATAAAAAACATAAAATGAGACCTATTGAAAGGTTATAAAATATTGTTTTGAAGATTGTAAACATAATAACAGGGAATTTAAATTAATAACATAAACAAATAATTGGTTTTAGCATATTACAATATTACGTAACATCTATTATAAGATCAAATATAACATTGTTGCACATTAGCGTTACAATTAGCGTCCAGCTGTCCAGAGGTCGCTGGTGTGGAGGCGCTTTAAGCGTCGACGGGTTGTATTCGACCCTAGTGAGCAGGCCAATGGGTTAACATGGTTATCTAACCGGTCATTGTAACGACTTGTATGGCGGTTTATTTGACCAGTTACTGTCGGTACACAGAAGTCGTTGTGCAGCGTCAAATTGCGCACATAGGGTGGAGCACCAGAGATGGCTCTTAGGAGACGTTAATAAATAAGAAGACGATAACGACGCGACTAATTTGGCGGTCTAAACGAAGTACATTTGCGCATTATGATGAAGTTCATTTTGACATAAGAACAGAGTTGCCAGATCGTTATATTGCATACATCGAGTTGCCAGATTGTTACATTGTATATATTATGGTTACATCTGCAACATAGTCTAAACACAATTAAATTAATGCCATTTATAATCAAAATAGCACATTCCTTATCCCTCCTCACTTTGAATTTTATTTATTGTTAATTTTAAATTCAATTTTACAATTTATACTTATTGAAAACATTTTTAAACATATTTTTCTGTTCTTGGTTCACATTAAATAAATGAATACTCGCTGAAGTCGTTGGAAAGTTTATTTATTTCTAACTTTTAATTTGAAGTCTATGACAAACTCGACGATGCTATCATCATCAAGCTAATGGATTTCATTTAAACTCTAACTAAATAAACTTGTTTCAAAAGTTAAAGAAAAAAATCATTAAATAACTGAATAAATATTTGAATATGCAACGAAGGTAAACGAGAATATTTGAGGGAATTTGAATCGACGTTAGAATCTGCAAACCAATTGCAAAACTATGTAACTCGATTAATCTGTCAATTCCATATCATAATCGGCCACACTTTTAGCTCGGAATGATGACTAATAGCCTGATTCCACTATATCTTTTATTATCCTATCGACGACATTGAATAGAAACAAATTAAAAAATTAATTATGATTTAATTTTTATTTGCTTTCAGCATTATTTCATATAAAAATATACAAAAATATGAATTAAATTTATTATATAATAATTGTATTAAAATATCGACTATTTGTGGCATGGCAATGTCAACCACACGAAATACGATAAATCTTCTCACTCGCAACACTTTTGCGAATGTTGCACGTAAAGAAGTTTGCCCCTTATGGGAAAATGTAGTGGCAACATGCTTCACATTCCATGCTAGACATTTAGACATATGAATGAGTGAGAGTGGAAACAGTCTATGAGAAATGCAATCAGAGTCCGGTTAAGCTCTTCAGCTGCTACACCTCAAAAGGACATGCAAAAATGATTAAAGCGTTGCATTCGAGTGGTTTTAGATGCTTTCGGCATCCGTTTCGAGCCCAGTTGCTGCAACAGTGTGAAGCTTATGCAAATGAACATAAGTCAGCGGATTATGCTAATGTGATAACCACAACTGCTGTTGACACAAAATGTGCAATGTTTGTATTCCAATCAGAAACTAGAGCAGCAGTTGCAACAACAACAGCAGCACGAATAGCAACAACAATTTCCAATAACGGTGAATGTTCAAGATGTTAAAGATTTCTCAGCTAATTGAAATTAAGTTAACATTTAACTTAACTTTGCGCACAGATCAGATGACCATTTTTAGTAGCCATAGATAATGAATTAATATATTATGCGGAAGCAGGCTTCTTGCCTCAAATTGCTGCATCTTTTTCACTTTGGGACACACAATACAAATTTATACGCAAAAAAAACCGAAACCATTAAAAACTCTTTTGATGTGCTTCCTATCATAAACTCATTTTTATATTATTGTGCAAAATAACAACAACAACAACAAAATATATATGTATGTAAATATTTGTTGTTGTTGTTTTTTTATTGAGTGTTACATATTTGCTTGCAAATATGCACTTAAACGGCGAAATAAAAAAGTATTCAAATGCTGCCAACTCAAGTTGACACCAAGAATAATCGCAGTTTGGGCAGCCAACTTGTACAGAGAAACGGTACACATAAATTTGACCATCAATTCAAATTGCTCATTGTGCAACAAATTGCGAGTGATAAAAAAAAGGAAAAAAAAAAAATACATTGTTAAATGTGTGTGAGATTTATGGGACAGGCGGGAAATTGGAAAGTACTTGATTTATCAGCTGCTAGAAATATATACCCAATACAATAATATTCAAGAAATACATATTTGCTTATGCTGATTACACATACATACAAGTATAAATAATATATATAAATACATTCCAAATAATTCACAACCGAATTCAATTCTTAATGTTGATAATCATTTTGAAATGAAATTACAATTTTGCCATGCGACGCTCATAAAAAATGTAATAAAATGTTTAATGAACTGCTCGTAAATGGAAAAGCCAAATAAAATGCCAAAAGAAGCCAGATTAAAATGCAGACTGAATTGTTAATTACATGCAAGAATTGCATTTTAAAGTGGCTCTTTGGAAGAACCACAGCTCAAGGTGCCTGTTATCGATAGCTTTTCCGGGCATGAAAATGCATTAAGGGCTTTTGGCATGGGAAAACAGCTTAAGGCACTGAAAACTGAAGTAAGCCGAATTCAGCAGCTGTTTTGCATAGAAGACCTGCTAGAAGTAGCAAAAGTATAAAATAACCCGCATAACGTTGACTTTAATCGGCTTAAGTTGAGTTTGCGGCAAGTTGCAACTAGTCGGACTGTTTAAAAATTGATAGAGCCACAAGCAAAGTTTGTCCACCGAGCTGATACAGTTGTTGCTCGAGATGGTAGAAATCACAAATACTCAAATCACATCTCAGCACACACAGTTAAGTGTGCATAATCAAATTTCACAAATGAATTCGTGCAATCAAATCCTCTCATCTGCACGACCAAACATCTGGATTTGTAGCAATCCCCGAGCAATGATACGAGCTTAAATCTCAAATATAAGCATTACTTTAGCAAGCCCAAAGAAGTAGTTACTAGTAGTTACTACTACATATATATAATCCTTAGTTTAGCAAACTAAAAGCATTAGTTTAAATAAATAATTACACTTTCTAACGGCAAAACTAACAATTGAGATTAATGTTCTGCACTGGGCCAAAGAATCTCACAGAAATTAAAAATAAATATATAAAAATCGCCTTGGAAACTAGAAATTTTTCTTGTTTTTCGGGAAATACTTTCTAAATACCCGAAAGAAAAGTTCTTAAAACTTTTAATGCTTTTTTTTTTGTTTTTTTCAGAAATATATTCCGAACAAAGGTATAGAAAGAACAATTTAACTTTGCGAATACGAATCGCCATAAAATGCTACGTTTTTTCAAACTATATAAATATTTTTATATATGAAATGTAAGAAGAATTACTAAGCTTAGATAATAGTAACAATAAATATGATCTAATAAGTGGAGCTGCCATTGGCTCCCCAAATTAGTAGATTTTCGAAAGTTCAGGGACATATTTTTCTGAGTGTGCTCTGCAATTACCGGCTGGCTTACAGTGACAAAGAAGCAGGTTTTTCCAAGTTGCAATTCAAGCTGCAACAATCAGCGTCAGTTTGAATCGCCATTTTCCAGCGACCGACTAACCAGTTGAGTTAATTGACAGACTGATATTTTAATGTAGTTTCTGTTACATTCAGCAAATGTCATTGAGCAATGAGTTCAATCACATACGTATATGACCAGAGATTGCCTCAAGGTATGTGTGTTTGTGTACCTATTATTGGACACGGAAACAACAGGCATTGGCTGGCTACGAGCCATTTGCTGCGGTGGTGCAGTCGAGTGTGCCACCAGTTAATTTTGAAATCTGTCAAAAGGCATTCAACAAATTAAACTCAATTGCCACATTGGCCCGAATGCTGGCTGCAACACTGCCTCATTGGCTCACTGGCTCACTGGCTCACTGGCTCAGTTGCTCGCTGGCAGACAAATAAACATGGCACTTGGCAGGCACCGGATTACAATTCACATTTCATTTGAGCCAGAATCGGCGCACAGAGCACATGGGGCAGCAAAAGAGACGAGTCCAGACGGTCGACAGGGCACACCAGACTCATCATTAAATTGGTCATCATAAAAGCCACAACGCAGTCAGCCAAGTTGGCAGTAACTGAGGAGCCTTGGCGTGGCAGTAGCTGCCCAGCAGTTTACTCCAGGGCGAAGCAAACTACTGCAACGCCTATAAAATTTTCAAGTGCAGTCTTTTAGGCTCAGCGTGCACCAAATGCGAAATGCGAAATTGGACATGAAAATGAAAGGCATCAAAAGAAGTGGCAGCCATTGCTGCAAGTGGCCCCTGGTAGCAGCTGCCACATTTTAGGCAGCAACCCCATGATGCTACAGTCCAGCCGCAAAACAAGTAAACCACAAACACACCCACACAAACCACAAACACGTACACATAAATAAAGCGGGAGAAGGCCCCCCCCAGGTAATCTGGCCATAACGAAGCTCTTATGCTCTCTGGAGATTGCTTCAGTTTTCATTTCTGTGAATTTTGTTCTGCTTGAATTCATAATTTATAATTTATCTAGAATTTGTGAAAAATACGATTCAAGCACTAATTTCGAATAAACATTTAATATTTTTACTCATGTTTAATGACTGCTTCTTTGGCACCAAAGTTCACTTTTTTTTACACTTTAACTATTCTTTTTTTTATGTTTGTATTCCACTATTTCAAATCATTTTTGCGATGTTCATTAATAATTAAATATTTGGTTTCATTATTGCCCCAGCCAAATAATTGCCTGTGCATATTTTATTTGACTCATTCCTATCTCATCCATGCCCTTTGCCATAAAAAGCAGAAATTTATTTACGCTTTCTTGTAGAACGGGAAATTCATTGAGCTTTCCATAGCTGCTTGAAATGTTCATTTAAAATGCAATCAAATATGGCAAAATAAAAAAATAAATTTGTGGTTTATTTTTTATTCATCATATGCTTCAATTTATAATGACACTGTCAATTTAAATGTTATTTGAATTATTCCATTTTAAATTGAAATAATTTTATTTGTTGTATTAAAATTAAATTAATTGTGTAAATAAATAAGTAAATTAAGTTATTTCAATTATCAATAAATTAATTAATTAAGTTACTTTAAGTGTCTTCGCTGCAATCTCAACGCTTTTGTTTTTTATTTATTTTTTAAGCTTATCACGAGCTCATGTTATGTTGTAATTGGAAAACCCAAAATGTCCGCTTAAGTGCAAAGTGCATTTCCGTAAGTGGGCCGTAGTCCGTAGCCCTCCAAGTAATGCGGCTGCCCAAGTGTCAAAGCGTCGTTCATGTTGCAGCAAGTAACCACAACTATAGCATACTTTTTGGGCGCTCGCCCTGTGTGTGTGTGTGTGAGTGTGTTTATTTGCTTGAGCTTGTGTTTGTGTGCCCCAGTAAGAGCAGAACTGGAAATTGTTTCGTTTTCGTTTCGAAATGAAAGAAAATGCTGCTTAATGTGCTTTTTATTATTTACATCCGCGGGCTGAGAACACCCCCTCCCTGCAGCCAGCCAGCCAGCCAGCCAACCAACTAGAGCCCACAGAACAGAAGCTCATCAACTGATTTTTTTTTAGTATTTTGTTTTGTGGCACAGTTCCGGTTACGAGGCTTTCATTTCTATGCAAATTTTGAATGCCTTAAGCAGAATGGTTTTATTGTATTTAGTGGAAATTATTCACGCCAACTAACTTTACCCAAACAGACTTTGACTAGCAGATATATGTATACATATGTATGTATTTGAATGGGGGATATTACAAATATTTACCAGATATTTGTGTGATTGTTTGCTTCTGATGAGCACCAGTTTAATGACTTCCCTCAGCAGTATTACTGATTACTACCATCAAAGCGTTATTCATATTGCTTGTATATACGCTCAGAGGTGTATCTATATTCGATACCACGGGTAATTGCAATTACTTCCATGTTTGGAATGGCACCTGGCCAATTTATTTGCAAACGGCAGTTGCAGTCGCAATATGCATGCATGCATATATTCGCAATATGCCCAGACTGTTAGCCATCTATAAATCAATAAAATCGATTCAATTTTTCCATTTTCTCTACGGTTTCAAGTACAAATGGAATCGGTGGCTAACAAGCTGAAGTCGAATATCAAAACTAGAAATATTTGAACCAATGTCAATGGAGTTCGGCGTCATTTTTGGGGTTCATGAAACGTGCAACTGCAACGACTTGTGAGCAGAGCTTAGCAACAGCTGTTGCATGTGCCCCCCTCCCCACAAGTTGCCAGTGGCATATGGGAAAACATATTGTGCATGTTGAAGAGCAAAGAAACTTGCAGAAGTTTTTTGCATGACTTTAGCCCTTTGTTGGCGAACAAGTTGATTTTCTGAGAACTCTTTTGCCACAATGTCGCCTTCCAAGTTTGGTTTTCGTTTGACGTCAAAGAATTTTGCATAAGCGAGCATCGTTGGAAAAAGGAATTTCATTTGTTTATTTGTTGAACAATTCCACAAACTATAATATAATACTAATACACGCTTACCTCGCTTTACGGCCAAGTTACGTGGAACGGGTCGAAAAGCCATAGAATGGGATCGTTTTCAAACTTGTTAAATATGTAACATGGTTATTGCGTTTAAATCAAAAATACATACATAACAAGTATGTAATAATAACAGTCTCCAAAATCCAACAATAATCTAAAATGAATCTGAAGACGTTGAAGAAATGATGGTATCCTGCAGATCATTTATCAAGTTATCATTTTTCGCTGGTAAGGATGGGTCTGGCTTAACTTCAAATTGCCTTCTTGTCTCTGTCGTTCTTCAGTGACTTATGACAGCTAATGGCTTAGCGCTATGTTCGCTAAATATGAAAAATTAGTAAATCTATGTACTCGTATGAGTCGGAGCTGGCAGCTATGACTTTTGGCTATGTATAGGAAAACTAAAAACAGATTTTATAACTTACTAATAAGTCATATTCCATATTTTTTATAATGAATGATGAATATTTACACTAAATATTAAACTTACATTTATTTATTGCATTTTTTTATTAGAGAGATTTTTGACTTTAGTCTCACTGGGATTATAGCTCAATTTAGAGATTACGCTTATGTATAGGTAAATATTTTTGTTGTAAATGTTTTGTGTAAAGGAAAGTATTCAGCACATAAACTGACTACTAAAAAGCGTCGCAACTAGCACTTGTAACCAACTAGTTACTACGGAGAGTGAGGTCCTTCGATGGTAGAAATGAATGAAGACGTCTGACGATACTGAGGCTATGAAGAACACTGACTTTTCAAAATTCCTAGACTATAATGTTCAAGCATGAACATGAGAGATGCTGATAGCTGACCCATGCAAGTCAGCATTGTTGCAAGTGTGACAGCTCAACAGTAGGCACTTGAGGCTAGCTTGAGCGGTCAAGCTGTTTATAGAGGTTAGAGGAGATGTCGATGGAGTGAGACTGCGATCGTCTTATAAGTGGCTGCATAATATTTATATTTGTATGAATCTGAACAATATGAATCTAAACAGTTGAGTTTAACACTAAATAAAAAAGTATTGTAAATGATGCAAGAATTGTTTATGCTGGGATCGAAATAATTTATTTATGTTTTTTTTTAAATTTAAATTCAATTATTAATTTTTAATTTCATATCAGTTAGTATTATATAAATCATTTACTTTTTTATGTTTAATTTTTAGTTTGAATCGTTTAAAATAATAATATTAAATTTAATAGATAAATGAAATAATTCCTGTTCAATGTTGAAAAATGTAAAATAATAACAGCAAATAGAAAATGTGCAGAATTTAAACAAACGTCAATCAGCTATATGCGTTTTCTTTAAATCCAAAGTGTTGCTTTTTTATCCTTTTTTTTTTAAGTGTACAAATGAATTATTAAAAATATGTTTCGCATTTTCTTGTTGTTGATGTTTGACTTCTCCTCGCTTTTGGCTGTTCAAGTTCGTTATTTCTCGGCTGCCAAACATTTATCTTTATAAGACATGAAGTTTAGTCTTTACATTTAACATATAAATCAAGCTCATACTTATTTTAGTTGCCTTTCCAATGTGTGTGTGTGTGTGTGTATTATTAATATGTGTGTTTGTGTGTGTGTGTGTTCAGCTTTGTTGTGAAAGTTATTGGAAATGCGTCAGAGACCAGAATTGAAGTCAGCCAGAATTTTATAAAATGACTTTTCGTTATAAAATGCACACACACACACACATACACACAACCACTCCAACATGCAATACACCCCAGACACACTCATAAACACACACACACACACATACAAGCTTCCATTAAGCACATTGCAAAATGTCCGCAGTCTGAAAAGGAGGCAAGAAGTGAGTGTTTTGGGGGTTTGGCGGTTGCTTGTATGTGCAGCGGTTGCACATTAATTTATGCATATCAAATGTTCTTGCAGCGCACTTTTACTATATAACGTTCCACATGGGTTGGCAAACAGAGACGGCACATGAGAATGGGTGGCAGACATAGAGAGGGAGAGAGAGAGAGAGAGTGTGGGGCAAGGGATGCGGGCGACGAAAGCGGCGCAAGTGCCAGTGAAGTGAGTTAATTATTCAAAAGTTGCTCATACGCAACGTTGCCCTTATACACACATACATACACACACACACACATATACACACACACACACCTACACAGCAACCTGTGCAATTAAGTTGAATGCCACAAGAGTTGGCATATCTTGTCGTCCTTTATGAAAGTACTTGAGTAGCGGCTGGAAACCGCGCTTTTGTATTATACGCAGTGTGGCTAAGAAGACGTGGAAGCACCTAATTGTCACCGTACCACATGTTGCATACCACTAAGTCAATATTCGACATGCGTCAAGCGTCGCTTAGCCGTCACTTATAACGTCCGCATATCATAAATAATCAATGCTCTAATCTGATTAACAACCCTACACTTAGATGGCTGCATATTTGCGATTGATAACAGGTTGGCAATCACAGCTGTCGCAGCACATTAATTAATTACCGCTTTCGTTCGTGCCCTCAAATGTGGCACAAAACAATGGCAATTACAACTGACAACTGCTTGCAACGCGCAAACAAAAACCGAACAACGACTTGCAAATGTGCCCCACGAAGAGTGTGGAAGGGGTTACAAAGGGACAAAGCGAAAGTAACAGTTGCTCGCTCGATTGGCAGCCTTAGAAAAACCAACAATAATTTATTTGTTCCACAAAACGATCTTTAACAACGAAGCAACTTACTTTAAAACTTAATTTACGACATTCTTCAAGCCTTTTATTACTTTAAAGAAGTTTGGGAGCTGGCATCAATATACAGCAGAGGGAAGCGAGGGAAACTGAATGGCTGAATGAATCTGAGGAAAATGAATGAAGAATGAGTCTTAGAAGAGATACATACATATATAAATTCAAAGTAAAGACAACACAAATTTCGAAAATCTCCAAAATCACTTCTTAAAATATGCTTCTGAAACGAAAGATTTTCAGATTTCTTAGTAATAGAGAAAACTAACTGAAAAACATAGAAACGCTTTTCAAATTTTAAGAAATTTGTTTGTTAACTTTGCGACAATTTTTGAAAATTGTAGTAGTTTCTTTTCTGAGTGTACTTTTATAAATCAATTGTGTACTTTATTCCGATGGAAAAATAGTAAATTGCATTAGTTCATATTCCTAGCAATGCCCCGAAAATTGTGCTATGAAATTGCAAAGTGCAAAAAGTCTGCACCCATCGAGCACACGCAGAGAAGTTTTAATCGCATTACACTATCCTATCATAATAAAGTTATCACAAAACCCACACCAACACGCCCATCCCCCATCCCCCAATTCACACACACCCCTCCCAAGGCAGACATCGCCGTTAGTCATTAATTAGTTGACGCGTGGCTCACAATGGCAGAAAATGTCAGTTCAGCTTTTAATTAGAGTTAATTCACAATTCATGTGCAATGGACGACATGGCATTACATATAAGCAAAGATCGAGCAAAGATATAGCCAACTGAGTTAAGCCGTGAACTTAAAGCCTTATGTCAAATATTTTCGATTGCCAGAGTTGAGCACAGAAATGTCTCTGCTCAAAGTTTTCAACTAAAGAAAAACAAGAAATGAAAAGAAAAACTTCAGCATTTTAGAGGAAATTTGTAAGCAGCTTAAGCGAATGTCCCGTCGTGGCTAAAACTGATGTAGCCAATTTATTAGCCCGGCTTAAGTGCTGAGTTAACTGAAGCTAAATGCAATTACAGTTATGTGTTGAACCAACAATAAAATACATACGTTTTGATGTACACACACATACATTATAAATGTGCATAAACATCTAACTTACATGTGCGTATATTTATAGCCAGCCTGCTTTCACTTATACGCCCCGTGGTGCCCGGGCGCAGCTGACAACGTAACTCAATTTAATGATAATTATAATTATGCCTGTCGCTGTTTTATTTCCGTTTTATGTGTATCCGCGTGTATGTGTATGTGTGTGTGTGTGCGTGTTTTAACACATTTTGATATTGCCTTGCCACCTTCATGCTGCGCATCAGGCGTTAAATGTGGATTAAGTTCAGGCCAACAAAATGCGTATGGCATTAGCTGAAAATGTTGAAGGCTTAAGCAATTGCCAAATCTGATGTGGCTAAAGCGCTTCAGAGCCTCTTTCAACACTCTCAAAGAAATTTAAATGGTCTGAGATTTATTTCAAAGAATACTTGATTATTTCTGAGATATGAACTTTGAAATTATAAGGAAAATTATGCAGCATTTTCCAGAGAATCAAATTAAGATTTCAAATTCGCAAACCAAATTAACTCTTTTAAGCTTAACTCAAGCTTGCTCAACCAATACATATGTAATGAATGCCTTAAGCGTCTTCGGATTACATTGAGGCTAAGAAGCTCGACTAACCGCATACACACTCTACACTCAGAAAAACAAATCACCTGGATATCGCCAGACTTATAAACGCCAAGAGTATTATCTTATATTTATAAAACGAAGGATTCAACTTTTCTATATATATATATATATATATATATATATATATATATATCTGAAAAGTAGCCACTCTAATTATAACCTTTTTAACATAATCGAAAACTATTTGTGAAAACCAGAAAAATAATAGTTTTAAACAACAGATATTCAAGACTTCAGTTATCTCTATCATATTTATGTAAAGTGTATATAGGAAATATGCAGATAAAGCAGATTTTGTTGAATACTAATAAAAAACTATTTCAGTATTGGTCATGTTTCTAGCAGCTGATAAATCCGTAGTTTTCCATTTCACATCTGTGCCATACAAATTTCTTAAGACAAGTTATTGAAACTTGCATATCTACATTTAGAAATTCTTCCATTTAATTTCTAAATGCAACAGAGGTTTTTTTCTGAGTGTACCTTTGACTTGCCTAATTGACACTTTACGTGTGTTCTTGCCATTCAGAACGCACACGTTATTTGGGCGACAATTGAGTCATGCTGGGCAGCCACCTCAATCGCAGCCACTAACGTAGTTATTTAATGCCACTTGTGTCTCCAAATGTCGCCTTAAAGTTGAAAGCAACATCCATATAATCTGTCTGTCTGCCTGTCTGTAAGAGGGCCCCTGCGTTTTTATCCATTCCGTGCCTCAATTCACTTGCTGTTTGTATTTCACTTTGGCCGACAGCTGTTCAAACAAATTACAATGAATATGCAATTGTTTTGTGCCACCCAATGACAACACACAGACAAACATTTGATTGATTGAAGAGCATCACAAGACCACAACCACAACAAACAAAAAATAACCGATCTGAAATCTTAACAATTTGAATAAACAAATTGGGCGACGCCAGCAACTGGCGCTAAAAATATGCAAATTATGCAAAGTTCTGGAACGGTTTCAAGTTCGACGCTGGCGGGTAGACACACGAAAATAGGCGCACTTAAAGTGATTCATTGGAGCGGCATTGATAACATTGTGGCACGCCATCATCAGGCACAGTGCGCTAATCAGCGTGCCACCAAATGGAAAATGCGAACCATTAAACGCCCCATCGGGCAATGACAATGCGAGAAAAGAATCCACATTTGTTCATACTCCTAATTGATGCGCCAAATGTAATAACTATATAGCATGTTTATTGCCACGGTTTGTGGTATCTCCTAGCCAGCTGCATAATCTCCAATTTATTTCGAACTGCACAATTATTCAGAAGCATTCAACTGAATGGAAATCAATTTTTGGTCAATCAAGCTGCGGATTCTTTGGTACTCCTTCGTTCGATTGTGAAAGAATAAGATAAGAAAATTGAAATCTGAATCCTTTTGCTATGTTGTTTGAGAATACCAAAGTTGAACAATATATTTGAAAGCATACAAAACTAGTTTTACTATAATTTGTATGTGTCGAATAGGAAACTGCAAGTTTTGCCATGTTTTAATTATTTTGTGAATTCTTTGTTATAGTGTTTAAAAATCATTTTTCATTGTTGTTTTGAGTTGAGTTGATCTCGAAATTGAGAAGCACATAAAACAAGTGGTTTCAAAATTCGTATGTTATAATTGTAAGCCCAAATGGAAACTTCAAGTTACGCAATATTTCAACGACTTTTGTTTTGTTTTAGGTTTGATTCACTTTCCACTCCCAGAATTTGTAAAAGCTTTTTATTTTCTTAGGAATAAGCTGGGTCGTATCTAGTCCAATCCAATTTGAACACAGCTTACATCAAGATGTGTACTATATGGTTTTCTCTGCTGTTTTTTTTATTTTTTGGCTAGCAGATTTAGAGACAAAAGACATGTTGTATGTGGAGTGGTGGAGTGCAGCCTCAAGCTGGAATATGAATAAGGAAAAACTCGTTTCGGCCTGTCAGGTATTTTAGTTTGATTAAAACATGGCTCACAAAAGCAAACAGAAGTGTGAACGCCAACAATCGCAATGCCGTTAGATCGACCTACCTATCCATGCGTTCTACCTGCCCCATTTACACGATTCCCTTTTTGTCGCAACTAGGCCAAGAAGCGCCCAGCACACGTGCAACTGCAATCTGCATCTGACAAATGATTTCATTTCCAATCTGCAAGTGTGGAATTCTGGCTGTTCAGGACAGCGAACATGAACGGTACCCTGTGCCCCAAAAATAACTTGTCCCAGCGGGTCTCATGGATTGCTGCAAGCTCAGAATATGTAAATTGATCTTCAACATTAAAACTTCGTCTTTTAAGATTTAGTTTATATCAGTTGGAGAAAAAAACACCCACAGCAAATTTCATAAGTTGTTTCAGAAAAATTATTATTATTTTTATTATTATTAGAAATCTCTAGAATATAATATACATATATATGAAAGCCTTTCAAATTTTAATAAATTCTTTTTTATATTTAGAAATTAAATCAAGAAAAACTTTCTATAATACTTTCATTAATATAGAAATCGTTTATACCATTCATTATGATAGCCTTGCTCTAATTATTTTGCTATTTTTAAACAGAGTGTGAACTAGTCCAGCAGACTCAAATGGCGACATATTGCATGTTATATGCATAAAGGCTGAATACACAAGTATGGAATAAGACACGACGGCTGCTTGTATGCCGACTGTCAACGTATTCCTTTTGCCAACATTTTGTCCTAGATTTCATTATTGCCAGCAAATTAATTGCGCCCTTAGAGTACCTCAGCCGACTATAGTTGCACTGATATTTCTATATATACATAAATATATATACATATATACATTGTGTGTAAGGCATTTAATGAGTTTACTTCGCCTGGCTATGCATAATTCAGTTAGTAAGTCGGCTTGACCGGCGAGTAGTTGTTACTTTGTGTACTGGCCAAGTTAAAGAGAACCGCACTAATTGCATTTAATGAGCTCAAAAGCCAGTGGCAAAGGAAAAATGGCAAGACTGCAACTGCAACTGCAACTGCAACTGCTTGAGGAAGTGCAATTGAAACGGCGGTATCCGTGCGTGACGGTCTGCCCACCTAATAATTGAACAGCTCATGAGTCAGAACAAATAGCACTTTGAGCACAACCAATCCGATTATTAACTACTTTAAACTACATATGTATTTAATACTTTCTTCCATAATCATTCAGTCACATTATCATGAGCTTTACAAACACCTACTTATTTCAGGGAAACACTTTGAAAATTAACCAAGGAAATACTTTGTTTAAAGTTGATAAAAACGTACCATCGCAGAACGTAGGTAGTCAGATAACTGGCATTATCTGCATAAACATAGCCACGTCAAAACATTATCTGGAACACCAGTTGTTCAAAGACACAATGACACCAGCTGAAAGTTGAACTCATTTAACGAGGATTTTCTTATATTTTCTTCAGATAAATGTGGAAAATTTAATGTCGAATTTCCTTTTACTCTTTTTCAAAATAATTACTTTCTAATTTGATGAAATTTAAAGATATGGAAAAAAGCAGTGAACGATTTATATCTTGAGAGAGCTAATCACACTGCAATCAAGCAAATCAGCGTGAATTAACATTTTCATGTGATTAGCAATCGATTGGATAATGCTATCGATAGATAATGCTCACTGAAACTGATTACGTTATATTGAGCGGCAAACACTTTAGTTTATGTGTTCAGTTTCTAAATGCTGTTCTAAGAAACACGTATTGCTTCAAAGTAGATCAGACAAAAACTCGAAGTGAAAAGTTCTTAAGAGTTGTGCCTGGGGGTGAACTAGATATACTGAACCAGGTGAATCACATTTTCAATGCCAAAAGATTAGCTTAAGGGTGGCAAGATTTGAGAAACCCCATGGCAGCTGCATATTTAAACTGATATATACCAGAAATACTTAAGATTGAAGTAAAACTAAAGCGATTGCTTCATGTTTTTATGAACCACCTGAGGCTGCAATACGTTTCAACCACATTAAGCATAATGAAAGTGCCAAGCATGAAGTGCAATTTTCGCTGCAAAAAAATAATACTAAAAAAAATAATAGCAATAAACCCAACAGACGGCAACTGCGGCTACGTTGAGGGTGCAGAGTGTGCAACCACTAAACACCGTCGATAAATTGATACCGATCCAGCGATAATGACACCCAACAGCTGACCGCTGAGCCACTCCCTCTAGGGAGTTATCATCTTGTCGGGTTTTGCTAGCGCTGACCGAAAAGTGCAAATGTTGCATATTAATTTAACGTGGTCGGACCCAACAACAACCACATTATCTGATGCGTATAAAAAGGCGGCAACAAGGGCAAAACGAAAACATGCCCCAAAGCGATGGACTAGAAAATTCCCTGTAGGCATATTTAGGATGTCCTACCTCACATCATTCTTTAGATACCGAATAAAATTTATAAGCAGAAAATTAGGATTTAGAAATTGATTTTATCTTTATATATATATATATTTATTTATACATATCTAAATCATTCATTATTTATTTATTTATACATATCAAATCATTCATTTTTGATTTTAAGTCATTTATTTTTAATTCGTAAAATCTCATTTGAATATATTGTCTACTATTTGTAGTCTACATTAAATACCCGTCGGTATTTCTGATATTCTCTTCGTTCATAGCGAACACAGTTAAGTGTGCTATTAATGTCCATCATCAAATACACCATGGGTCAATCAATATCAGTTTATAATATCCGTAAGGACATTTGAATTGCGCAGGGTAATCGGAAAAGTGCCATTAAAATTGAAAAAGCCTTATCTGTTCGTTGGCAAATGTTATGGCGACTAATGAGAGCTGTCAACGCCAGCCGCACTATCAACTGGACAGCTAGTTCATCAATCAGTCAGTCAGTCAGCCATAACAGCACAGTTATTGTCATTTATGCAATTTGTCAACTTGCCAATTTAATACAGAAAAAAAGAAGAAGATATTTGTGATTTTTTGTGAATACCTTAATTGGCTACAAATCGATGAGCATAAAATCAATATTTATACCTGGCTAGTGGGCAAATAGGTCAGCGAAGACATAAAACTTGTGTTGATGTTGTCTATGTATGTAGTATATCAACTTCGTTTCAAATGACACCGAAACGACTTGATAGCTGTGCAAATAACATTACTCATACGCGGCGTACCTTTCAGGTTCACTTGCCAGACAATGTCCAGTGAAGAAGAAGACAACAGCAGCAGCCCGACCTCGTCAAACTCAGTTATATACATATATATATATATGCATGAACGTATGCCATTGACTATAAAAAAAAAAGCATTGTAATAATTCAAAATGTGAAAAAAACACTGTCTAGACTTTTTTGCAGCGACATTGCGAAAATGTTTGAGACGTGAAAATTGCTTTTCATATCCATAGATGGCTGCATTGTTTACGTAGTGCCATAATATGAAAGTCAGTAAAGTCAAAATTTCCATTTTACAATACACCATTTATAGAATTTTATGACCAACAACAATAACTATAACAACAACAACAAAAACTAGACAGCATCTTGGGCGCTTATATTGACGCAATTGATTTGAACAAATTTTTCGATGGATTTACTTTTGCTTTGTATATATATATTTATACATATACGTAGCAAATGAATTTGTAAACACAAATTGGCCATAAGATTGCGTTCGCTAAATTAAATCGAAATATTTTCGGTTAACAAAATTTTTAATTACAAAATGTTGCCAGAGCACAGTAGAACGAAAACCTGGCCCTAAGTAATAAACGCCAACTAAATCGTTCTCCATAAAATCAAATCAACAAAATATCAATAACAAAACATCAATAATGATATATGTGTGGTAATCAAATGGCTTTGAGTCAGCATATTGGCATCGTGGCTAAAATGCAAATTCTATTGACGAATGGATTATTTGTCTTTCCCTGTCCGGCTCTCAAAACAAACGCCGGTCAAACCATAACAAAATCGCATTTAAGCATTATTCACAAAGTGTTGCGACTTTCACGGATAATAATAGACCGTATATATGTATGTATATTAGCAAATATGCATGTGCCTATATGTACATACATATATTGGTGACTATAAGAATGTGTGACGCCTTCAAATGTCCGAGACATGAGCGATTCGGGTCGTCGGACAGCAGCAACCACAACAAATAACAGCAAACAACAAAGATTGAGATAATTGATGAGAACAGTGAGTTCAAATTGTTTTCTAGTTTCTGCTGTATGGTTAAGGACTTTTGCAAGTTTTAAGGGACACTTAAATGTGCATATATGAGAAAAAAGATTCTTTTGAGAAGAATATTTGCAAAGTAAATTTACGAACAAGAATGTAGTCTGCAAATGTTTAAGTTTCGCAAATATTTAAAGCTAAGACAACTCAGAAAGTGCTCGAACTTTTCGTGAAGTGTTGACATAAGCTTAGCCAAGAAAACCCAAAGCCAACTTAAGCCTGAAAAAAAATCATAAAACTTGCTGCTTAATTAAAAAAGCTGGAATATGCAGCTGTGTGTTAATAATAAACTTTAAATGCCAAAGCCATTCGTTTTCAATTTGCTCTCATAAATAAAGAAATAAACCCGCACGCTATGCACAAAGCATTTATTTCCTTGATAGAAATGACATCTGCTACGATTTGCCATTTCCCACCTATTGATCCAACAAGCAATGCTCGTTAAGAGCACAAGCTCAAGCACTACTCGCACATTCATTTGAAAATTCCTTGGAACAGACGAGACGCAATGACAGGAATAATCAAATCTGCGTACGTCTGTGCGTGTGAATGGAACCCTAGTCAGGCAGTTGACCAAGCGCGAAAACACATGCTGGCATTCATATTTATTCAAATATTTCTATGCTTTGCATGCGCAAAATTTCTGTTCAATATTCGCAGCAAATTGGCTTTTGGGTCATAAAAACTCATACAGGCGTCAAACGTTCTGCTCTTTGCAAATCAAAATTGTAACGCTCCCGATGACACCGAGTGCCTAGCCATTGTCACAGTGCTGCCATCTGTTTTCAGTGCGCTGTTGTTGTTTCTCCTTATAGTCTTGTTGTTGCTGTTGTGCACATGTAAAAGCTACCAGCGAAATGGAGTGAGAACAAAAAGCTCTCGAATGCAAATACAATCAGCTGAGCGTCAGAGCTTTCAATATGCTGCGCAGTTTCGTACGAGCGCAAACAATGCAAACAAACATATGCTTGTGTTTTTGTACGTGTGTCCGCCACACAACAAAGCACAGCTGAGTCGGAGAGCTTTGTAAATTATTGCGCTCACAACGCGTGCTCGTACGCTCCGCTCTCACTCTCACGCGCCCTCGCTCTCTCTATCTATCTCTCTGGCTGTTTCAATTACCCCTCGCCCCCTCCCGCTGTTAAAACTCGCTCGCTTATTGCGCACCTTTCAAGCTGTCAACATAGTGAACCCCATTGAGTCGTTACGACAACAGCGACACATATTACGAATCTGACAGCATTTTGACTGCGAAGCAAGGGAAATTTTCAAATGTTTTTATACTTGCAATCATCCCTCCGCTTACAATTTAATGCTGCCTATCATAATAAAAATGTGCTACGCACATTTGGGGGAAGTTGCCTGTAGCGTGTATTTACTGTGGCATGACCGTTGACTTTATAACTGGTTTTCCAGGCAAATTCAAACGGTGGCGCATCTGGCAACGCACAGGCGGCCCAATTTTGGTAAATGTAGGGCCGGTGTCAAGTGTACAAGGCATTGCAAGGTCATGGCAAATGTGTTTTTACAAAGATCTATAATTCTACAGTTCTATTTTTGCGTACCCCTAACCCAAAAAAAAAAAGCAAAAGCAGCACAGCAATATTTGTATTTGCTATATGGCTATATAGCCGCAACAATTTCGTAATTGAGCGAGTATGTATTTATTTACGTCGCAAGGTCGCTGTCAAGCATTTACATTTGCACTGGGCCCGTTGAAGAGGGCCCAACTGTGGGGCCTCAGCACAACGACAAAAACATAACAGCCTATGCGATTTGTGTACTAAAATTCATTCAAATTTGCTCTATTTGGCGGGCTCAAATTTTTTGTGATAAGTTCTTATCTGACCGGAGCTGCAGGGGCGGCAGCGCCGTAAATTGCAAAAGTGCTAGATGCGAATCTATATCAGATGAGAACTTAATGCAACGTTTGATTTGGAATATGTCTATAAAAATTATTTAGCTCGAGCGAAGCGCCCGAAATCGTGTAAGGTGGGCAAAAAGCTTACCGCAAGTCCGCCCCTGTGCGCATGACAGCGACCTACACAGAAAAAAAAGCACACAAACTGGCAAAACGGGCCAGAAGAATACATACAACACGGAGGCGAGTTCGTTCTTGTGTGGTGGTTTAGTTGAGCGTTTGCTGGCGTTGCGAACGGACAGAGAGACACCATCAAAATTACCACAACCACCAGCTGGAGCTGGAGCAGCAGCAGCAGCGACAACAATTAGAAAAGCTAAACCATAACAAAAACAGAGAGTTACTCAGCATTGGCCTGGCTTTTTGTCGTAGTAAACGCCACTGACTGCATTGGATTATTAACACACTCACACACACACGCCACTCGAGAGAGAGGAGGGAGAGAGGGGCGGTAGTTGGACTGGCAAGTGGCCCCCACAAAACACACACACAAACACACGCATTTGTTGTGTGTTTCTTTGTTTCGGCAACAACAATTTTGTGTTAAATTAGTGCGCAATTACAACAAAAGCAGCAACAACAGCATATAAAACTAAAGCAACGTGCGCAGCAATTTGTTTAAATTGACGAATGCAATAAAACTGCGCAAAAAAAAAGTTGCATCACGCAACAACAACAACAACAGCAACAACAAATTCAATGCAAAACGAAATTTAAGTTCTACATAAATCAATAAGCAGCAGCAGCAGCAACAGCAGCGAAGGAGCTGAGACGGGCTGCGACTGACAAAATTAGCAACAACAACAAGCGTAAAAAGAAGAACAGTCATAGACGGAAGCTGTAACAAGAAGAAGAACAAGCACAAAGACAAACAGCAGAGACCGAAAGCTTCTCAAAGCGCGCTTTCAAACGGAATAAAAAGTGAAACGATTAAAATTTACATAATTGCATTTGTAGACACTGGCCGTGTTTAATTAAAGATGCCCTCGTTGCTGGAGGCGCTGGAGCGCAAATATTTCGCCGAATGCGAATTCGAGAATGCCGATCAGCCGGAGCTGCACAAGCGCTCCGATCTGCCGAATGACTTTACGGTAACCAAATGCGGCGGTCGCATGGAGTTCTCCATATTCATACCACGGCTCTCCCCGCTGACCAGTGTGCCCGCCCTGCTCGTGCTCAACGACTGCGATATTGATTGTGCCGGCGATTTTGACAGCATCCGCGAGAAGTGTCAGCGTGTGCGTGAGCTGGATCTGGCGCAGAACAAGCTGCAAGACTGGCAGGAGGTGTTCAACATACTGAAGCACATGCCGCGCATTGAGTTCTTAAATTTGAGCAAAAATCAACTGATGAGCGCCCCGCCCAGTTCGCTGCTGGCGGCGCCAACCGTCAATCTCAAGAGTCTGGTGCTCAATGGCACCTATCTGGACTGGATGTGTGTTGATGCATTGCTGCAGAATCTGCCGGTGCTGCAGGAGCTCCACTTGAGCCTGAACAACTACAGTGCTGTGCTGTTGGACGCTGCACAGGAGTCACTGGAGGAGAAGTTCCAAAGCTGCCAATGTGTGCCACAAACACACAATAAAAATGAATACCCGGAAACGGAAGTGGATGTGGAGACGGAAGCGGGTGCGGACACTTGCTGTAATCTGTGCCAGGCTAGACGCAAGCTGACACAATCACATGCGGCATTGAAGACGCTCCACTTCACCGGCAATCCCATCGAGCACTGGCAGGAGATTTGTCGCCTGGGTCGACTGTTCCCCAGCCTGGAGGCGCTCGTACTCGCGGAATGCCCCATCAAATCGCTGCAGGCCGGTGCCGAACTGGACTCGGCCAGCGCCAGTGAGTGCCACAAATACTTTCCCTGCCTCAAGCTGCTCAATTTGAGCTGTGCCCAGCTCAACAGCTGGGCGGACATCGATGAGCTGGCCAAATACGATCAGCTGCAGAATCTGCGCGTCAAGCATTGGCCCCTGTGGGAAACGCTGGAGTGCACGGAACACGAGCGCCGCCAGCTGCTCATCGCGCGTCTGCCCAATGTGTCCATGTTGAATGGCGGCGGCAAGATCAGTGTCGATGAGCGTGTGGATGCCGAACGTGCCTTTGTTCGTCACTATATGAACAAACCGGAGTCGGAGCGGCCGGCTCGCTATGCAGAACTGTTGGAGGTGCACGGTCAACTCGATCCACTGGTCAATGTCAATCTGAAGCCGGAGAAGCGTGTCAAGGTTCTGTTTACGTACAACGAAATCAGCGAGAGTCGTTTTGTCGACATCTATTTGAGTGTCAGCGATCTCAAGCTCAAGCTGGAGAAACTCATCAATTTGGCGCCAAACAAAATGCGACTCTACTATCTGGATCAGGACTACAAGGAGCATGGGCCCGAGGAGATGCGCTATCCGAACAAGCAGCTCTACAGCTATAATATTCAATCGGGCGATGAGATCATCATTGATGCCAAGAAGTGAACAATTGAAGCATGCAACTGGTGCTAGCAGCAACAAACAAACTTGTGATCTTGTATCAAGCTAACTAACGGATACAACGGATACCATAATATATACATATAAACATATACACACACACATATATATATACAAATAATACATAAATCGATCGGTACATATTATATACGTATATATATGTATTTTTATTATTATTTACCACCTTCCAACAATTACTGTATATACATTTAAATGGCCAAAACGTGCACACACAACGAACACACACACACACACAAATTTATTTTAATTATCGTCTAACCTTAGCCAGCTACAGACTAAAAAAGCATTACATTAAAATTGAAAACAAATTATTTTGCCTCAATTTTACGACTAATTTTTGACGAATTAAGCAAACTGTTTTTCGCTCTTTGGCTGCAAAAAAAAGTGTGTTCAAAAAAGCTGTTGCTCTACTTTTGGTTGAGTTTTCAGCGATAAGATACAGTATCTATTTGATTTTTTCAGTATGCCACAATATGCTTTATATGACACTCTAGAATTCTCATCGTGCTGTGGAACAGGTGGCAAGGTGCGCGGTTTCTGTCAACGAGCTTTCAATTATGGACAGAGACGCTCAACTTGATATATGTTGGCAATAATCTGTAAGCCAAAAACTTCCGGCATTCGGTGAAGAGTGAAGAGTTCTGTGTACACAAACACGAGCACAAGTATATATATTATTAATATTATTATTATTATTATTGTTATTATTGGTTTTTAACAAGCTGAAACGTGTTTCACAGATCCCACACACAATTGGCATCGTTTAAAGAATGATGGTGCACAGTGTGGGGAAATTCTGCATAATTGCGTCTATTTAGCACTTTTTACTTTCGCAATTTCACAATGGGATTTCGTATACAAACTATAAATATTTATTATCCTATGGACAACAGATCTAAAACTGGCAAATGTTTAAATTACCAGACAGTAAACATTTTGTTTATAAATTTCAACACTGTACACGAATTGAAAAACATTTTTTATTTTCAAAATGTACTCAATCATCATAAAATAAAGCCAAGCTTTATCTCGATTTCATTATACTTAAATGATTTTTAAGGCGCAAAATAGATGACTTTGCTGGCACTTATTTCGAACTCCAATATTTTAGCTTAAATAAATAATATCCGAGTCAAATTTCAAGAGAATTAAAACTGAGTTGGAAAGCTAAGAACAATCTTATGTAGTAACTTTAAGATGAATTCATAGATATTCAATTCAAACGAATCAAGACCATGAACTTATATAGAATAAAAGATACAAATAATATTTCTGAGAAGATGAATTTTTCTGCATGCTTTTCTGTCAACTGACCTGCCCAGGGGCGGATTATGAATTCCATGTGACATGTAAGCTAGTTTCCATAAATCTGGTTCAATGTGTCTCTGAGTGTGCCTGCCTAAGGCAGACATTTTAAAGAATATAATGTATAAATTGAGGCACGTCGATGTAACTGTATTTTATCTGCATCAGACGAAATGTTTCCATGTTCAACGTATGTTTCCAATTAAAACGGCACCCCTAAAATCAAATCCCACCCATATTTGCATTATATATCCGCGCCACAAGGGGGTTTGGGGGGGGGGGGGGCACCATAATGTTAATGACGTACATCAGCCATGTGGCACGTTGTCAACAAAAACAAAAGCGTCTAGAGATCGTGACGAACCTCAGGAGATGGCTAAACGCCCACTCGATGACACGCTCTCTCAAAACAGAAAACACTAAAGAAAACAGAATGTGCGAAGAAAAAAAGAAAAAAAAAATCGAAAATGAAGTCGTCGCAAAAAATGATATGAGGGCTCCCCAGCAGTAATAAAATAATACAAAATAAAATACAAAATACGAAATACGAAATAAAATCAAATCAAATAAAGGTCTACGTAGGTGACCATAAAAATGCAAGGTGTGTGGAAAAAACACACTGTTTATGTATATAATTAATAAAATATACACATTGAGGTTTTTTGGAAAGTCTATAGCCGAAAAGGTTTTAACGCTCGAGCCGCTTGACAGACGATCGAGTTGTGAACTGAACGCCAAACGCGACAGACGTCGCCCAAATACCGATTAGCCAGTTTGTGCGATCATTTTTAGCGATTATATTTGAGTAGAGAAGTGAAGTGAAGGGAGACCTTAGTGCGGGGTAATCCATGCAGCATGGATCCCGATAACGATGTTTACGCTTTCTATGATATAAGAGGGTACAAGGGGTACGAGAGAGTACATTCTCAACCTGATTTCAACTGTGATTAATGGATGTTTTGTGGTGGCTGTGCTTGATGTTCTTACAGGAAATGTAGACCGGCGGGACCAAACAAATCGCAACGTTTTCCGCAACCGCGAATGTCACTCCTAGGGAAGCCGCTGAACTATAATCGCGGCACACATCGCCGCGATGCGCGCTACCGGCGGATGCAGAGCCGCCTGTACAATTTTCTGGAGCGACCGCGGGGCTTGCATGCAATATTCTATCATGTGATGGTGTGAGTATAAAACAAAAGCGATACATTATCTAACAGTACAAATAGCAAGCTTGTTTAACTTGTTTGCCAAAATTATCTCTAGTGCCTTGTCAAGTTGTAAGGCATTGATTAAATGCGAGAGCAGTAATACAAGCGAGTAACAATACTCGATCCATGCGATCTTCAGTTTAGACGCTTTGTTCCTACATACGTTTATATAAATAATAGAAAATTGACAGTAGTCAAAACGAGTAAACTATTTCTTAAGAAATACACAGCTAAAATATTTACTATAAATATTAACAATAGCATTTTCCATACGGTCTTCGGCATAACCTTGAGTTTTTCTACCATGCATTTGACATTTTTAAATACTTTTTAAATGTGAGATTTACAATTAATTAATTAATAAAATGAGTAGATAAATTTAGAAAAGTGAATATACAGTAATAATACTTCGATGTCATACGATCTTCGGCATAAATAATCATTTTTTTTCTACGCATTTGACACTTTTTTAGAATCTGGCAAGATGAGTTAAGAAATTTAGTTAACCATATGATAGAGAATATGCGGAATAAATGTAATTATTTTAATTACATTTTAAGGTGTAGAGTTTTACGAGTTTTAAATGAATTGAATAAGATTAAAAGGTGTGTTCATTAAATCCATCTTAAATATTTTATCTTTGACTTACGTCAAACATACTAAGAGGAAGAATTTGCTGTTAAATTTGTAGCTTATAGTAAATATACATAAGGTTCTTGATTGATGTGTATTTGATGAAGGAAGGAAAGACATACATAAGAAATTTTCTTACTATTTAAATAAATAAATAATAAAAATAATTATAATTAATTTTTTTCCCCGTTTAAAATCAATTTTGTTGTATTTTTTTTCAGTTTTTTGATGGTGTTTACATGTCTCGCATTGAGCGTGTTTTCCACCATCAAGGAATACGAGGAGGATGCTGTATATATATTGTTTCGCATGGAAATCATAGTTGTCATCTGGTTCACCATGGAGTTTGGGGCGCGACTCTGGTCATCGGGCTGCCGCTCCAGATACCAAGGCACACTTGGGCGACTTAAGTTTATAAAGCAACCATTTTGTATTATAGGTAAGACAACCTTCCAATCGCAACCGCATTTAAGATGCACCACATTAATAATTGGTTGTCTCTGCAGATATTATCACCATTTTAGCCTCAATTGTAGTATTAGGCATGGGCACCTCTGGCCAGGTGTTTGCGACGAGCGCATTGCGTGGTTTAAGATTCTTTCAGATACTGCGCATGGTGCGCATGGATCGACGTGGTGGCACCTGGAAACTGCTCGGTTCGGTTGTATACGCACATAGACAGGTTTGATTGACATTCAATTGAGATGAGTTTCGCATTAGCTTGGCATTGACATTTGCTCATCCCTTGACAGGAGCTCATCACAACCATGTACATTGGATTTTTAGGTCTCATCTTTGCATCATTCCTAGTTTATATGTGGGAGAAGGACGTCAACGACAAGTTCAGCAATTTCGCCCAGGCACTGTGGTGGGGCGTGGTATGTTACCAACCAGAAAACATTAAAAAAATATATATATATGGCGCTGAAGGCCAACCTTGTTTCATATGAATTATTTAACTTTGACCCAGATAACGCTGTGCACCGTTGGCTATGGAGATATGGTGCCCATAACGTGGCAGGGAAAATTGATTGCCTCGTGCTGTGCTCTGTTGGGCATCTCCTTTTTTGCGCTACCTGCGGTAAGTTACTCGTTTATTTATGCAACATCTGCAATTTGGCATTCAACTCTTGCTCGTTGCAGGGCATTTTGGGCAGCGGCTTTGCGTTGAAGGTGCAGCAGCAGCAGCGCCAGAAGCACATGATACGGCGTCGCCAGCCGGCGGCGACGCTCATTCAGGCCGTCTGGCGCTGCTATGCGGCCGATGAGCATTCCGTTTCGATAGCCACCTGGAAGATACATCAGGTGGCGCTGCCGAGTCCGCCCGCATCGTAAGTAGCCAACCACTGCGTCTCCTTTGGGCAACATTGATTGCCTCACACGTATACAAAATACATTCCGGGAATGTGCAGCGGAAAATAAGTCTAGCTAAACAAATTGCAATTATGGGGATGAAATGAAATAACTCTCAGTTCGACTTAATATACTCCCACAATTTAAGCAAAAATCTTCAAAATATTCTTGCTTTTGAATATATTTTCAAATGTTTTGAATTCAGATTAATTTTTGATTGATTTTTAACACTTTCAGATCAACTCAGTGATTAAACTTTTTTGAAACGTTTAATTAATTGAAAATTAAATTATTTAATTAATCTAAATTCCCTAAAAATATAATAATTGTATGATATTTGTGCTATTTACTTTTTGGAATTCTATGAAAACAATTTGCGTGTCTCATAATTATCAAATTTTTGTAATTGTTGGGACTTATTCAGCTAGTTAATTGGGAGTGATTTCATGCAGTCCACTTGAACAGTTGTACAGTTGTACAGATACACCCACAACACACGCTCACATTAAGAACAACACACAAGAACACAACCAACACACTGTTTAATAGAGCGTGTCCTAGACGAGTGTGTACTGCCATATTTTTTGTGAACTCCTGCGAAGGAGTTGACAAACTACGACGAGTACCTCGAACAACGATTAGTCTGTACAATACACATCAACAATGCCAATGCCCGACGCATGAGTAGCTTGCACATACATGCATAATGTATGTGCAACTTATACTATTTTGAAAATATATTTACTCACAATGCCACAACAAGAAACCAAGAAACCAAGAAACAACAACATAAAAATATCCTCTCCGTCTCTTGATTAACAATTTCAGTTCCAGCGTACCTAATTTGTTGAACATTCTTTTACGTACCTCTATCATTTTCTTTCATAATATTTTTTATATAAACTTTTCAGTTCTGAAAACTGGGAGCGATTATTAAAAAACATAACCGAATATAGGTAAAAGTGATACAAGCAAAAATACTCACCAAAAAAAAATCTAAAATCAAGCAAAATGATTTCAAATGCTATTCATATTTTTTGTGTTTTCATAGGGTATTTGCTTAGCAAGCACCACCAAGCCATAAACATCAAATGCATCAAATGCTCCTAAGTACATATCAAAAGAAATCCTTACACACACTTATCGAGTTTGTAATTCGCAGCTTCTATATACATACATATATAACGCACTCTATCTGACTATCTCTGTCGTCTACATACTTCTATCTTTCTAACTGTCCTATATCCGTCATCTATTTATCGAACCCTCTGTTGGCTAATTTCCGAAAATATTAGATAATTATTGAAAAGCGTTAACAACAACATTAAAAATTGTAAAAACTATTTTAAATTCTGTTTTGCAATTTTTTCAATTATATTCTCAACAAATGACAAGTAAATTAATCAATGTGATACAAATTGATTTTCATTGTGCTGCTGCTGTGTGATCCAAAAACCAAAAACCAAAAACCAAAAAAAAACAAAATTAAACCAAAAAAAAAAAAAAAAACAAACACACACACGTAAATGCATAAACTGTGTACTTTAATTAACATGTGAGTTCAATCAACCAATTTAAATGATTTTTTATCCCCATTTTTTCTCTTACTCACTCTTCCTCGGTTTTTTGTCTCTTTTTTTCCAATATTTACCAGCAGTATGCGCACATATGTATACACTAATTTAGCACAAATATTTGAACCACTTTAAAGCAATCGCACATTTAATATCGATGCTAAATTGATTGTATATCAGTTAAGTGTATTAGAACTCACAATGACATCAGCTGAAATTGCGATCCATTTAACACTCTTTTAGTATTTGTGTTTCCGATTCACAGCTTAAAAGAACTTCTAACCGATTAAGCTGGTTTTACATCTTAAGAGCTGTTTAATCAAAATCTTTTTATTCATATTCAGAAAGATATTTTTCCCTTAAGAACTTCAATTCCTAATTATGAACTTCAAAAATTAACCTGCTTTTTGCGTCTTTTCGCTTTGCAATTAGATGGGGCGCATTATCTCAGTAGCAAATTCCAAGATTAATCCTTAGTTTTAATCATCCTTAAAAACATTCAAGTTAGTTAATAGAATCGCTTTCAGCTGGTGTTATTGATGCTTGCCAAGCACCTATCTACAAGTGAATTGTCCCGTAAACTGAAAGAACACACAACTTCAGCTCTGCACCAAATGCACACTCTCACAAGCACACACAACACAGCACAACCACAGTTTAACTCACACACACAATTACACCATTTGTAACTATCTTCGAGCTCTATGTACTACGCTCAACTTTATTCCGTTTATTGAAATATCCGCACTCTCTACTCCATTCTACTCTCTACTGTTGTGTACATATTTATGTGCTTACTAATTGCACAAATGTAATTGTGCACATATTGTATTCCATCCATAGACGGGCCTCATCCAGTTTTAAGCACAACACATCCTTTGTGGCCCGCCTTCCGACGATTAGGCGTCACAAGAGCCAGACCATCCAGACGCCCGGACCCGATGGCTCCACAATGTCCAAGCCGCCGGGCTCATCGCGGGCCTCGTCGCGATATTCGCGCACCATTCGAGACATCAACGCATCTGTGGAGAACTTGGGTAAGTGCCTTGACAAACTGCTTTCAAGCCATTCGGCATTTGGTGGTGGTGATGATGATCATGATGATGATGATGAAGATGATGATTATGATTATGATGATGGTGATAATGATGATGGCTGAGTTCTGTTTCAAGATTGCCTTAGCAGTTGTTCCATTATTACAAATTCTGTTTGCACACATACACACACACACACACACACACACACACACACACTCACACACAGACATATTTATATATATAGCCACGTGCACCATAACTTGCGAAAAACAAACAACAAATTATAGAATAATCACATACAAACAATAAAAGTTATCGTTTTCTATTTGTCTTGGTCCCATGCATGTGTTACTCGTACCCACAATCTGTGCAAAACTCATTCAATGTCAACTTGGCTCACATCAATGGCCAAAACTCACAACTGATTTTGCTTTGCTATTTGCGCTGCGCATCTCATCGGAATAAACACTTTAATCAAACGATAATCAAATGCGATTTGCTGCAGGCATTTTCATTTTCAATAGGGTTTAAGTTGCGTGTAAACTGAGACTGCAGAAAACTGATTTCTATATTTTTTCAAAAATTCCAAAATGTTTAGCAACACATAATGGGCATGAGTTTAAATTTCTTAGCTTTTATACAACAAATTTCGACAAGTTTTGGGCGCATGTTCACATTTTAACTAATGTTCTCCATTACACACAAAAATGTTGTTTGAATGTTGAATGTTGCAACATAGTTCATACACATTATTAAAGACATCATCCACCCATACACATATATTATATACTGCATTTCAATATCGCCTGATATCACTTTAATAGTCAAACATCTGGCTTGAGTTCAACACAAAATAATAAATTCCAATTTATGAGAAAATATTCCAATTAATTAGCCAATATAAAACAATAAAACCGTTGGCATAGGAAACTAATTGAAGTCCCGCAGCGTTATTGGAAAATTGAAAAAATGAATTGGGAACTTATCAAAGAAAACTCAAGTTGAGCGACAAGTAAAATGTGGGAAAAGTGTAGCTAAATTGAATTTAATACAATTTTGCTAGATATACTAAACAGAAATACCTAGAATACCACAGATATTTAGACGAAACGTAGAATGTGTAATAAAGCAGGGAAACCTCAATTATTCTTGAAGAGGAAAAGAGTCAGGATGCAATACTGTATATATATTCGAAAATAAAGAAAGAGGAAAACCGAAAGCCTGGAGTCGTCTACTGTCACCTCAACTGCATGCCACATTCATGTACCATACGTTTATCAAATTCTTTATTCATATAACACCTTTCCTAATATTATATCTAGAACCATTTCTTTTGTATTCTTTCCTAAATATTTATTTCACTGCGCACTTACTAAATAAATCCAAAGAGACTAAGTGTTTGCATATGCAACACATTCAAATTACATTTTTATAACTGAATTAACTTAAAAACAAATTAAAAAGTTAACATGACCAATTTATAACTCTTGTTGTGTGTAGATTTGAAATTCTTTGTAAGCGTTATGTGTGACCAATATTGACTACCGTGTCTCTGCATTGATTGATTAATTGACTCATTGGCACACATGAACAAATTATTTAAAAACAACAACAAACAAAAAAGTGAAAACACAAAAAACAACTTTAACATCTGGTTTGAAATTTTCAGAGGTAGTACAAAATGGCAAATCCATGAATCCAAGTTTTAGCGAAGATTCAGTTGCTGAAACAACTTGCTTAAAAAATATTAAAAATTCAGACGGTAAGTCTACAAGGTCCCGCCCAGGTTCCATATACCAATACACCTTATAATCAAAAAAAAAAAAAAACAAAAAAAATTAATTGAGATTCTTATAAATTATATTACCGTATTTTGAGTGTTGTGGTTGTGTCAATGTTGTGGTTGCATTTTTAATTGAATTGAATTGAATTGATGTTGTTCATAATTGGTTCTTGCAAAGCAAAAAAAAACAAAAAAACCAATCGATAAAGTAAATAAAACCAAAAACCTGCTAAGGATGATGATGTATGGGTGCCTTAAGGGATCATCAAGCCAAAACTAATGCGCTTTCTCACAAATACAAAACACAAACACACAAATGCACAAATACAGCAAGTCCAACGCCGTCGCCCAAGACACTGGCCAATTGCATTCATAGCGCCAGTTTGGGCACACTGGGCCAGACCCAGAAGCCAGCAGCTGATGCTCCTGCTGCTGCTGCTGCTGCTGCTGGTGTTGATGCCACTAAGCCCAAGACCCAGGCCAGTTCCAACACGCTGAGCATACCCGTTGTGCTTTACGGCTTTTTGCAAGGTGAATTTTTTGGCTCAACATTTTCGCTGCGCAATCCGCGCATTACGCCCGCAAAGGACTTGGAGGCGGGTCGTGTGGAGCAGCATGAGCCGGAGGCCGGGGCGAAAGCCAATCCCGATCCCAGTCCCAGTCCCAGTCCAGGCCGTGGACGCACGGGTCGCTTCTTTGCGGCTGCCTCACAATTTCTGGAGACGGGCACGTTGCAGGGCGGCAGCGGTGCATTCATTGTGGCAAGTGCGTACAACTTGCAACTGGCAACTTGCAGCTAGAGTTCAATAAGCCTACCCAGCCCCTGCTCTGAGAAAGTGTTATATATCCTTGTGCTAGGTTTGGTTTAGCATGCGCTCTCTAGACTGTCGTAGACGTAGTTAAGTTTGCATTTTGGTAGCTCTGTAGACTCTGTACTAACTTCGTATCACATAGGGAGTTATACCTGTAAAGGACTCCGATCGACTAATCGACTAATACTAACTACTCACCTACGCTACATGGCCACACACACAACGCTTGCCTTCAATGCTTTCTCAATGCTTTCACCCACTTTCCGACTTTCCCACTATCCAACTCTCCCACTATCCAACTATCCAACTAACAATAACTAAATACCCAATTATATTGTGTTATATTTGATAAATACATTCTTTATATATGTAACTAACCTAATATCTGTATACTTATTGTACGATCTATATATTACTACCTTAACTGCATATATCTACATATGTATGTTCGTGTGTGTATAACGCTACTTGTATGTGTTAATTGTGTGTTGTTGGATTGACTTGATTAATGTACAAAACAAATTGCCGCTAAACCACGCGCGAAGCAAGCAACCAAAACCTAACGCACAAGTCAATCTCTCTGATTCACAAATTGCCCGCAGATGAGGATGAGGAGCCGCGTTGCACGCAGCTGACAAATCGGCATAAGATCGCCATACGCTTCATACGCAAGGTATGCCATATCCATATCCAGTTCAATATCGAACATATAACTTTACTATACACATGATGGTTGCAGCTCAAGTATTTCGTGGCACGTCGCAAGTTTAAGGAGGCGTTGAAGCCCTACGATGTCAAGGACGTCATGGAACAGTATGCGGCTGGTTAGCTTAAAGAATAATCTTCAAAATTATTTTCGAAAAATGTTGCATCTCAATCTGTTCATTTACAGGTCACGTGGACTTACTGGGACGCGTCAAAATGCTGCACTTGCGGTAAGCATTACCATTAGATGCATATATACAATATATGCAAGGTTTATATACGAAGAGCAGTCCTCTTCCTCTTAGAGTGCATACTTGGCACAAAGGACCTTAATGTTAATGTTACTTACAATGTCTACACTTGGAAAATAACAAAATCCCCATAATAGTTCTTAAGGAATGTTCTTCAAGTCTGATACCATTTGTGATCTGTTCTTTTCTATCCACAGGCTAGATCAAATATTGGGCAAGCAGGGCTCCAAGGGAAAGGATGTCTATGCATCAAAGATCAGCTTAGCCTCGCGAGTGGTTAAAGTGGAGCGACAAGTGAGATTCGAGTGAATTGCCAGCATATTAGTGCCATCTTCATGTTGTACAATTGCAGGTCGTGGATATTGAGGAGAAACTTGATATCCTGATCAAGGCCTACATGGAGGATCGTGATAGATTCTTAGCGCTTCCGTTGCCCGCAAATCCCAAACCCAAAATACATTCCATTAGCCCTAGTCACAGTCACAATTTGCATCACACACAACATCAGAACATGATCGATGTGTGGAAGCGAACAGCAACACTTAGCGTACATCCCGAGCTGGTGACGACTCCAACTGAAGCAACGGAAGCTGCCTCCACGGATCGTCTGGACAGCAACGAGACGGCGTTCACCTCGACGCAGACCCTCACAACAACAACAGATGCGATTGGCACACAAACAACCATGCCGCATACGCAGTATACAGCGACCAATACAAAGGTATGCAAATGTTAACGGCTCATTAGAATCAGATTATATATAATATATGTAATATATGTAATATAGTCTTCCGTGCTTAACTCATATCAGCTAACGCCTGAGAAGCAACAGCACAATGATGTATTTATGACTGATTTAGAGAATAGAACTAAAAAACGAGTTACTTTAAGGTAAGTTCTAATCCAAATCTAAAAAAAAAAAACTTTTCTTTTCGGCCAGCCGAAGAATAAATGCACTTGCAGACAAAACTATATATTGATGAATTGATTGTTTATCTATTGGTCAAGATATCTTAAATACCTTCAAACGACTGTTTCAATAAGTTGCCGTATCAATATAGATTTAAAAACATATTTCAATCCTTTAGACACCACAACATATTAATTCCAGCAGCAAAAGCAAGCATCAATGCCAAGTTTCATCAAAGTAACTTACAGATTCTTATTCTTGTTTTATCTATTTTAGATACAGATATTTTAGTAATTTATAAAAGTCATTTTATAAGGCTTTGAATTGTTAATGGTGCCATTGTTGTCAGCTCTGTATACTCAGGAAAACAAATCGGCCTTAAATTTAGAAAATCGCCTAAAAATCGTCGTATGCGCATAGGTCGAAACTTCAAAGTGCCATAACTTCGTCAAAACTCAACTAATTTTAAAAAGCGAGGGCTTTTTAATCATAGTTTTGCATGTAGATCCATCGTACATTTAAAGTTAAAAACGAAATTTTGGGTCGGAACATAAGTTAAAATTCTAGCCTGAAAATAGCCATATGGGCATAGGTCGAAACTTCAAAGTGCCATAACTTCGTCAAAACTCAACTTATTTTAAAAAGCGAGGGCTTTTTGATCATAGTTTGGCCCCTAAATCAATCGTACATTTAAAGTTAAAAACGTAATTTTGGGTCGGAACATAAGCTAAAAATCTAGCCTGAAAATAGCCATATGGGCATAGGTCGAAACTTCAAAGTGCCATAACTTCGTCAAAACTCAACTAATTTTAAAAAGCGAGGGCTTTTTAATCATAGTTTGGCCCCTAAATCAATCGTACATTTAAAGTTATAAACTTAATTTTGGGTCGGAACATAAGCTAAAAATCTAGCCTGAAAATAGCCATATGGGCACAGGTCGAAACTTCAAAGTGCCATAACTTCGTCAAAACTCAACTAATTTTAAAAAGCGAGGGCTTTTTAATCATAGTTTGGCCCCTAAATCAATCGTACATTTAAAGTTATAAACTTAATTTTGGGTCGGAACATAAGCTAAAAATCTAGCCTGAAAATAGCCATACGGGCACAGGTCGAATCTTCAAAGTGCCATAACTTCGTCAAAACTCAACTAATTTTAAAAAGCGAGGGCTTTTTAATCATAGTTTGACCCCTAAATCAATCTTACACTTAAAGTTAAAAACAAAATTTTGGGTCGGAACATAAGTTAAAAATCTAGCCTGAAAATAGCCATACGGGCATAGGTCGAAACTTCAAAGTGCCATAACTTCGTCAAAACTCAACTAATTTTAAAAAGCGAGGGCTTTTTAATCATAGTTTGACCCCTAAATCAATCGTACATTTAAAGTTAAAAACGAAATTTTGGGTCGGAACATTAGTTAAAAATCTAGCCTGAAAATAGCCATACGGGCATAGGTCGAAACTTCAAAGTGCCATAACTTCGTCAAAACTCAACTAATTTTAAAAAGCGAGGGCTTTTTAATCATAGTTTTGCATGTAGATCCATCGTACATTTAAAGTTAAAAACGAAATTTTGGGTCGGAACATAAGTTAAAATTCTAGCCTGAAAATAGCCATACGGGCATAGGTCGAAACTTCAAAGTGCCATAACTTCGTCAAAACTCAACTAATTTTAAAAAGCGAGGGCTTTTTAATCATAGTTTGACCCCTAAATCAATCGTACATTTAAAGTTAAAAACGAAATTTTGGGTCGGAACATAAGTTAAAATTCTAGCCTGAAAATAGCCATATGGGCATAGGAAGAAACTTCAAAGTGCCATAACTTCGTCAAAACTCAACTAATTTTAAAAAGCGAGGGCTTTTTAATCATAGTTTGGCCCCTAAATCAATCGTACATTTAAAGTTATAAACTTAATTTTGGGTCGGAACATAAGCTAAAAATCTAGCCTGAAAATAGCCATATGGGCACAGGTCGAAACTTCAAAGTGCCATAACTTCGTCAAAACTCAACTAATTTTAAAAAGCGAGGGCTTTTTAATCATAGTTTGGCCCCTAAATCAATCGTACATTTAAAGTTATAAACTTAATTTTGGGTCGGAACATAAGCTAAAAATCTAGCCTGAAAATAGCCATATGGGCACAGGTCGAAACTTCAAAGTGCCATAACTTCGTCAAAACTCAACTAATTTTAAAAAGCGAGGGCTTTTTAATCATAGTTTTGCATGTAGATCCATCGTACATTTAAAGTTAAAAACGAAATTTTGGGTCGGAACATAAGTTAAAATTCTAGCCTGAAAATAGCCTTATGGGCATAGGTCGAAACTTCAAAGTGCCATAACTTCGTCAAAACTCAACTAATTTTAAAAAGCGAGGACTTTTTAATCATAGTTTGACCCCTAAATCAATCGTACATTTAAAGTTAAAAACGAAATTTTGGGTCGGAACATAAGTTAAAAATCTAGCCTGAAAATAGCCATACGGGCATAGGTCGAAACTTCAAAGTGCCATAACTTCGTCAAAACTCAACTAATTTTCAAAAGCGAGGGCTTTTTAATCATAGTTTGACCCCTAAATCAATCGTACATTTAAAGTTAAAAACGAAATTTTGGGTCGGAACATAAGTTAAAAATCTAGCCTGAAAATAGCCATACGGGCATAGGTCGAAACTTCAAAGTGCCATAACTTCGTCAAAACTCAACTAATTTTAAAAAGCGAGGGCTTTTTAATCATAGTTTGGCCCCTAAATCAATCGTACATTTAAAGTTATAAACTTAATTTTGGGTCGGAACATAAGCTAAAAATCTAGCCTGAAAATAGCCATATGGGCACAGGTCGAAACTTCAAAGTGCCATAACTTCGTCAAAACTCAACTAATTTTAAAAAGCGAGGGCTTTTTAATCATAGTTTGACCCCTAAATCAATCGTACATTTAAAGTTAAAAACGAAATTTTGGGTCGGAACATAAGTTAAAAATCTAGCCTGAAAATAGCCACACGGGCATAGGTCGAAACTTCAAAGTGCCATAACTTCGTCAAAACTCAACTAATTTTAAAAAGCGAGGGCTTTTTAATCATAGTTTGACCCCTAAATCAATCGTACATTTAAAGTTAAAAACGAAATTTTGGCTCGGAACATAAGTTAAAATTCTAGCCTGAAAATAGCCATATGGGCATAGGTCGAAACTTCAAAGTGCCATAACTTCGTCAAAACTCAACTAATTTTAAAAAGCGAGGGCTTTTTAATCATAGTTTGGCCCCTAAATCAATCGTACATTTAAAGTTAAAAACTTAATTTTGGGTCGGAACATAAGCTAAAAATCTATCCTGAAAATAGCCATATGGGCACAGGTCGAAACTTCAAAGTGCCATAACTTCGTCAAAACTCAACTAATTTTAAAAAGCGAGGGCTTTTTAATCATAGTTTGACCCCTAAATCAATCGTACATTTAAAGTTAAAAACGTAATTTTGGGTCGGAACATAAGTTAAAAATCTAGCCTGAAAATAGCCATACGGGCATTGGTCGAAACTTCAAAGTGCCATAACTTCGTCAAAACTCAACTAATTTTAAAAAGCGAGGGCTTTTTAATCATAGTTTGACCCCTAAATCAATCGTACATTTAAAGTTAAAAACGAAATTTTGGGTCGGAACATAAGTTAAAATTCTAGCCTGAAAATAGCCATACGGGCATAGGTCGAAACTTCAAAGTGCCATAACTTCGTCAAAACTCAACTAATTTTAAAAAGCGAGGGCTTTTTGATCATAGTTTGACCCCTAAATCAATCGTACATTTAAAGTTAAAAACGAAATTTTGGGTCGGAACATAAGTTAAAATTCTAGCCTGAAAATAGCCATACGGGCATAGGAAGAAACTTCAAAGTGCCATAACTTCGTCAAAACTCAACTAATTTTAAAAAGCGAGGGCTTTTTAATCATAGTTTGACCCCTAAATCAATCGTACATTTAAAGTTAAAAACGAAATTTTGGGTCGGAACATAAGTTAAAAATCTAGCCTGTAAATAGCCACACGGGCATAAGTCGAAACTTCAAAGTGCCATAACTTCGTCAAAACTCAACTAATTTTAAAAAGCGAGGGCTTTTTAATCATAGTTTGACCCCTAAATCAATCGTACATTTAAAGTTAAAAACGAAATTTTGGGTCGGAACATAAGTTAAAATTCTAGCCTGAAAATAGCCATATGGGCATAGGTCGAAACTTCAAAGTGCCATAACTTCGTCAAAACTCAACTAATTTTAAAAAGCGAGGGCTTTTTAATCATAGTTTGACCCCTAAATCAATCGTACATTTAAAGTTAAAAACGAAATTTTGGGTCGGAACATAAGTTAAAAATCTAGCCTGAAAATAGCCATACGGGCATTGGTCGAAACTTCAAAGTGCCATAACTTCGTCAAAACTCAACTAATTTTAAAAAGCGAGGGCTTTTTAATCATAGTTTGACCCCTAAATCAATCGTACATTTAAAGTTAAAAACGAAATTTTGGGTCGGAACATAAGTTAAAATTCTAGCCTGAAAATAGCCATATGGGCATAGGTCGAAACTTCAAAGTGCCATAACTTCGTCAAAACTCAACTAATTTTAAAAAGCGAGGGCTTTTTAATCATAGTTTGACCCCTAAATCAATCGTACATTTAAAGTTAAAAACGAAATTTTGGGTCGGAACATAAGTTAAAAATCTAGCCTGAAAATAGCCACACGGGCATAGGTCGAAACTTCAAAGTGCCATAACTTCGTCAAAACTCAACTAATTTTAAAAAGCGAGGGCTTTTTAATCATAGTTTGACCCCTAAATCAATCGTACATTTAAAGTTAAAAACGAAATTTTGGGTCGGAACATAAGTTAAAATTCTAGCCTGAAAATAGCCATATGGGCATAGGTCGAAACTTCAAAGTGCCATAACTTCGTCAAAACTCAACTAATTTTAAAAAGCGAGGGCTTTTTAATCATAGTTTGGCCCCTAAATCAATCGTACATTTAAAGTTAAAAACTTAATTTTGGGTCGGAACATAAGCTAAAAATCTAGCCTGAAGATAGCCACATGGGCACAGGTCGAAACTTCAAAGTGCCATAACTTCGTCAAAACTCAACTAATTTTAAAAAGCGAGGGCTTTTTAATCATAGTTTGACCCCTAAATCAATCGTACATTTAAAGTTAAAAACGAAATTTTGGGTCGGAACATAAGTTAAAATTCTAGCCTGAAAATAGCCATATGGGCATAGGTCGAAACTTCAAAGTGCCATAACTTCGTCAAAACTCAACTAATTTTAAAAAGCGAGGGCTTTTTAATCATAGTTTGACCCCTAAATCAATCGTACATTTAAAGTTAAAAACGAAATTTTGGGTCGGAACATAAGTTAAAATTCTAGCCTGAAAATAGCCATACGGGCATAGGAAGAAACTTCAAAGTGCCATAACTTCGTCAAAACTCAACTAATTTTAAAAAGCGAGGGCTTTTTAATCATAGTTTTGCATGTAGATCCATCGTACATTTAAAGTTAAAAACTTAATTTTGGGTCGGAACATAAGCTAAAAATCTAGCCTGAAAATAGCCACATGGGCACAGGTCGAAACTTCAAAGTGCCATAACTTCGTCAAAACTCAACTAATTTTAAAAAGCGAGGGCTTTTTGATCATAGTTTGACCCCTAAATCAATCGTACATTTAAAGTTAAAAACGAAATTTTGGGTCGGAACATAAGTTAAAATTCTAGCCTGAAAATAGCCATATGGGCATAGGTCGAAACTTCAAAGTGCCATAACTTCGTCAAAACTCAACTAATTTTAAAAAGCGAGGGCTTTTTAATCATAGTTTGACCCCTAAATCAATCGTACATTTAAAGTTAAAAACGAAATTTTGGGTCGGAACATAAGTTAAAAATCTAGCCTGAAAATAGCCACACGGGCATAGGTCGAAACTTCAAAGTGCCATAACTTCGTCAAAACTCAACTAATTTTAAAAAGCGAGGGCTTTTTGATCATAGTTTGACCCCTAAATCAATCGTACATTTAAAGTTAAAAACGAAATTTTGGGTCGGAACATAAGTTAAAATTCTAGCCTGAAAATAGCCATACGGGCATAGGAAGAAACTTCAAAGTGCCATAACTTCGTCAAAACTCAACTAATTTTAAAAAGCGAGGGCTTTTTAATCATAGTTTGACCCCTAAATCAATCGTACATTTAAAGTTAAAAACGAAATTTTGGGTCGGAACATAAGTTAAAATTCTAGCCTGAAAATAGCCATATGGGCATAGGTCGAAACTTCAAAGTGCCATAACTTCGTCAAAACTCAACTAATTTTAAAAAGCGAGGGCTTTTTAATCATAGTTTGACCCCTAAATCAATCGTACATTTAAAGTTAAAAACGAAATTTTGGGTCGGAACATAAGTTAAAAATCTAGCCTGAAAATAGCCACACGGGCATAGGTCGAAACTTCAAAGTGCCATAACTTCGTCAAAACTCAACTAATTTTAAAAAGCGAGGGCTTTTTAATCATAGTTTGACCCCTAAATCAATCGTACATTTAAAGTTAAAAACGAAATTTTGGGTCGGAACATAAGTTAAAATTCTAGCCTGAAAATAGCCATATGGGCATAGGTCGAAACTTCAAAGTGCCATAACTTCGTCAAAACTCAACTAATTTTAAAAAGCGAGGGCTTTTTAATCATAGTTTGGCCCCTAAATCAATCGTACATTTAAAGTTAAAAACTTAATTTTGGGTCGGAACATAAGCTAAAAATCTAGCCTGAAAATAGCCATATGGGCACAGGTCGAAACTTCAAAGTGCCATAACTTCGTCAAAACTCAACTAATTTTAAAAAGCGAGGGCTTTTTAATCATAGTTTGACCCCTAAATCAATCGTACATTTAAAGTTAAAAACGTAATTTTGGGTCGGAACATAAGTTAAAAATCTAGCCTGAAAATAGCCACACGGGCATTGGTCGAAACTTCAAAGTGCCATAACTTCGTCAAAACTCAACTAATTTTAAAAAGCGAGGGCTTTTTAATCATAGTTTGACCCCTAAATCAATCGTACATTTAAAGTTAAAAACGAAATTTTGGGTCGGAACATAAGTTAAAATTCTAGCCTGAAAATAGCCATACGGGCATAGGTCGAAACTTCAAAGTGCCATAACTTCGTCAAAACTCAACTAATTTTAAAAATCGAGGGCTTTTTAATCATAGTTTGACCCCTAAATCAATCGTACATTTAAAGTTAAAAACGAAATTTTGGGTCGGAACATAAGTTAAAATTCTAGCCTGAAAATAGCCATACGGGCATAGGAAGAAACTTCAAAGTGCCATAACTTCGTCAAAACTCAACTAATTTTAAAAAGCGAGGGCTTTTTAATCATAGTTTTGCATGTAGATGCATCGTACATTTAAAGTTAAAACTTAATTTTGGGTCGGAACATAAGCTAAAAATCTAGCCTGAAAATAGCCATATGGGCACAGGTCGAAACTTCAAAGTGCCATAACTTCGTCAAAACTCAACTAATTTTAAAAAGCGAGGGCTTTTTAATCATAGTTTGACCCCTAAATCAATCGTACATTTAAAGTTAAAAACGTAATTTTGGGTCGGAACATAAGTTAAAAATCTAGCCTGAAAATAGCCATACGGGCATTGGTCGAAACTTCAAAGTGCCATAACTTCGTCAAAACTCAACTAATTTTAAAAAGCGAGGGCTTTTTAATCATAGTTTGACCCCTAAATCAATCGTACATTTAAAGTTAAAAACGAAATTTTGGGTCGGAACATAAGTTAAAAATCTAGCCTGTAAATAGCCACACGGGCATAAGTCGAAACTTCAAAGTGCCATAACTTCGTCAAAACTCAACTAATTTTAAAAAGCGAGGGCTTTTTAATCATAGTTTGGCCCCTAAATCAATCGTACATTTAAAGTTAAAAACTTAATTTTGGGTCGGAACATAAGCTAAAAATCTAGCCTGAAAATAGCCATATGGGCACAGGTCGAAACTTCAAAGTGCCATAACTTCGTCAAAACTCAACTAATTTTAAAAAGCGAGGGCTTTTTAATCATAGTTTGACCCCTAAATCAATCGTACATTTAAAGTTAAAAACGAAATTTTGGGTCGGAACATAAGTTAAAATTCTAGCCTGAAAATAGCCATACGGGCATAGGAAGAAACTTCAAAGTGCCATAACTTCGTCAAAACTCAACTAATTTTAAAAAGCGAGGGCTTTTTAATCATAGTTTGACCCCTAAATCAATCGTACATTTAAAGTTAAAAACGAAATTTTGGGTCGGAACATAAGTTAAAAATCTAGCCTGTAAATAGCCACACGGGCATAAGTCAAAACTTCAAAGTGCCATAACTTCGTCAAAACTCAACTAATTTTAAAAAGCGAGGGCTTTTTAATCATAGTTTGACCCCTAAATCAGTCGTACATTTAAAGTTAAAAACGTAATTTTGGGTCGGAACATAAGTTAAAAATCTAGCCTGAAAATAGCCATACGGGCATTGGTCGAAACTTCAAAGTGCCATAACTTCGTCAAAACTCAACTAATTTTAAAAAGCGAGGGCTTTTTAATCATAGTTTGACCCCTAAATCAATCGTACATTTAAAGTTAAAAACGAAATTTTGGGTCGGAACATAAGTTAAAATTCTAGCCTGAAAATAGCCATATGGGCATAGGTCGAAACTTCAAAGTGCCATAACTTCGTCAAAACTCAACTAATTTTAAAAAGCGAGGGCTTTTTAATCATAGTTTTGCATGTAGATCCATCGTACATTTAAAGTTAAAAACTTAATTTTGGGTCGGAACATAAGCTAAAAATCTAGCCTGAAAATAGCCATATGGGCACAAGTCGAAACTTCAAAGTGCCATAACTTCGTCAAAACTCAACTAATTTTAAAAAGCGAGGGCTTTTTAATCATAGTTTGACCCTAAATCAATCGTACATTTAAAGTTAAAAACGAAATTTTGGGTCGGAACATAAGTTAAAAATCTAGCCTGAAAATAGCCATACGGGCATAGGTCGAAACTTCAAAGTGCCATAACTTCGTCAAAACTCAACTAATTTTAAAAAGCGAGGGCTTTTTAATCATAGTTTGACCCCTAAATCAATCGTACATTTAAAGTTAAAAACGAAATTTTGGGTCGGAACATAAGTTAAAATTCTAGCCTGAAAATAGCCATACGGGCATAGGAAGAAACTTCAAAGTGCCATAACTTCGTCAAAACTCAACTAATTTTAAAAAGCGAGGGCTTTTTAATCATAGTTTTGCATGTAGATGCATCGTACATTTAAAGTTAAAACTTAATTTTGGGTCGGAACATAAGCTAAAAATCTAGCCTGAAAATAGCCATATGGGCACAGGTCGAAACTTCAAAGTGCCATAACTTCGTCAAAACTCAACTAATTTTAAAAAGCGAGGGCTTTTTAATCATAGTTTGACCCCTAAATCAATCGTACATTTAAAGTTAAAAACGTAATTTTGGGTCGGAACATAAGTTAAAAATCTAGCCTGAAAATAGCCATACGGGCATTGGTCGAAACTTCAAAGTGCCATAACTTCGTCAAAACTCAACTAATTTTAAAAAGCGAGGGCTTTTTAATCATAGTTTGACCCCTAAATCAATCGTACATTTAAAGTTAAAAACGAAATTTTGGGTCGGAACATAAGTTAAAAATCTAGCCTGTAAATAGCCACACGGGCATAAGTCGAAACTTCAAAGTGCCATAACTTCGTCAAAACTCAACTAATTTTAAAAAGCGAGGGCTTTTTAATCATAGTTTGGCCCCTAAATCAATCGTACATTTAAAGTTAAAAACTTAATTTTGGGTCGGAACATAAGCTAAAAATCTAGCCTGAAAATAGCCATATGGGCACAGGTCGAAACTTCAAAGTGCCATAACTTCGTCAAAACTCAACTAATTTTAAAAAGCGAGGGCTTTTTAATCATAGTTTGACCCCTAAATCAATCGTACATTTAAAGTTAAAAACGAAATTTTGGGTCGGAACATAAGTTAAAATTCTAGCCTGAAAATAGCCATACGGGCATAGGAAGAAACTTCAAAGTGCCATAACTTCGTCAAAACTCAACTAATTTTAAAAAGCGAGGGCTTTTTAATCATAGTTTGACCCCTAAATCAATCGTACATTTAAAGTTAAAAACGAAATTTTGGGTCGGAACATAAGTTAAAATTCTAGCCTGAAAATAGCCATATGGGCATAGGTCGAAACTTCAAAGTGCCATAACTTCGTCAAAACTCAACTAATTTTAAAAAGCGAGGGCTTTTTAATCATAGTTTTGCATGTAGATCCATCGTACATTTAAAGTTAAAAACTTAATTTTGGGTCGGAACATAAGCTAAAAATCTAGCCTGAAAATAGCCATATGGGCACAAGTCGAAACTTCAAAGTGCCATAACTTCGTCAAAACTCAACTAATTTTAAAAAGCGAGGGCTTTTTAATCATAGTTTGACCCTAAATCAATCGTACATTTAAAGTTAAAAACGAAATTTTGGGTCGGAACATAAGTTAAAAATCTAGCCTGAAAATAGCCATACGGGCATAGGTCGAAACTTCAAAGTGCCATAACTTCGTCAAAACTCAACTAATTTTAAAAAGCGAGGGCTTTTTAATCATAGTTTTGCATGTAGATCCATCGTAAATTTAAAGCTAAAAACGAAATTTTGGGTCGGAACATAAGTTAAAATTCTAGCCTGAAAATAGCCATACGGGCATAGGTCGAAACTTCAAAGTGCCATAACTTCATCAAAACTCAACTAATTTTAAAAAGCGAGGGATTTTTAATCATAGTTTGACCCCTAAATCAATCATACATTTAAAGTTAAAAACGAAATTTTGGGTCGGAACATAAGTTAAAATTCTAGCCTGAAAATAGCCAAACGGGCATAGGTCGAAACTTCAAAGTGCCATAACTTCGTCAAAACTCAACTAATTTTAAAAAGCGAGGGATTTTTAATCATAGTTTGACCCCTAAATCAATCGTACATTTAAAGATAATAACGAAATTTTGGGTCGGAACATAAGTTAAAATTCTAGCCTGAAAATAGCCATACGGGCATAGGTCGAAACTTCAAAGTGCCATAACTTCGTCAAAACTCAACTAATTTTAAAAAGCGAGGGCTTTTTAATCATAGTTTGACCCCTAAATCAGTCGTACATTTAAAGTTAAAAACGTAATTTTGGGTCGGAACATAAGTTAAAATTCTAGCCTGAAAATAGCCATATGGGCACAGGTCGAAACTTCAAAGTGCCATAACTTCGTCAAAACTCAACTAATTTTAAAAAGCGAGGGCTTTTTAATCATAGTTTGACCCCTAAATCAATCGTACATTTAAAGTTAAAAACGTAATTTTGGGTCGGAACATAAGTTAAAAATCTAGCCTGAAAATAGCCATACGGGCATTGGTCGAAACTTCAAAGTGCCATAACTTCGTCAAAACTCAACTAATTTTAAAAAGCGAGGGCTTTTTAATCATAGTTTGACCCCTAAATCAATCGTACATTTAAAGTTAAAAACGAAATTTTGGGTCGGAACATAAGTTAAAATTCTAGCCTGAAAATAGCCATATGGGCATAGGTCGAAACTTCAAAGTGCCATAACTTCGTCAAAACTCAACTAATTTTAAAAAGCGAGGGCTTTTTAATCATAGTTTGACCCCTAAATCAATCGTACATTTAAAGTTAAAAACGAAATTTTGGGTCGGAACATAAGTTAAAAATCTAGCCTGAAAATAGCCACACGGGCATAGGTCGAAACTTCAAAGTGCCATAACTTCGTCAAAACTCAACTAATTTTAAAAAGCGAGGGCTTTTTAATCATAGTTTGACCCCTAAATCAATCGTACATTTAAAGTTAAAAACGAAATTTTGGGTCGGAACATAAGTTAAAATTCTAGCCTGAAAATAGCCATATGGGCATAGGTCGAAACTTCAAAGTGCCATAACTTCGTCAAAACTCAACTAATTTTAAAAAGCGAGGGCTTTTTAATCATAGTTTGGCCCCTAAATCAATCGTACATTTAAAGTTAAAAACTTAATTTTGGGTCGGAACATAAGCTAAAAATCTAGCCTGAAAATAGCCATATGGGCACAGGTCGAAACTTCAAAGTGCCATAACTTCGTCAAAACTCAACTAATTTTAAAAAGCGAGGGCTTTTTAATCATAGTTTGACCCCTAAATCAATCGTACATTTAAAGTTAAAAACGTAATTTTGGGTCGGAACATAAGTTAAAAATCTAGCCTGAAAATAGCCACACGGGCATTGGTCGAAACTTCAAAGTGCCATAACTTCGTCAAAACTCAACTAATTTTAAAAAGCGAGGGCTTTTTAATCATAGTTTGACCCCTAAATCAATCGTACATTTAAAGTTAAAAACGAAATTTTGGGTCGGAACATAAGTTAAAATTCTAGCCTGAAAATAGCCATACGGGCATAGGTCGAAACTTCAAAGTGCCATAACTTCGTCAAAACTCAACTAATTTTAAAAAGCGAGGGCTTTTTAATCATAGTTTGACCCCTAAATCAATCGTACATTTAAAGTTAAAAACGAAATTTTGGGTCGGAACATAAGTTAAAATTCTAGCCTGAAAATAGCCATACGGGCATAGGAAGAAACTTCAAAGTGCCATAACTTCGTCAAAACTCAACTAATTTTAAAAAACGAGGGCTTTTTAATCATAGTTTGACCCTAAATCAATCGTACATTTAAAGTTAAAAACGAAATTTTGGGTCGGAACATAAGTTAAAATTCTAGCCTGAAAATAGCCATACGGGCATAGGAAGAAACTTCAAAGTGCCATAACTTCGTCAAAACTCAACTAATTTTAAAAAGCGAGGGCTTTTTAATCATAGTTTGACCCCTAAATCAATCGTACATTTAAAGTTAAAAACGTAATTTTGGGTCGGAACATAAGTTAAAAATCTAGCCTGAAAATAGCCATACGGGCATTGGTCGAAACTTCAAAGTGCCATAACTTCGTCAAAACTCAACTAATTTTAAAAAGCGAGGGCTTTTTGATCATAGTTTGACCCCTAAATCAATCGTACATTTAAAGTTAAAAACGAAATTTTGGGTCGGAACATAAGTTAAAATTCTAGCCTGAAAATAGCCATACGGGCATAGGAAGAAACTTCAAAGTGCCATAACTTCGTCAAAACTCAACTAATTTTAAAAAGCGAGGGCTTTTTAATCATAGTTTGACCCCTAAATCAATCGTACATTTAAAGTTAAAAACGAAATTTTGGGTCGGAACATAAGTTAAAAATCTAGCCTGTAAATAGCCACACGGGCATAAGTCGAAACTTCAAAGTGCCATAACTTCGTCAAAACTCAACTAATTTTAAAAAGCGAGGGCTTTTTAATCATAGTTTGACCCCTAAATCAGTCGTACATTTAAAGTTAAAAACGTAATTTTGGGTCGGAACATAAGTTAAAAATCTAGCCTGAAAATAGCCATACGGGCATTGGTCGAAACTTCAAAGTGCCATAACTTCGTCAAAACTCAACTAATTTTAAAAAGCGAGGGCTTTTTAATCATAGTTTTGCATGTAGATCCATCGTACATTTAAAGTTAAAACTTAATTTTGGGTCGGAACATAAGCTAAAAATCTAGCCTGAAAATAGCCATATGGGCACAGGTCGAAACTTCAAAGTGCCATAACTTCGTCAAAACTCAACTAATTTTAAAAAGCGAGGGCTTTTTAATCATAGTTTGACCCCTAAATCAATCGTACATTTAAAGTTAAAAACGTAATTTTGGGTCGGAACATAAGTTAAAAATCTAGCCTGAAAATAGCCATACGGGCATTGGTCGAAACTTCAAAGTGCCATAACTTCGTCAAAACTCAACTAATTTTAAAAAGCGAGGGCTTTTTGATCATAGTTTGACCCCTAAATCAATCGTACATTTAAAGTTAAAAACGAAATTTTGGGTCGGAACATAAGTTAAAATTCTAGCCTGAAAATAGCCATACGGGCATAGGAAGAAACTTCAAAGTGCCATAACTTCGTCAAAACTCAACTAATTTTAAAAAGCGAGGGCTTTTTAATCATAGTTTGACCCCTAAATCAATCGTACATTTAAAGTTAAAAACGAAATTTTGGGTCGGAACATAAGTTAAAAATCTAGCCTGTAAATAGCCACACGGGCATAAGTCGAAACTTCAAAGTGCCATAACTTCGTCAAAACTCAACTAATTTTAAAAAGCGAGGGCTTTTTAATCATAGTTTGACCCCTAAATCAGTCGTACATTTAAAGTTAAAAACGTAATTTTGGGTCGGAACATAAGTTAAAAATCTAGCCTGAAAATAGCCATACGGGCATTGGTCGAAACTTCAAAGTGCCATAACTTCGTCAAAACTCAACTAATTTTAAAAAGCGAGGGCTTTTTAATCATAGTTTTGCATGTAGATCCATCGTACATTTAAAGTTAAAAACTTAATTTTGGGTCGGAACATAAGCTAAAAATCTAGCCTGAAAATAGCCATACGGGCATAGGTCGAAACTTCAAAGTGCCATAACTTCGTCAAAACTCAACTAATTTTAAAAAGCGAGGGCTTTTTAATCATAGTTTTGCATGTAGATCCATCGTAAATTTAAAGCTAAAAACGAAATTTTGGGTCGGAACATAAGTTAAAATTCTAGCCTGAAAATAGCCATACGGGCATAGGTCGAAACTTCAAAGTGCCATAACTTCGTCAAAACTCAACTAATTTTAAAAAGCGAGGGCTTTTTAATCATAGTTTGACCCCTAAATCAATCATACATTTAAAGTTAAAAACGAAATTTTGGGTCGGAACATAAGTTAAAATTCTAGCCTGAAAATAGCCATACGGGCATTGGTCGAAACTTCAAAGTGCCATAACTTCATCAAAACTCAACTAATTTTAAAAAGCGAGGGCTTTTTAATCATAGTTTGACCCCTAAATCAATCGTACATTTAAAGTTAAAAACGAAATTTTGGGTCGGAACATAAGTTAAAATTCTAGCCTGAAAATAGCCAAACGGGCATAGGTCGAAACTTCAAAGTGCCATAACTTCGTCAAAACTCAACTAATTTTAAAAAGCGAGGGCTTTTTAATCATAGTTTGACCCCTAAATCAATCGTACATTTAAAGTTAATAACGAAATTTTGGGTCGGAACATAAGTTAAAATTCTAGCCTGAAAATAGCCATACGGGCATAGGTCGAAACTTCAAAGTGCCATAACTTCGTCAAAACTCAACTAATTTTAAAAAGCGAGGGCTTTTTAATCATAGTTTGACCCCTAAATCAATCGTACATTTAAAGTTAAAAACGAAATTTTGGGTCGGAACATAAGTTAAAATTCTAGCCTGAAAATAGCCAAACGGGCATAGGTCGAAACTTCAAAGTGCCATAACTTCGTCAAAACTCAACTAATTTTAAAAAGCGAGGGCTTTTTAATCATAGTTTGACCCCTAAATCAATCGTACATTTAAAGTTAAATACGAAATTTTGGGTCGGAACATAAGCTAAAAATCTAGCCTGAAAATAGCCATACGGGCATAGGTCGAAACTTCAAAGTGCCATAACTTCGTCAAAACTCAACTAATTTTAAAAAGCGAGGGCGTTTTAATCATAGTTTGACCCCTAAATCAATCGTACATTTAAAGTTAAAAACGAAATTTTGGGTCGGAACATAAGTTAAAATTCCAGCCTGAAAATAGCCATATGGGCATAGGTCGAAACTTCAAAGTGCCATAACTTCGTCAAAACTCAACTAATTTTAAAAAGCGAGGGCTTTTTAATCATAGTTTGACCCCTAAATCAGTCGTACATTTAAAGTTAAAAACGTAATTTTGGGTCGGAACATAAGTTAAAAATCTAGCCTGAAAATAGCCATACGGGCATTGGTCGAAACTTCAAAGTGCCATAACTTCGTCAAAACTCAACTAATTTTAAAAAGCGAGGGCTTTTTAATCATAGTTTTGCATGTAGATCCATCGTACATTTAAAGTTAAAAACTTAATTTTGGGTCGGAACATAAGCTAAAAATCTAGCCTGAAAATAGCCATACGGGCATAGGTCGAAACTTCAAAGTGCCATAACTTCGTCAAAACTCAACTAATTTTAAAAAGCGAGGGCTTTTTAATCATAGTTTTGCATGTAGATCCATCGTACATTTAAAGTTAAAAACGAAATTTTGGGTCGGAACATAAGTTAAAATTCTAGCCTGAAAATAGCCATACGGGCATAGGTCGAAACTTCAAAGTGCCATAACTTCGTCAAAACTCAAATAATTTTAAAAAGCGAGGGCTTTTTAATCATAGTTTGACCCCTAAATCAATCGTACATTTAAAGTTAATAACGAAATTTTGGGTCGGAACATAAGTTAAAATTCTAGCCTGAAAATAGCCATACGGGCATAGGTCGAAACTTCAAAGTGCCATAACTTCGTCAAAACTCAACTAATTTTAAAAAGCGAGGGTGTTTTAATCATAGTTTGACCCCTAAATCAATCGTACATTTAAAGTTAAAAACGAAATTTTGGGTCGGAACATAAGTTAAAATTCTAGCCTGAAAATAGCCATACGGGCATAGGTCGAAACTTCAAAGTGCCATAACTTCGTCAAAACTCAACTAATTTTAAAAAGCGAGGGCTTTTTAATCATAGTTTGACCCTAAATCAATCGTACATTTAAAGTTAAAAACTTAATTTTGGGTCGGAACATAAGCTAAAAATCTAGCCTGAAAATAGCCATATGGGCATAGGTCGAAATTTCAAAGTGCCATAACTTCGTCAAAACTCAACTAATTTTAAAAAGCGAGGGCTTTTTAATCATAGTTTGACCCTAAATCAATCGTACATTTAAAGTTAAAAACGAAATTTTGGGTCGGAACATAAGTTAAAAATCTAGCCTGAAAATAGCCATATGGGCATAGGTCGAAACTTCAAAGTGCCATAACTTCGTCAAAACTCAACTAATTTTAAAAAGCGAGGGCTTCTTAATCATAGTTTGGCCCCAAAATCAATCGTACATTTAAAGCTAAAAACGTAATTTTAGGTCGGAACATAAGCTAAAAATCTAGCCTGAAAATAGCCATATGGGCATAGGTCGAAACTTCAAAGTGCCATAACTTCGTCAAAACTCAACTAATTTTAAAAAGCGAGGGCTTTTTAATCATAGTTTGACCCCTAAATCAATCGTACATTTAAAGTTAAAAACGAAATTTTGGGTCGGAACATAAGTTAAAATTCTAGCCTGAAAATAGCCATACGGGCATTGGTCGAAACTTCAAAGTGCCATAACTTCGTCAAAACTCAACTAATTTTAAAAAGCGAGGGCTTTTTAATCATAGTTTGACCCTAAATCAATCGTACATTTAAAGTTAAAAACTTAATTTTGGGTCGGAACATAAGCTAACAATCTAGCCTGAAAATAGCCATATGGGCACAGGTCGAATCTTCAAAGTGCCATAACTTCGTCAAAACTCAACTAATTTTAAAAAGCGAGGGCTTTTTAATCATAGTTTTGCATGTAGATCCATCGTACATTTAAAGTTAAAAACTTAATTTTGGGTCGGAACATAAGTTAAAATTCTAGCCTGAAAATAGCCATACGGGCATAGGTCGAAACTTCAAAGTGCCATAACTTCGTCAAAACTCAACTAATTTTAAAAAGCGAGGGCTTTTTAATCATAGTTTGACCCCTAAATCAATCGTACATTTAAAGTTAATAACGAAATTTTGGGTCGGAACATAAGTTAAAATTCTAGCCTGAAAATAGCCATACGGGCATAGGTCGAAACTTCAAAGTGCCATAACTTCGTCAAAACTCAACTAATTTTAAAAAGCGAGGGCTTTTTAATCATAGTTTGACCCCTAAATCAATCGTACATTTAAAGTTAAAAACGAAATTTTGGGTCGGAACATAAGTTAAAATTCTAGCCTGAAAATAGCCAAACGGGCATAGGTCGAAACTTCAAAGTGCCATAACTTCGTCAAAACTCAACTAATTTTAAAAAGCGAGGGCTTTTTAATCATAGTTTGACCCCTAAATCAATCGTACATTTAAAGTTAAATACGAAATTTTGGGTCGGAACATAAGTTAGAAATCTAGCCTGAAAATATCCATACGGGCATAGGTCGAAACTTCAAAGTGCCATAACTTCGTCAAAACTCAACTAATTTTAAAAAGCGAGGGCGTTTTAATCATAGTTTGACCCCTAAATCAATCGTACATTTAAAGTTAAAAACGAAATTTTGGGTCGGAACATAAGTTAAAAATCTAGCCTGAAAATAGCCATATGGGCACAGGTCGAATCTTCAAAGTGCCATAACTTCGTCAAAACTCAACTAATTTTAAAAAGCGAGGGCTTCTTAATCATAGTTTGGCCCCAAAATCAATCGTAAAAAATCTAGCCTGAAAATAGCCATATGGGTAAGTTTTTCCAAATTAAATTATTTGAACTTATAAACTATCTAAAATGTTTTATCTAAATAACAAAAAAGAACTGATGTACAAACACCCCGGCATTAAAAAAAAAATGTTTTTCTAAATTTTAGAAAAACTTAAGCTTGAATTAAGAAAAGAATGACATTGATTTATACATTGATAATACAATTTCTTAATTATAAGGTGAGCTGCCACAATATGGCGATTGTATAAAATTCAGGTCGATTTTTTTTCTGAGGTTATATGTACATATATATATTGTTTGTATTAAGCCTCTGCAAGCGTATTATACGACATATCTCGACATATCTCAAATGTAGATATTTATATTGAACAGCCTGCATAGATCCACATCGGAGCCATATAGCAAACATGAGCAACGCATCAATATGCCAGATGAGGGCGCACAATCCTTGGATTCAAGTGCCAAGCCAACGCCGCCAGATAGTTCAAGTAAGCCAGGCCGTGCCTGAACTTCCAGCAAAAAATCCCGCATGACACCAAAGATTCATTATTTTATTATCCAAAATAAAGGAGATATCACTTTAAAAATCCAAATTAAAAACTTTTAATTTTCAAGCTCAACGCAGATTCATTCAAAAAATTTATTGAGTTCTGATCCGGGAATTATCAATAAATGATATTTACTATTTTATATATGTCTATGTATATGTATTGCGTACAGTTATACTAATTGATGAGTATGAGGATTTCGAGGAGGAGGATCTGAACTGTGAGGGGGAAATGGATCAATTCCCGACTTGGGAAATTGACAGCGACATTGGCGCCGATGTGGATGTCGATGCGGACGGTGACTGTGATGAGTCCACTGAGGACACTGCGCTTTTACATTGCACCACGCGCACCGCCATTGTTATAACACCAATTAGCCCAGTGAGTACAAATCAAAACCTAACCTCAATTATTGTGATATATAATTGTGATTTTATTCTCAGGTGAGCTCCGCACACAATCTTCAAAGTTTAAATGACCAAACTACAACGCTTAATAAATCAAATTTGCTTCCGCCAGATTCTGGCTAGTTAAATGCAATTGAAATTAGTCGATATGTAATATCTCTATACTTAAACTAATTATAAGATGAGAGCTGCTCGACTAGCAGTTACTCTGTACCAAGTTCTAGAGTATCATAAATCAAATCAAATCACTACATTCACAAATCGAACATTTTTTATTTTATTTGTTCAATAGAAATTTTAATGACCAAAACTGCAAAACGCTTAATAAATCAAATTTGCTGCCGATAATATTATACATATAGGACTCACAGATACCCTGTAAATTAAGTTTTAACCGCAACGTAGCTTAAACACATCTTCAATTAATAAACAAGTAATTCGTTTATTTTTTTTGTAAAATTTCGAAGCTGAGCTGTGTAGGGCATAGAAGTGTCTGCTAAACAAATTTAATAGCGTTATAATTACTGAGATTCAAGTGTTCAAAGCGACGATCGGATAGCGACTTATCATTAGACCCAGAACTAATTCCTGTAACAAATTATGATAAGTGAATTTATATGAATGAAAATATGTGAAAGTCGAATGAAAGAAATTATTTGCAAATCAAGAACCAATGTTAAATGAGCTCATGAATGACAAGTGCGAATGATATGAATTTAGAGACAAATAGTGAATGTGATTGAAAGTCACTTGAAATCCGGCAAGAAATTTAGTTATATTATAATATAATACATACATACATTATGTATGTTTAGCTACTGACATATTTTGTGTTCAAAATAATGAGTAGCAACTACTTAAAACAGTTAAAATCAAATGATTAATAACAGCTTTAGCGAATACAAATAAAAGCAACAATCAAATAATGCAATCGTTCTTAGTTCTTCCATTAAATTGTCTTGCTATTCGTTTTTTTTTGTTGTTGGTGCTTTTAATATCCCGAAACTCCGCAAACGTTTCCGAGCCTTTGCTGGTGCTTTGATCTCTTGCAACTCATCGAAGACTTCCGAATCAGTCAGATGCTCATTGTCCTCATTGGCCTCAGCTGCATCGCCAATGAATTCGATCTCAGTGTTCGCATTGATGCGAATTAAACGTTTCTTCGATGTGGACGGACCTTCGCGTGCAGCATTCTCCACAGCCGGCACCTCCTCCTCTTCGTTATCCTCCCGTTTGGCTGGGTCATCGGACAGAAAGAGGCTGCTGTTATGCGCCTTTCGCACATGCACGTTGAGCCGTGCCGTCGACCCAAATGATTTGCCACAACCGCCATCGAAAAAGTCACGACATGTATACTTCGAGCCATGCACACGTAGCATATGATTCGATAGTCCCTGGCGGCGTCCAAAGCGCTTTTCACAGAACTTACACTTGAAGGCAAAACGCTTGTGGTGCTGACCCAGCACATGAACCGACAACGATTTCTTGTTCCTCGTGGTGAAGTTGCACTGTTCGCATTTAAACGATTGCGAATGCAGCTGTGGATAAATAGATAAGAATTAATCAATCATTCCGCAATAAGAATTCCAAATACTGAGATTCCTTGGAGCTTGAACTATTGCATGTTTCTGTTATATAAATATGCTATCTGTTTTATCTTATTGACATAAAATTAATAGAGCTTATCGCTCGGATAGCTAGAATGGGTAAGTAATGAAGTGATAGTCTGAAATGCAAGCAATAATTGCTGACTTCACAGCAGAAAATCAGATGTGGAAGGTATAACACTCAAATAGACCAACTATTTGGATCGACTTTTATGTCCCATTTGAATATATAGAATATATGATTGAACTCACCCGATGATGCGCCTCCATTTCGCTTTTGTGATAGAATCCTTTTTGGCATTCGCTGCACGTGTAACGCTTGTTGTTTGAGTGCACCACCTTTATGTGGGTGTCAAAGTTGCGCCGATTCTTCACCACCTTCAAGCACATCGGACACTCTATGCGCTCATGCCAATAGGCGTGATGCTTTTTAAGCGCCTCCTCATCTTTATACGAAGCTTTGCACAGCGAGCAAACCATATTATCTGCAAAGAGTGGAGCTCTAAAGCGGATTCTAATATTTAATCCATTTGTGCTGGCAACTCACTGTTGTTGTGGCTGCGCGCTACGTGAACCGAGAGCGACATTTTGGAGCGGCACACTTTCTGACAGAACTGACAGATCCATTCGTTATCTTTCATCTTGGGCTCCTGCTTCTCAACGGCATCGTGTGTACGCCGCTTGTGGGTATAAAGCGAGTTCCAATTAATATAGGCCTCACTGCAATTCTGCAGGCAGGATTCAAAATTAGTAATGATTGCTAAATGAATATATATATATATCTAATTCACCTCATAATCGCACATATAGTGGAGACAAATTTCTAGCCGGCGATGCGAAAAATCTGTGCGCAATTGTTGATAGTTGCGCAAGTGGTGGCGATAGAGCTTCATATCGGAAAACTTCTTGCGGCAAGGATGACACCAGAAGTGGCCATCCTTGTGCACCCCCGAATCGCGATGGGCGCTTAAATCACTCTTCTGCTTAAAATAGGCGGAGCAGTACTCACAAACATAAGCATCACGCATCAGTTCCACTGCCACATCCATGCCAAAGCAACCCAAGTCCTCATCCGCCACATGAGCCTGCAAAACAATAAATACATTAGATTTACTGTGGATTGTTACTGTTAGTCAGTTAGTTGCTCGGCTTACCAGCATCCTGTCATTATTTTCGCTGAGCAGACCGCAATTGTTGCACACATGCACCTCGCGTTCAATAATCAAATGCGTTTTCATGTGTAGGTTGTAGGTGGCCTCCGTGGCAAACTCGCGGCCGCACATTTCGCAGCTGATGACGCTGCCATGTGCGGTGCGCTGCAAGAGCAACAAATTTTACTGTCAATCCCCATTTCATAAGTATAAATAAAGACTCAATTCTCAGCAGACCCAAACAAGGGCGTATATCGATTAGCACTGACCAAGTGTCCATTAAGACGACCACGTGACTCAAAATTGGCGCTGCATTCGATGCAGGTGTAGGTGGTGCTGCTGACATTTGAGTGTGATTTGTTGTGCTCCGAAAAGACGGCAGGATCACGAAAATTGCGATCACAGCTGTAAGTGGAAAAGGAGAAGTGAATTCCATATGTGGGGGTAAGCTAAATGATCGCAAAGCACTCACAGATCACAGAAGAGCGTGCCCTCTGGCTCGTGAGCGTAGTGCAAATGATGGAACAGCTCATCGATGTTGGTATCTGCGTAGCTGCACACAAAACAGGCGCGTGGCCTGTGACGCTCCAAATGAAATTGATTGTGAAAATTAAAGCTGCATAAAGAAATCCAAATTAGATTTAGCTGTGATAAAAACTATAGAGTTGCTAGCAAGAACTTGCCGCTTCCAGGAGGGGAACTCCAAGCCACACATCTCACAATACAGGCGAATTCCGCGACGCTTTTTGATGACATGCGCGCAGGAGTGCTTGTTGTACTGCAATATGTTTGAGAAGGTCATGTTGCATTCGGGACAACTGCCATAAATGGGTATACTAGATGAAAAGATGATGAATTCATTATTTGTCTCTAATCGCAAAAGTTCGGTGTAGCTTACTCGGCTACCGGCGCATGCAGCACAACCAGGTGCATGGCCAAAGATTTGGCTCCCTGTAGCTCTGTCGTGCAGTCAGCAATCGGGCACTTGTAAATTACGCCCGGCTCCTTGTGGCGCCTCAGCATGTGACCAAATAAACTTTGATATTTGCTGCACTTCAGCGAGCAGTGGCGGCACACAGTGTCCCAGTCAAACATCAATGTCTCAAAACAGGTCTTCACCACGCTGCCCAAATACTCGTATAGATCGCCAATGTTATCAGCTGTGTGGGATTCAACCGGATTCGATTCATTAAATTGGTGTGTAAAATACTTTTATTGGCCATACGTACATTCCTTGATCAGCACAAAATTAAAGGGCTCCACTTTGAATGATTCATCCTCGCTTTGGCTCTCATTTTGTGACTGCGAAGGAGCGCGTTTCATTTTTCGCTCCACTTTGAAATGGCGCACGCTCAATTCCGAAGAGCTATCTGTAAGGATTCGAGCAACCATTTAATATATGTACATGAGCATATATGCACTAACTAACCTTCACGCTCAACCAGGAACTCCAGCTCATCATTATTGTCCTGGTCCTCGAGCACCGCTTGCTCCTTTTCCACCGCCTCCTCTAGCTGTCGTTGCTCTTCAGCTGATTGTTTCTCTAGCTGACGGACTGTGGCTGCAGCTTCTACAAATTTTTCATCCGCTGGCGACTCCACGTCCTCTAGAATGTCACGTATGAGTGCGCTTATCTGCTCCTGATCTCCTGATCCTTGAGCAGCTTCTCTGGACCGACGCCGTTTGGCGCCTGCTTTGGCATTCAGGGTTCCACTTCGGTTGACTGCTTTCATTCTATTTATGGGTAATCTTTTTGGCGGAGCGTTCCTGGCTCTGGTGATCCGTATGTTAGCGGCTTCTGGGGCTCCTTTTGCAATGGCATCAGGGACAGTATCAGACGTAACAGTCGCAGCAGCATCCGCCGTTGGCTTCTCTTGCTTTGTGGCTGCATTCGCCGAGGTGTTTGGTGAACCTTGGCCATTTTTAATGGCAGCTGTCTGCTTTTTGGTGGGATTCTCATCCTTTTTGGGTGCAGAAGACTTTGTATCATTACTGAGCTTTTTCTTTGCGACATTTGCGACATTCGCGGCATTTGCAGCATCTTGCTCCCTTTGTAGTTCGTCGATGTCGAAGAAACGAATCAGCGTATTAACACACTCCTCGCAGAGCAGTTGCTTCTGTTTTCCGGGAGCGGGCTCAACTTTTATCTCGAAATACTTGTCTAGCAGTTTGGCGAGCTCTATTTCGATGCCGACTTCGTCGAATATCTCATGATATTTTTGTTTTGAATTGTACACTCTGCAATGCAGGCAGCTAGGCACATTTTCGTCAGTTTTTTCATTTTCCGACATTTTAACTTCTTACACGTAGCATCAGCTGAACGATATGACATGCATAGTCATGGCACATACAAGCAATAGCTATCGCGAAAGTACTCGATACTATCGTTTTCAAAATGAGTAACACGGTATTATTTGGTGCTTTTTTATTGCGAACAATCATGAAACTATGTAAATAACAACAAAATTGTGTACCAACGATAGTGCTGGCTAACTATCGTTTATCGTTCATCGATAGGCGTTGCAGTCTGTGCGTATTGGGAGTGTTGGGCGTGCTGAAGCCGAGTATATATATTGGCGCCAAATTTAACTGTTGACGCGTTTGAGCAGCGCAAAATAGCTGTAGGCACAGTTCACAATCTGTAAAGTAAAATGAATCCTTATGAATATGAATCCTCAATAGCTACACACTCATCATACAGATGCAAAGGTTAGGCAATTAAAGCTCTGTATGTTGTCTAAGGTGTGCACCTCCAGCGGCTTACTTAGGCGCAACATCATTAAGAGACACATTTTGCGATTGGACCTGTTCCAGGTGGTCCACTCCGAGCTGTACAGCGCATGGGAGAGTAGTGCGCTTTGACCGCTCATCTCGTCAGCTGCATAGCATATAATGAAGATTTGCAAGAGCATGACAAACTGATACGAGCCTATCATAATCATGAATGCCGTTTCGCGCGTCCGAATGGAAATGGTATAGAAATTCGAGATGAGCACCAGCACCGAGCAGAGCATCTGCACCGAACAAGGTACCCTGACAAGATCAATTACAATCTCCTTCAGTTTCACAATGTTCCCATAGTACACGCAGCAATCGCGCAACTCCATCGCAATGCCCACGTTATCCGGCGGCGTCTCTGCCGCGCCCAAGCTCTGCAGACGAGCCGACAGCATGGCCAGCTGCGTCTCCAGGAAGAAGAGCAGTGAGCTGTACACCGAATCGAAGGAGATGTGCAGCCAGCAGGTTGGCATCAGCGACAGCACCTGATACAAATAGAGGCCATAGTAGCAGCTGTACCGGGCCAGATTGCACGGCTCATACATGGATAGAGGCAGGGCGCTGCTGTCCACAAACCACTGTGTGACTAGCATTAAAGAAGCTGCCAGCACCGCAAAAAAGGCATATAAGTTTCGCCACTTGACTGAACGAGCAGCGCCGCGCTTATAAATCTGGTATTCCCTTGAAGACATCGGCTGAAAAGCAGTGGAATGCATCAGCTCTAGAATCCGGGCATGGTTGGCAGATTTCAGCTTAATGCTTAGCAGCTTGGTCATGCAGGACAGCTCGGTGGCGAACATTAAGAACACCTGAAGTATAACGCTTAGCTGATCAATATTGGCCAGCACGCGTATTGCGAAGAACAACAGCATTATGGACAAAGTCACAAAAATGAGTCCAAAGCGCAGTGTGTGCCACACACGTTGCTGCATTGTGGCGTAATCCTGCAGGCTCCACACTCCTAACAACTTGAGATACCACACTTGATACTTGTAAAAACCCGTCGTAAGCTCCTCGTACGTCGCTTGACTCATGATTATATTTATACTAACGAAACTGAACTGCTCTGTCAACAACACGATTCAGGTGCTTTTATAGAGGACCCTAGGCAAGGACATGCGTATGACATATAATTAGCTGTAATAAGCCTCTCATTATGGAATATTTAACTAATCTGTACAGTGCACAAAAATGCAGTCAACTCACCGAACTGAATAGCTCCAGGTCAAACCCATGGCTGGCGTCTAGGGTCCTGATCCGTATGGGTATATCCAGACGTTGCATTAGCATCAGCAGTAGGCGTCGATTACTCCGCGGCCAGTTCACCCAGTTAGACTTATACAGATCATAGGACAGATTCAAGCTGCGCTGTGTGACCACTCTATCATGGTTTTTTAGTTATGTAGTTATTTGGCTACTTTGGTACTCTCCTTTGTAGACAGACTTACCCCGGAAAGTAACATAATATAAAGACCTGCATTAGCATGCAGCTTTGGTAGATGAAGAATTTTAGGAAAACCAACTTTTCATCTGATAGCTGTATGAAAATTAATTATATAAATAAATAATTAAAAAGAAAAAAAAATGCATTCGCATAATTTTAAAATTTCAATTATTCCCAAATTTTAAAGATTTATTTTTAATTATTTTTTGGAAATAATTAAAATCAAATAATATAATACCATGCACTTTGTTGTGTCTTAAATTCTAATTTATTATTTCTCAACTCACCAGGGACATGGCATAAAAACCAGCTATAAGCACCAGCACGGAGAATATTATTTGCACTGACATAGGTAGATAGACCAGAGCCTCAATATCCGCAGCCAGTTCTACAATCTTCATATGGAAACGGATGCAGTTCTTCAGCTGATGCTCCACTTCTCCCTCACTTTCCTCGTCACCGTTGCAATTGTGTCCGATACTTTGCAGTCGCAACGCCAAAATATCCAGTTGGCAACTCACGAAAATGAGCATGGAGCAGCACAGCGAATCGAAGGCTATATTGAAGAAGCATCCCATGGACAAGGAAATACCTAGATAGAAGTACATAATCCAGTAGCCAAAGGAGCCGGGAGCACCGTCAAAGGGATCATAGGTCGGCACAGGCAGCTCAGTATTATCGATTATATATTGGGTTATCTGCACAGCCACTAAAGCCATCAGAGATATAACCCCATACCAGTTGCGTAAAATCCGACTCAGCTCACGGGCAGCCACAAAGATGCGCTGCTCCTCATAGCTCTCGGAACAATATTCCGCATCTTGAAGATTATCAATGATTTGAAGAAAACCAACATCGTTTAACTTGACGTGCACGACCTGTACATAGAAAAAATTTATCAATTGTATTCATTTGTGAATCCCAAAGAAGATTTGAACCTTCGCAGCATATGCAATGAATGTGGCCAGTATAAAGAAAGCCTTCATTACTTCATTTAAATCGCTTATGTTGAACACAATGTAAAGTAGGAGTATCAAATCAAACAATAATATCCAGAAGCAAAGCACAATCCAGAATCTTATCCTATATAACCGACTTTTCCCGCCCACTTCAATCGGCCATACAGAATACAATTGAAGGATACGCTTCTGTCCTTTGTAGAACAGCTCTACGGACCAATCAAAGTTCAGATGCATTACGTTGGAAACTTCGGCTAAAACTAATTTGGTCTTGAAATTCATCAAGCCTTTCAACTAAACTCTTTTCGATTTGCGTAAGTGATTAAAAACTCGTTAGGTTGTTTAATTGCTGAAAGTTATTAAATGAGAATGAATGGGAAAAGTCATTGAAAGAAAATATGAAGAATTTATTTTTAAAAAATAAGTAGTAATTTAAGTAGTAAGAGAAATATGAATATTTACTTATTTAATATTGAAAACACAAATAAATAATTTCAACAATAAAATGTTTACGTAGCATTAATATAATATAGGAATGGAAATGTCAAAATTACAAAATAGGTCCACAATTTTGAGCAGTGCTTGCAACTTAAGCTAATCGCTTTCTGTTGTATAATAATCCCAGGACACTTAGGTAAATTTACTGAATTATTAAATAAGCACTTATGAAAGGGGGCAACAAATTTAAAACTTAAATTGCTTTGCAAAAAAACAAGTATTGATGATTCATATTCATAAGAATTCATTTTACTTTACAGATTGTGAACTGTGCCTACAGCTATTTTGTGCTGCGCAAACGAGTGAACATTTAAATTTGGCGCCAATATATGTACGCACAGATTGCAACGCCTATCGATGAACGATAAACGAAAGTTAGCCAGCATTATCGTTGGTGCACAATGTTGTTATTTACATCGTTTCTTAGTTGTTGTCGATATTTCAATCGCATTGATAGTTGGAAACAGACTCGCGCGGCATTAAACAATTTTGTCGTCACTTTTACTTTATATTTGCTAGCGGACACGCGAATTAACGCTAAAAATGCCGTTAAGGGCAGTGATCATGGAATTCCGTCCAAATCTGTGCTGCGGCCAGATATTCCTGCAATTTAATAAGCCCATAAGCAATGGCTCAAATAAGAGTCTCATCATCAAGAAGGACGAAATGTTTATCGTGGAGAACGGTAAGAGCGAATTCGTTCTGCGCCAGAAAAGCTGGGGTATGGACATTAAGCACCTGTCGCTTTTCAATACCATCGGCTGTCATATGAGCCTCCGCTTCAATTACAACATAATCGATCTCGACAAGCTCTATAGGGCTGGCAGCGGGCCGAAGGTGTCACGACTGATGCCGTTGCAACTGAACTTTGTGCAGCGGCAGGATCACTTATCGCTGCACTGCAGCAATTGTCTGTACGAACTGGTGCCCGGCTGCCAATACAATCGCCTGCGCGAATTGCCCAGCGGCCTGATCGATCCCAGTGAATTCTTCTGCCACAATCACGGCACATCTGGCCAGCAACAGTTGGCATCTAATGTGCTGGTGCCTGGTGCCACTGACATATACTACGGCTTCAATCACATTGTGATCAACATGTGTGTGCTGCAGGATCGCATCAACAACTGCGCGGGCTGTCTGAACTGCAAGCGCTGCAGGTGGATGCTCGGTTCCAGCATTGAATCGGACGCAGCTGCTAAGCTGTGGGCAGATGCACTGCGTTGGCTCCCGACACTATCCCACAATGAGAAAGGGAGTGAGAGTTTGTTACCACGCCTGCTGTTCAAGCATGCGACCGTGACACACTTGATGATCCGCCTGTTGAGCGGCCTGTGGCCACTTGCAACGACACAACTCAGTCCAGTGGGCAAACGCGCTCTGCTTACCACCACAATGCCGGATGGCCATGATCACTATATGCTCATCGAAGTGCTCGAAACACAGTTGGCCGTATTGCGCCGCATTCCAGATGATGAGTATTTAAATGAGGCCTGCTTCCATCGCGCTTGCAAGTTATACTTTCGCGACTACGGCAGCTGCCACTTTGAAAGACAGTGGCTACAGCAGTGGGTGCGGGAACAGGAGCAGCAGCAACAAAGCGTACCCAAGCTGTGCATATCGCCGTATCTATTCGCTGAGCTGCTGCAGCGATTCAATCGCAATGCGTCCCTAATACCCAACGATTGGAGGTACAATAACCCCAAGGAGAAGCTACGGCTCACCTACTTCTTCTACGAGAGCGACGAACAGGAGTTGGTGCATCGGCAGCAGCAGCACAAGCCGTGTCCAAAGAAGCCAAAGCTAAAACCAAGCCTTAAGAAAGAACAGCAGCAGCAGCAGGCGGCGGCGCTGGGAGAGTATGTGTCTGATGGGGTTCTGGTTGCCAGCTTGGATGATGAGGTTGCGGATAATGAAAGCGATGGTGAGCACTCGGATATTGAGCTGAAATCGATGTTGCTGCACAAATCCGCTCCGATTATGGTCTATGAGAAGAATCTGGCCAAGCGCTGGCCACACCAGAAATAACACCAGCAGTCAGTCGCTGAAGCCAACTGATCGGACATCGGATCCATTCCAAACAAAATAATTTTTTCATGTTTTTGTTTTCCTTGATGTGATTGAAAATCTCGACTTATGTTTAATGTTTATTTATGTGATTCAGGGCAACGCATATGTTCATTTTTATGTTTCTTGGAGCAGGACGAATAAAGATATTGGATATCATCAAAAAAAGCACTAAATACCGTGTTACTCATTTGGCAATAGCAATCATGGAGGAGTTCCCCTAATAATCATTTTGATTGAAAACGTTCAAATTTCAATATTTAGTAAATTAGATTTCAAAATTTGTGACGTTTAGTAAATTTTTAGTATATTTTAAACATGAAATTAATATTATATTTATTAATAACACTCTGTGTGATGGGCAAGTACAGAATATGCGTATTTACTAACAATAAAGTAAGGGATTTACAGGGGTTCGCAGCGATTGTCAACTAAGCCAGTACATGGTGGAAAACACACAACGGATATTTATCTATCGAGATGATAGCGGTTCGTATCAGCTGCTGCGGACAGAGGTTGTGCCCAGCGGGCTAAATCTGTTCATGTTCTGCAATGTCAATGATGTGCTGGAGACACAGTGCCAGGAGGATGGCCAGTTTACAAATAAGCTGCCCATGGGCTGTGGATCGCCAATGCAGCCGACGGTTACCCAAAGTAAAGACGCTGCATGCCCCGAAACGTTGTATATTGTAGGCTACGTAATTGAGGGTCTGCAGCTGGAGCTCTATCGCTCCTGCTATGATGCGAATAGAGGGCTTGTTTTGTATAGTCAAAGCGATGTCTATTACAAGACCTTTTGTAAGTCATTCGCTTTATAAATTGGAGACCTTCAACCAAAATCAACAATTCTCAAATAGTTTTCCGGCCGCCTTTTGTGCAATTCACGACGGATGAGATAGTCACTCCCTTAGAGGCGGCTGCTTATTTCAAGCATAATATTTATTCAGCATTTCAAAACACATTCGGCGATGATCAAGAATATTTGCCCTCGTCGAACGATCTGGTCATCAATCGTGGACATCTTGTGGCCTGCAATGACTTTCTATTTGTCGACCAGATGTCCAGCACATTTCGTTATCTCAATATAGTACCGCAGTTCAAAAGCATCAACGATCAAAACTGGGAGAAAGTCGAGCGCTGGCTCCGCAATCAGGTGTCAGCCAACAGACCGTTTCGGATTAAAACTGGTGGCATTGATGTGCTCACACTACGAGATGGAAAGGGACAGTATTGCGCTGCCTACTTGTCTGGATCCAAGTTACCAGTGCCCAAGTGGATCTATAAGGTTGTTCGAGACCACAATGGAAATGGCATCTATGTCTTTCTCTCCTATAACAGCATATTTGAGAAGAACAGGCCTCAGGCTCCCGCTCTGTGCGAGCCCACTCAATGTCCATTCAGACTGTCCGACAATGCTAACGAGGGCTTCATATACTGCTGTGATCCCAATCACTTTCAATACTGACCAAAATTATTATTGCATTTACCAAAGCATTAATTTCGCATATCCAACTGCAACATGCCAAAATACATTCAATAATATAAATTAAACAAGTTTCCCAACATTTCCCTTTCCAAAACATTTTTTGTATACTTTGCAATAATTTCTAAAAACAAAAACACCTTTATTTACATGGCAATTTTCTAAATTTACAGGTAATTTTTTTTTTTTTTGTTGATTGTAGGTAATTTGTTTGAGTTGGAATAGTTGGAGTAGACCTTAGCAACCTATGGATCTCTGATCCCATTAAGTATATACACCTTTGATCAGCACCAATAGTTGATAGAGCATACAAACTCCAAATATATTTCTGCTCAATAATCAGCAATGTTATATCGCTTCATTTGTTTGACTAGTTACAGATTAGGGAGTACATAGTACTTGGGAGAATGGGATTCATTTTAGCTCAATTCAGATTTCGGATTTCTTTTATTGTGCATAATGTGCCCACGAGTTGCAGAGAAAGGAATGTCCATCCGGGCAGAGATCTGCGATACCCGGGTAAGGCTGATTAGAACAGGCGGTCGCCATCTGCCTGAGCCCACCGTTAAGAACTGGGCTATTTGTTAATCCGGGCCCCCAGCCAAGTTGACTCTGTAGGCACGGTCCGAGTGACACCTTAGTCCGGCCCGGAGTGAGATGAGTGGGGATAGGATTTGATGTTGTTGAAATTATCAATATAACATTATCGACGACTTATGTTAATAACAGGGATACTGCGATCGATACCCCAACTACCACCACTAAAAAAAAGCATACAGTGAATAAATCTTCTTTGTCAAACCGCCAAAACAAGCGCATCACTTTTTGCCGCGAAAAAAACCCAACAGATATACATATATAAAATGGGATTCATAATGTTGAAGGAATTTCGGGCTTTTGACAATTATTGGCAAAAATATGCCAGTTTGAATTATTATTATTACTATTGTTATTATTATTATTTATGTTTTTATTATTCTTTATAATTATTACTATTATTATTATTTGTAATTAAAAGGTAGTTTGGAGTCGTTGCTTATGTTTCAATTTTTTTCTCGCGTTTACCATTTTGCAATTTTCTACAGGGTATCTTTCGGTGTATCCTTTGCATAGTTCTTGTTCGCTCTCGCCTACAATGAAGATGGGGGTTGCCGCTGGGCAAATATTTATGTATGTTAAAGTGCGCCCGATTCTGCCGGAACATTATCCCTTCGGTTGTAATCTCTTCATTTGCGTTGCTCGAGTTGACTTTTGTTTGGCTTTTGTTGTCTTTTGCCTTGGAAGCTGCCAGGACATTCACCTCGTGCCCCGATTGAAGTATTCAATTACAGGGCCAACCAACAATAACAATAGCAAAAAAAAAAAAAACAAGACAACCAAAAAACCAACCAACCACATATTTTGCCCAAATTTTCTGTAATTTATTGTGAGTTATGTTTTTGGTGTGTTTCAAGGGAGGGGCAAAGACAGCTGTTATATTATGCAAACATTGTGCAAGCAAACTCGTTCAAATGATGTTTCAAGTAGCCATTAAAAAGCATAACAAAAAAGCCAAGCAAAAACCAAACAAATCATAGGACTTTGGTTGGGAGGGGGGAGGGGAGGAGGTTAAGGCTCAAAAGGAATCCAAATCCAACTCGATTGACGTTGACGCAAATGTAAAAAATAAATCAAAGACAACTTTCCCTGTTTTGATTTTTTTTTCGTTTCTTTCTTTTTGTCAAGTGCTGTCGGGTTCAAGTCATTTCGTGCAACATGCTCATGCTACATGTGGCAAGAGGCAGCATCGCAAAATTTATCGCCGGAAGTGATTTTGACTGAAATCCAATCAATAAAAAATTATGCTGCTGCTAAAAATAAAGCAAACGAATGCCCAAACAGACAACAACAAACTGAGGCATGTGCCACTGCGTAAAAGTTGGCAGCCATAAATCCCCCCTCTCACTCTATCTCTCTCTCTCTCTCTCTGTGAAGCAGCCACATCTGAAGTGAAGTGGTAATGTGTTGTAAAAACGCCTGCAAAAAAAGCAACAACAAGAATGGGAAAAAAAAATTCAGCAAATTTATGAAGCGAATTTTTCTCTCCAGAGACACGCGTTGGGGGCATTTAAAGGTGGAGGCGGAGGGGAGGAGTCTGGTTTGTGAAGCCGGACCTCTGCATTTGTTGCTTGCCATTTGTTTTTATTTCTTATTCTCATTACGTGCCACTTGGCTTTGCTTTGCACAATTTTCAAGTTCATATTGCTCAACTTAAGCTGCATATGCCACAGATGGTGGCAAAGTCATTGATTAACATAAGCCAATAATAATTTGCCAGAACGATCAATCTGATTCACACAAAGCACACAACTATTATCGAATTAAAAATGCTAACACTAAAGTGCGTGCCACAAAACGTTGCAAACTCAAGGCAAAAACTTTTCATCCAAGCATTATTTAAATATAAATTAGGTTTGCTCTTAGCTTTTGACTTGCTTTCATTCCGCTACAATTCAATTAATCCCCCGACCAAAGGGGACAAAACAAATTTACAATAGATGGAAAATATTATTTACTTAAGAAAACAGCTTTTGAGCTGGGTTGGGTTAGGTTATGGCCGTAATTCGCGGAAAGTTTAGGGTACTAGTTTATTCCTTAACCAGAGGCTTATAAAAGAAGCTGCTGAGGAGAGAAACAAGGAGCTAGATTCAATCAGTGCTCTGGATTATGTGTGGAAAGATTAGCTAAGATTAGCTATATGCCAGATGCTGATTGCTTTTCTTCATCCCAACAGCTTTTAAGCAAAAGTTTTCCTATTTCTGACGGGGTCCCATCTGAGGAGAGATTTCCTAAAGTTCGATGATGGGTATGAGAGTGTGGAAAGTGTAATAAAGTAATTAACCTTGGAGCATCCAAAAATCGAGTGCTCTGGGAATGCTAGAGTGAGAATATCATTAATCACATTAGTTCCACGGGGAGATCATAAAATAGTTATGACTTGTATCTGTTATATTTTGAATATTTTGTGGTATACTGTATTTATAGCTCAAATTTATTTACACCAATTCACTTAAGGCTAAGGATCATTGGTTGATAAAATTGTAAAGAAATTAGGTTAGTCAGAAAACAGAAATCTCTTGGTAGTAAATAATGTAATAATGTAACGTGAATAATGAGTAACTATTTCTAATGCAATAATAAGCTAGCATAACAATCGTTGAGTGTTGAGCGGGAATGTCAAAGTTCAAATAAAGAGCCATTTGAGATAAAACGACAGGCGAAAGCAGAAGAGTACGGTGTAAACGAAGCAAATCGTGCCATCCACAAAAAAGTATCAGCGGACTAGTGAAAGAGAGAGAGAGAAGAGTGAGAGAAATATGTAAATAAACACAGGCAACCCAAGTCAGAGCAAGAGGCGGCAAAGGTTGCCCCTTAATTTATGACCACATCTTACACACTCACTTGCACAGTCGCACATTCAGCCAAAAAAAAAACCGAAAAGAAAAAAAGGAGCACGTGCAATTTGTCAAATGAACAATGCAGTGACGTCATAAGAATCTATGACAACATTACAGTGAGCGGCGCTCTTAAATGCCATCACACAAACGAAGAGAAAATGCACGAGCCAATCTCCAAGCGCGACAGTCAAGAAGAGAGCGAGAGAGCACCTATATAAAAGGGCGAGCACTTTGCAAAAGCGCCTCAGTTCTCTAGTGGAAGTGCCGGTGTTAGCAAGCGGTAAAGGACTTGCAAAGCTTTCCAAGTGGGCAGCACCAGCAGCTACAACAACTAAATACAATATGCACCAAAAGCTAATAATATTGCCGATAACAAAACGAATAGATCACACCTCGCATATGTAAATGAAGAAGACTGTGTAAGCAGTTCGTGACAGTGTAACAATGTGAGTTAAAAACCAAAAACAGCTAACTGATTTATGATTTAGTAAATAAACAAATAAAAACAATATATGAATACGTTGTACTTATGCAAGTAATACTGGAGGAAGCAAATATCGCCTGCTGTCAACATTTAACTGCGCAGCAAAATATGCTAGAAATCCAAGCACAAAATTGAACACAATTCTCCAGTGAAAGGCTCCAATTATAATTTCAATAATTACACCAAAAACAACGGCAGCAGCAGTAGCAGCAGCAACAACAAACAGAGGTGAGTGTGACACAAGCGTGTGGCAGCAACATGTTACACAAAATGAGCAGGAGTAGAAATTTTCCAGGAAATATGTTAATTTCACATGTGTATTAAAAAAAGAAGAAAAATGAGCAGGCAGTAAACATGCACATGAGACTTGTAGACACAACACAAACACACACACATATTTATACATATATATATAGTCTATATACGATAACTCAAAGCGTCTTTCGCAAGCAAAAAAAGAAGAGAAATGAAAGGAGAAAAAAACGTAAACAAAATAAACAAAAATTTCAACATGAAGACGGCAAGAAAAACGCCAATGGTCGTTGTCCCAATGATGATATAAAAAATGAGCACAATCCCACGAAGAGAACAGAAGACAGAAAAATGGAAATGTAAATGTAAATGTAAATAAATAAAAAAAAAAATGTAAAAAAAAAGTAAAAAGAAACACGCTCGTTAATAGTACAACACGCTGTTGTTGCAGACGACAAGCATTCAATTTTCATGCCTCCTCGAAAAGCGCGTGGAATTTTTATTGGGCCACATATCATTTTTGAAGCACATCCACAACACACAAGTTGCATCGCCAACAAAAATGCAGATGACAAAATATTTATAATAACATATGTTTGTATATACATGTATGTATATGTTAGCTGTATCTGCGAGTAAACGCCAATCGCTTGGCGACAAACACTCAAAATAAACATGTGTATTTTTGGATCCATCCGTAAACAAAACGCATCTCGGCACTCAACTAATTTGCCATTTTTTTTTTTCATTTCGAACAAGCCACTGACAAGTAGAAACAAAATAAATGCTGACGGGCGAAATCGAGCAAAAGTTTTTTATTATTATCGCTAATAACTTTGAGCAATAATAGCCAATTTTATTATTCACAGGGCTCATAAAAATAATGCATAAATAATAATTTGATACACATTTAATCCTTTGGGGCACAGCGCATTAGATAATAATACTACTACTACTGCCACAGATAAACAAATAAACACCAAAAACAAATAAAGTAAACAGGCATCCAACAGGCACCCAATCACCCCATGGCGTGCAGCCGTTTTACTAATAGTTTTTGTGCTCTCCTCTTCAAATATGTTTTATCTTTTAAACAACAAAATAAACACAATAAACGACAAGAATCAGTTTAAATAAACGCAGCATTCATTTGATTCATTCGTAGAAATTCAGCTTCTAAATATTTATGCACATACATATATAAATATATATAAAATATATATATATTTATACTCGTTGTAGGCGTTGCATTAAAGGTGTCATGCATAATTAGTTTAGCCCAGAGCTGACGCTGACGCTGACTGCTGACTGACGACACAGAGACTGTGATTCAATTATCTTGCCCCACCTTTTTGCAACTTTTCATTACGTGTACATAATTCGATTTTGTGCAAGCATTTTGAATACATTTTTTTGTTGTTGAGACACGGCCCACAATATGGAAAGTTTGTTCTAGCAGAGAGCGTGTTATCTGCTTTACCTTTTGTCATTTACAATTTTTCAAATAATAATTTAATTTTAATTGCAAATTTTTGGGCTGTTGAAACTGTTTTCAAAATTTGTGCCCTAGGACACATTAAATAAATAAATTAAAATATAAGTGGACACATAAATGAATAAAGAAATTTAAAACTGTATTTTTAATCCACACAAAAATTAAATAATAAAATAAATAAATGCTAAGTAGAAAAATAAATAGATGAGCTAATTTAAAGCGGAAAGGAAATAAATAATTTCATTTCCGGGCATTTCCTTAAAATATACCCAATTTGGCCTTCAAGGCACAATCAAATTATTCCATGAGTAGTTTCAGCTAAGTCTCAATTTTTGTTGTGCGCTCATCTCTCAGAGAACGTCGCAGAGGCTGTCGCTGTCGCTTTGGTTTTGGTTTTTGTTGTATTTGCGTGTTTTTTTATCTATGTACGTTGTTGTTGTTGTTGTCTAATTTGCGATAAACTGACACAAGATTGCAGCTACAGTATTCAAATTATTATGTGATAAGCCGCAACGCAACGCAGCGCAGCGCAACGCAGCTCCGTGGAACAAACAGAATGCGAATACAACAACAAAACAAAAATAAACAAATGAGGAAGACGAAAACGTGGAATATTAAATGGTGACAAGAGCACAAAGTGGAGCTTGCCACTGATTGCCTTTTGGCAACCAAGAATGTTGCCCTTCCAAAGCCCGCCTTGTTTGAAAATTTGAGTTAAAAAAAGTTTTTCCACTTCTTTCTTGTGCGCTTTGACAGCTGATAATTTGATAGGAAAGGAAGCTGCACGCATAACGAGCATTTAATGCTGGCATCCCAGCTTATCGCGAAATCGATTCTGGTGTTTAGATAGTGCTGGGATTTCTGATCGTCGTGTACGCCCCTTATCCAAAAGTATATATGTATATTACTTTACGATGAGTTTGTTAAAATAAATATTAAAGTTGTTCACAGACACAACCACACCGGTGACACGCAGCCTACCTGACACACACACACACACAGTTGCATAAACAAAATTTTACCTCGCTGACCACTTTGCAGCTGTCCCGATAAACCGATGTTCTCATAGTTCCCCAACATGCACAGGACGGCCATAAGGCAAAGTTGCTGCTAAGCCCAAATCCATGTTGCGTGTTGCACGTTGCAGGTGCAACCAATGCATTTGTTTGACATTTTAAGCTTGTCTACGGGTAGAACTTTGTAGCCCTGTCAACTTGTACAACAATGAATAAGATAGATGTAGATATATAGATAGGTATATATATTATAGATAGATAAGTAGATAAGTAGATTTACACAAATACCTAAAAACTTATTTAGCAATATCGATTTTGTTGGTCTCCCACAACTGATCGTTAAGTTAACATTAAAATTCTTTCACTATCTGCATATTCAAATTACTCAGGGTCTTATCTATTCCGCACAGCTTTCGTTTTCAGTTGTTTAACGTCAAATCTAGTTAGCTATTTCTGATAAGCTATGTAACATGGTATTAAGGGCTTAAAAATTTGACATAAATAAAAATAGTCTGAGACCGCAGATCAACAGAGATCGTTCAGTAAAAAATGCATTATCTATTTTTTATCTCATATTTCTTTCTCATTACTTATGAATCTGGTTAAACATTATGTATAATGTTGAAAATGATTTTTATTTACCGCTCAAACAGTTTATGTTATTGTTGGGTAAATTTCAAAAATACACATATCTCAATCTATGAATTCTTTTCTTCTTCTTTCTTTCAGCATGAAGAAGTGAAGAGGTTGACCTGGAGATTTCTACATCGGGTTTCCAGAATCTCGAAATTTTCCACAATTAGCAACAACAAAAAGAAGGTGCGTAAACAGTTAATCCAAATATGAAAATCAACATGTTCATAAAACGTAAATAGCTGTCGGGTCAGAGTTCAGCACGCGAATATGAGTAGATGTAGAGTTCGGGCCAACCTTAACCCCGGTATCAGCACGCACTCTGGTATATATAACATATATATATATATCTATATAGCCAGGAGCAACTCGTAAATTATTTGCGCTCGTGTTCAACAAAATGTTGAATAAATAAAAGTGGCATGTTTGAGCTGCTATAAAAATGCGAACGCGAAATGTTGTATGAATGATTAAACTCAGTTTTGTTGCCACTTCTGCAAACTATTAGCATAATCATGTGTGACTCTGTCTCTCTCTCTCTCTCTCTCTCTCTCTCTCATTCTCTGTCGCTCTCTCTCTCTGCCTCTCCGACTGAGGTAGGTGTGTGAACAGTTTTACGACACATAAAGCATTATTATGTTTGGGGCATAAAAAAAAGCGCCATTAACTATAGCCGGGGCCATAAAACAATTTATCAAAATTTGTGACATTAACCAGCAGCGACATCCTCATCAGTCTTTGGATCCCAACGAGAATGCGATAGGACTTTACTACAGCCCCATATATATAATGATATATATAAGTGTGCTCATATGTGTCACATGATCAGGCTCATTAAGCGTGTGTATTTCACACACAGACGAGTAGAATTATTTAATATGAAAATGAAAATAGCACACATATTAGTGCTATAATAATTTATATTACTGTGTTATGGGTTTATTCAATTAAAGCCGTGTTCTATGCTACGGCATATCCTGCAAGGCATTGCTTTAAAATTCTACACTCAAAAAAAAACATCTTCATATTTTTGGCATCAGCGGTTGCTCAGCTTAGAATGCAGAAAACATATTTCTAAAATGGCAGACACCACTTTCCAAAAATTAATGTTTTTGTTTTCTTAATTATTATTATTATTAAAAATATGTAAAATCTCCAGGTTTCATTTTTTATCTGCGTTACATCGAATATTTTAGCTAAATCTTTATTTGTTACCTGAATTATTATTAAACATTAGCCCTTCATATCATATATTGTGTTGCCTGGGCCAGAAAACCATGTTTTATTCTGGGGAAACATTTTTAGGCGCGGAGGACATTGAAGTTTGTTATTTACATTTCTACTTTTTAGAAATATATAAATAACCTTTCCGTTTCCGTAGAAATACTCTGCAGGGAGCGATTTTCTTTGAGCGTTCTGGTTTTATATGGCTATATATGACCATAGCGATAAGCAAAAATAACAACTGTACTCAATCCGATAGACGCATGTAGGAATATGCCATTCGTTACCGACTGTTTTGCCATTGATGACGCCATCTGTGGTCACCGTCGCCTGTTGTCCATTTTCAACTGACTCCTGTCTATTGTCATTGTCCGGTTTTACGAGTCCAGCGCGCCATGTTAATGAGATGCAAAAAAGGTTCACCTACGCTCCATTTACTATATATATATACATATATATATATGCATATAAGGACATTTTTGCCTAACACGAGTTGCCCGCACCAACTACGAGTCCCTTACTCTGTTCCTTGTCAATACCACTTCCACTTGGTCATATTTGCTCCTTACGATTTAAGTGACGTTGATGTCCAGGCGCGTGTGTGTGTACGTATGTGCGTGTCTGTGTGTGTGTATTCGAGCGATTATTTTGCCTGTCTGCGTGGGATGTGTTGGCCAAGAAGGTTAGCGGCTTTTTTGTCCCTCTTTGATACTGGCAATGGCAAATGGCATGTGTAAATGGCATTTCTTTTGGTATTTGTTAAGCCGGGCAAAGCACACAGCGAAGCACAGTCAAAGTTGCTATGTGTGTGTGTGTGTATCTGTGTGTGTGTGGCATTTGTGTGGCACACTCCAATTAAGCGACAAAATTCTGCTCAGTTTCAACATTTTGTCAGGTTTGTTGATTTATTCGATTTTATGCGCTGCGCAATGCTCTGCTGTGCACTCGTCACTTGACTCTTGGCATACATAAAGCAAACACACACGCACACACACACATATATACACACATACAGAGGCACAAACACAATCTGATATTCATCATCTCATCACGTATACGCCAAGGGGCACTTGAGAAGGGTTCGCTTAAGCCTTTTACGTCTGCCCAAAAACTAATTGCCTACTTTTGGGCTGTGTGGCTTAATACCAAGAAACACTGGCAAAAATAACTCGCTGAAGAGTGCATGAATGCCACAATAATAAGCCAGAACAGAAACCACTTGCAGGCAAACCAAACACTTTTACCAAAACAATATTACCAAAGCAACAATAGTGGTGTGGCAGCTCCACTCAGTCTCTCATCCGCATCCACATCCGCAATCGCATTCGCATTCGCATCCGCATCGTTGTCGTCCTCGCTGACGTCGTTGTAACTTTTGATTGGGTATTTTCGTTGCGGTTTTCGCTTTTGCTCTTTGCAACGAGTCTCTGACGTCAGAGACGGCTGTGCCGTTGAGTGCTACGTTCTGGTTACGATATCCCATATATAAACCAAATCTCTCGCTTTTACTCAGTGAGTGCTTTTGCTATTTCAGTATCAAATTGTTGCCGTTGTTGTTGTTGTTGTTGCTGTTGTTGTTGGTGTTGATTGTCGATTTGAGCATTCCTTCAAGCTAAATCGATTTCGATTTTTGATTTCGATTTGCCGCAGACTCTTATACAACTTACTCAGTTTATCTACACGTCCGGGCTGAAATACCTCTGCCTGCCTGCCTGCCTGCCTGGTTGGTTGGCTGGTTTGTTTGCCTTTGCTAAATGACCCTCTCGCCTTTTATCATTTGTTATGATTTTCTGTGTGCAGCTGTGTGCAACTTCCGGCTGCCACTAGCATATGCGAATCATGAAATTCTCAAATTATTCCGTTTGCTGCCCAAGCAAAGGTAATCTGCAAATAGTAAATGAACGATTTTTGATTTGCCATCGAGTGGGCGCGTTAGCGGTTGGTTGCGAGCCTTTGGCCTCAGGCAAAAACTCATTGTTAAGAATAAAGGGGAAATTGAGAAAATAATAGGAATCGAATAACTTATGCTAAGGATGCTTTTTTTTTCAGGGTAGATCTTGTTAAAATTAAAGAAAATATTTAAATTTCCGTTTTTTTTTTAAATGTGAATACAACATTTGTATATTTTCTTACTTATAATTATTAAATATTATTTTCAAATATATCCCGTATCGTTTGAAAATTCAATAAATTTCCATTTTTATTTAATTGGACAAATTTTAAAAGGATGTTTTATTAAAATTGTAGCAACTCGAAATTCGAACTTTTAAACCAAAAATATTTGGATTAAGACTGCGATTGGGACAGCTGATGCTGTTGCTGTTTATGTTGATGTTGATGTTGATGTTGTTGTTATTTCCATTGCCAATGCTATGGCTGGCAGGTGTTGTTGCCAATGACTAAGGTTGGCCATAAGATCATTTTGTATTTTTATATGATGCGGCTGCTTCTCTCGATATGTATCACTGTCCAGCCAGTTCGACTGTCTGTCTATCTGGCTGGCTATCTGTCAGTGTGTACGCCTGTGTAACTGTCTGTCTCTCTGTCTGACTGAGTGTTTTTGTTTGTTTGTCTATTTTTATAACGCGCACTGAGGCCATTTGAAAGTCTTCTTCCAGCTTAGATATCCGCCAAGCTATCTGTTTATCGAAGACAAAATCGTTTTTATTGTTCAAGAATTATTTTCAGCAGCGCACGTATGTTATGTATGTATATGTGTATACATAAATAAACCAAAATACACACACACAAATACATACATGATGATGGGCATCAATTTTCATTGAAAACTGTCGGTCGATCAAACTGATAAGTGAAAAGTCAAAAGGCTTCATACGAATTTCACACCAAAGCGGAAATATACTTTAGCACATCGTCTGCTTTTGGCCTTTTTTTCTTTCGGTTTCGGGCCCGTTTTCCGGTCTGGCCAAGACCAAGGAAACCGCTTCGGGTTTTTACAACAAACGAAAATTTTGCAATGCTTCCGCACAGAGACAAAATTAGTTTTGACCTTATTTTTGGCCAGGCATTCATTAAGCATTCAGGCCAAGTGCTTGGAGGGGTTGTTCCTTTGGCCGAAATACATTTACAGCCAATTGCTGCTGCAAAACAATTTAGCGACTGTCCTGGGTCAGCTTAGACGGACAATTAACAGCAATTAGGCGAGTTCACACAGCAAACGTCTTTCATTTAACATCTGCGCCAACTGCAGTTAGGCAAATATTTATGCTTTAACTAATTTTAATCTATTCATGAGTTCTTAAAAAAAGAAATACAAAAAATAAAAAGACAGCGACAACTTAAGCAAAGTTTCATGGTTTGGCTTTGTGTGTGGAAAAGTACCTAAACAATAAAGAATATATCTCTTAAAGCGCTTCTGTTGGCAAAATGGATAAAAATATTAAAGTTGTTGTTGTTTTTCGCAGTTTTCCCAAACTACTTTGGCTCTGTTGACATTTTTATTATGGCGTAGCGTCAAATCGGCACTTAGGAGAAAATCTATGCACAAATCCTATTTATATTTAATTTTTCATTTCATTTTGGAACGCTTGCCGCCATACTTTGTGCACTTGATCCTCGTAAAGACAGGACGTGACATTACATGCCATGACTGACAATGACGACGGCGACAAGCAGCAGACAACACACAGACGGACAGACAGACAGACAGACAATGGCAATGACAATGAACGAAAACTGCGCGGACAGCAGCATCGGATGTGTACAATAAATTTGATTCAATTGCTTTGGAGCACTCTTTAGCGTCCTAACACTCATTGTTCTCGTCTGCAGCTGTATCTGTATCTGTGTCCCAGCATTCGATATGGCATCTGAAGCCAAGCACAATTCCGGTGACGTTGCGCTTTTTGTGGCTAATGCCTGGCAAAGACTGCTCTGCTGCTTCTCGGCTTCTGCTTCTGCTTCAGCTGGTAAATGGAAGTGAGTTGCACAAAGAGCAGCATGATTCCAGCAGTTCTTTGGAAATACACACACATCTACAGTCGCATTACACTTATGACAGTTGGGGATTCGATTGTCAACTGCAAGACACGCTTACTTTTAATTGCCACAGACTCATAGTGCTGTAAAACTAAATAAGATAAATCCACGCAGAGTGCATTGTGAGCATACGACCAGGACCAAGTAGCAGACCCAGAAGCAAATGCAGGAAGCACATCCAGAAGTAGATTCAGAAGCAGACAGGGAAGCACACCCGGAAGCAAGCCCAAAGGCAGATCTAAAAGCACACCCAAAAGCAGATTCAAAAGCAGGCAAAGAAGCAGACCCTTATCAAACTCAGCAGCAGTCCCAGAAGCATACCCAGAAAAAGGCAAAAAAGCTGATTCCGAAGCAGACAGTAGAGCCAACAAAGAAGCACCCCCAGAAGTAGACCCCGAAGTACACCCAAAAGCAGGCAAAGAAGCAAGCCCAACAAGCAGATCCAGCAGCAGACCCAGAAGTAGACCCAGAAGCACAGACCTCAACACATGTCCGATAACCACAGTCGGACTTGGAGTCCGAGTCAGAGTCAGCTTAACTGTGAGTTTATGGGCGAGTTAAGGCAGCCAGCTCATGTAGAACCCAAAAGTGCACCAGCAAATACATGCATAGTATATGCATATATGGCTAGCACAGGAACACATGAACATGCCATAAGCTGGCTTATGCGTTGGTGGCCCAAACTTTTTGTGGGTGTGTGCGAAATACGTGTCATAAATCCATAATATACTGTCATTCGCCTCGGCTGCATGGTTGGCCAGCTGGATGCAAATGCAGATGCGCTTTCCCCACAGGGCCAAAACCAAAAATACTACAACACTTTGGCAAAGAAAATAAACGCATCTGTATATTTGCCATTGTGGCTATGTGCAATATGTTTGAGATATGTATAAGCAATGGCGTAGAGCACAACTGATAAATAATATTGTAATTTTCATAAATGTAAATAATACGTGCTCCTATTTGGATAATAGGATGTCGTAAGGACACAAGTATTTATGACATTGTCCAGTTTCTTATACAATAAAGTGTATTTTGGTTTCTTACAATATATTTGCATCTTTTCTAAACAATATTGGGGCTTGAGGATATATGCATTTCAATAGATGTGTTTCAGTCAGAAGTTTGCAGCGATTGAAATAACTAAAATTACAGAATTATTTTATTGTTTCGATAGTTTATTTATTTTATTTAGATTTATATAGTTGTAGCTCATGTGCAAAAAATGAGTTTTCAACATCGACAGACTCTCTGATCGTCAACGTTCTCTTTATCTGATTTATCTGCTTCCCTTTCTCTCTCTCTCAAACATTCTCTCTCTATTTTTTCCACTCGCCTGAAACTTTCTAAATTTCTACATTCGGGTTAGGGTAAGGTTTCGATTACTTTTAGAAGTTCTGTTACTGCAGAAGTTGCAGGAACTTATCCCTATCTCCTTCTCTCTCTCTCTCTACACCCACTTTGAGTGGATATCGATATAAACTTAATAACAATCAACAATAAATGTCTATCTTTTATCGCTTTACAATCCATGATTTCAGCACTTTACAAATTTATATTGTGAGAATGCTGTTTTTTATGCAAATGAAGCCATGATGTGCCTTTTCAACAGTAGCATGAAAATAACTGTCCGACATCTCAAATATATCTTAAAATGGATGGAAAATTTATGAGATTTTTTTTATAAATCCACTCAGAGCTCAATTGCATTTGGCGATTGGCAACAAAGCTGTAAACAAGGCCGCAAAGCTACAAATTCAAGTTAAAAGTTATAAAGTCATAAAATACACAGTAAACATTTCTTTAAATAGGAAAATTCATTTGAATCCAAACGGTTAAATTATTAAATACGTGATTTTTCTAAATTTAAGAACAAAAGAAAGCTTTCGTTCCATAGAACATTTACGTTCAAAATAAAAGAATCAAATTCGAAATTTTAGGCATAAAAATGTTTGGTGTCTTGAACATTTATATGCTAGATTTAATGATTCTTTTCTTTGGGCTAAAAACAATACAATAAGAGCATCAAGTTCTTTATGTTTACTTGTTCTGTGCTCTTTTATTTTTTTTATTTATTTATTTTCCTTCGTTTTTTCTTCTTTTTTTTTTGGTACATGCAATATATGTTATCAAAGAAAGTCAAAACGAGGGCGAAACAAAAACAAGGCGCTCGTAAAAAGAACAAAAACACACTGAATGTCATTTTTATTTCATTTTCCATGCTGCTGCTGCTGCTGCTGCTGATGTTGCTGATGTTGCTATTGCTGTTGCTGTCTCTGACGCTTATTGTTTGCGAATTACATGCTCAGAATGGTGAACACAACGCATAATCTAATAATATTTTATGGTGAATGGGCCTGTAATGGCCAGCATAGGAGTACTGGCACCCTTCAAAGTGCGTTGAACTGCCCGAACGATCAATAAATGAATATACAAGTGAATGGAAAATCTCAGCTATGCGAAGCTCAACGAGTACTTTTGCCAGTGTCATCAATTCGCTGGCTGTTAACAATGCCAACCCACAACACACACCACCAACTCCTCTTATTACTGCCTTCTGCACAAGCATTAATGGCGCAATTAACGAGCATTATTTGTTGCTCATACGCCACGTATGCCGCGCGCGGCACTGTTTTATTTATTGGTTCTAGTGCAGTATTTTTATTAGCATTTTCATTAGTTGGCAACGCTGTAAAAACTTTTAATACATCACACACACACACACATACATATATATATATAAACACACAGGCACAACCACTGGCAAAAGTCACAGCTCAGGCAATTTTAGGCACGCCCGGCAGATGGCAGGAGTAGCGCCAAAGAGCCGCATAAAACAGCCAAGTGAGCTGTGAATAATGACTATTGTCATTATCGAGTATGGAGAACTCTACAAGCGACGAAAGGGCCAGGGGTTTGTAGGAGTAGGAGTCTCAGGCATTTAAGTGTCTGTTGAATATAGTGCTCATAGTATTTTATTGTCTTGAGATCAGCAAATGAGACGTGAGCAATTTGGTACGACAAAATATTCCTCACAGCAGAACAAAAATGATAATTCAGTCAATCAGTTGATACATTTTGGAATAGTGGCCTAAAAATAACCTCGCATCTTTCAGAGACAAAAGCTGTATAAAAATATTTGAGAAATGAATAAAAGCCAAAAGGCGAAAGAGTAAAAATAAACGTTTGGCAAATTGAGATAGCAAAATATAAATGTATATATACAAGCAACAATAAAATCAAAAGAAATTAGATTTATATATATAAAATTTATATATATATATATTGATGCGGGAATTATCAGCTTGGGCACCTGCTCTCTGGTCCGATTTGCGCTGTGTGGGCAGTATCCGAATAGAATGCTGGCATTGTTCTAAAAAGTGGAGGGGCGTGGTGTGTGTATGTGTGAGTGTGTGTTAGGAATGGTATGTGAGGTATGTGTGTATGTCTAAATGCCATCGTACGCTATTGTACGATAAATGACATGCGCCCAAGCTAAAAGGGAGATGAGCACTATGACGCCATAGCTATGACGAGAATGTTTGCCTTCTGTGGATAGGGGAGAATGGGATCAACTAGAGGGCAGGTCATCGATTAACGTGCCAATCAGAGCTAAACATAATTATTGTCATGCTGACGATCGTAATGATGATGACGCGTCAAATGACACGGCTCCAGAGCATGGGACTAAATCGAGGACTGGGAATTGGACGAGGACTTGGACTGGGTTAACCAGAGTGTGTTCAATATTATAATAGGCATTGTTTTCGAGGCTTGTGACGTCCGCTGGGGCTTAGGCTAAAAATACGCACGAGTTCATGTTGTCAACTCACAACAAATGCGTTTGTGTGTGTGTGAGTGTGTTGTGCAAACCATTTTCAGCAATTTAGTTGCGAACACACAAATTTTATTGGCTACCGAAAGGGGGGCATGTCCCAAGTGTGATAATCAACAAAAACACACACACACACAACGACTCACTGACAAGCTCGACTCCACATTGGGCATTTGCATTCGAGGGAACAATTCTGCATTAACATTGTACAAAATAGAATAAATTATAATTGTTGCCATTGCCGTTCTGTATTAATGTATGGTTGATGTTATTTGTTCTTTGATTGTTTGGCCAGCAGCGCATTACAATTTGTTCCAATTTTATTGCATACTTTCAGGCAAACATGAATATTGGCATTCCACACAAATGGGATAAATTATCGCCGCGAGAGTTTTTGCAGCTGCAGGAATTGGCATCATGTAAGTGCAACATTCTCTCAACCAATATATTACTTCATATTTATTTAATATTTTTATGCATATAAATTGACCTTATTAAAAGCGAACTTCATTGACTTTATTATCAATGGTTACCACACCCACTTGGAGGTGGTAAAAAATTGAGAATAGTTAATAAATACAACCTGCACATATATGTATCGCAATTTTAAAGATAAATTACACAAATTTATAATGTAAATTGCAGGCAGTCTCTAGGATTTATGTGGATCATAAAAAGCATACAATTTGTATAAATAGTTTTGTTTAGTGTGACAGAGTACTTAGAGCCATCTTAGTCTGTCCCTCTCTAGAGCAGCAGTTCCTCAGTCTTAAAGTCATCTATTCGGTAGTTAATTCAAATTTATAGCGAAAGGATGACTCCTGTCTGCAAGCGATGTAATCCTAGGCTTGTCAAAGATAGCTGTGCTTCTTCATTGACTCTGATTTATAGCCTTTGGAGTCACGTTACGTGCTGTTTGCTTTTGGTCATGCTACACAAACATTGCAATTAAAATCGCACTGTAATGGTATTCCAGCTGCAACCAAGGAAAACCTGCACCCACCAATAACAAGGTTCTAGTTACGCTCTTTTACTTAGCTCAACTCAAAGCTGGCAACCGTCGTAGACCTGAAGTGATAATGATGATGACGATGAAATGCTTAGACGAAGTTTTTGTGTACAAAACTTAAAAGTTTGTCATCTTTTTTTGCAGCCGCTGTAAGAAAAGCCAGCGCATATCCCACACAAACTCAGCACTTTAAACATTGAGCAAAGCTGAATGACTTTTAATAAAGCAGATACCCTATGAGTGTTCGCATTGTTGAGCAGCTTTTAAGGGAATATTTTGCAACAAAATGATATCCCTTAAGCTGTCGTTAAACTATATCCTTTTACATATTTTTCCTTCTACTTAAAGCACAAGCACAAAAACAAGTAAGAAGACTGTAGTCAGGAGAGATCGACGAGGAGATGCCCTCTCAGACACATTAAGAGACATCAGTATATTGAAATATAAGATTTTACCATAACACACGCAGATCTTGCTTATTTAATCGATAAATGTCGAAATCTGATCCCCATTTTCCTATATGGGTATAACAGATTCACTACCAACACATCGAGCACCAAATCAAGAAACGATTTTTCCTCGGTGGATTGGGTCGTCCTGTGAAAAAGAGTGACATCATCTAAAGACCGTTTTAAGGATTCCCTCAAGGGCTTAATGGCTTACATTTATCGACCTAGTGCAATTGCCTGGTAGCTGTCTGACTGTTGAGTGTGATTAAAAATTTTAACAGCAATAACAATCGAGTCTGTCAAATGCAGGCGCACATAGACTATTACACAAAATGCCCATTGGGCGTGGCACTTGTATATTAGAGTGCTCTTTAAGTGGTTTCAAATGCGAAGTGTCAACGACAGCAGCAGCAACAGCAAAAGCGACTATGCATGAAGTATTCAAGTGCAAAGTACACTCAAACACTCAGCCGTGCTGTGGTTGCAACGCCATCAGCAAAAGGATGTGCTAAAGGATTGGCAGTTGGGGCCAATTGTGCATACATTCATTAAATTAATAAAACTCCGCAAGTGCAACTGCTGCAATTTGGGATACTGCCTACGCAGCAGCAGCAGCAGCAGCTCAAGTTGATTGCACAACACTTGGCTGTGGCATGTGTCATGACGCCCAACAACAAACAACGCCATAAAGAGCGACTTTGTTTCCATTAGTTAATTATACCTGTGAAACTCCGTAAAACTCAACTTGTTGTCTGCCCAACCTATCCCTCCTGGCCCTACTCGCTCCCTCTCTCTCTCTCTTAGCCACTTGGTTGATTTGCCTTGTGTGGCACACTCAAGGTGACAATTAAGCTGGCGCCAGTGCAACAATTGACGCTTATGGCCAACTTGATGGCACTGTGGCATGCAACTCTGTGAAAACTCAAGCTTATTTGTACATCATTTGAATTGTAATTGGTTTATTTTATTTTTTTTGTTTGCAGATTCCACGCGAAAGCTGCAGGATGTTCTCCACGATTTTTGTGTGGCCAGTGAGACGGCCACGCCCAAATGCATACCAGATGGGGTAAGTGGCTAGCTAAACTTAATTTATCGTTTATGAAATATGCTCCTGCATATTTTATGTGGCAGGGGTAACTTTAATTTTTCAATTAGCTGAAATGCAGACCGAAGGTCTCTGTGTCCTCTGTCCCCCGGTCCCCTGTCCCCTGTTTCAAATCCCGTAACCTGTGAGCCGTTTCAGAAAAGTCAAGGTTGCCACTGCAATTGCAACGATTAGGGCTTAGAAATGCTCATCCGCTTACACATAGATACATTTAATACTAATCCTCAGACATCCAACTGCCTCCTCCTGCCTAAGCCCGTCGTTTTGCCTCTGTGCATTTAGGGAGTGCTCCTGGCTCAAAAGTAAGCTGATGAAAGGCAAGTTACAGCAGCCAACTTATGTCACACGTACACACTCACACACACACACACACGCTAACACACACACAACTGACAAGGATGCTGGCTCCTTTCTGCCAGCTGCTCCTGTCTGTGTCTATGGCAGCTTAGACGGTTTTGTTGTTTTGGATTTTCGTGAAAGAGTGAAAGATTGAAAGTAAATCTTCTTATACATACAATAAATCACAGACGTTTTTCAAGTTTACGCTTGAATGCCAAATTGAAATTGAGCAGCAAACTGACTGCCCGCATCCGCACAAAATGCCAACTAACTAAGGTACAGGCACGTGTGGACAGACTGATAGTGAATTAAATTGAAAATGGAACTGAACAACGTGTCTATCGCACTCCAAGGAAACTCTGAAACTACTGTGGATTGACATCCCTTGGCTCGAGTTTTACAAATTGCTCATCTCTCACCTTGAGAGAGATGAGTCCCATAAGAAGCAGAACAGCACACGAAAATGGTTTCATTTGTCAAGATATCATTGAATTGGTGAAAACAGTTTTATGCACAGAATCAATATATTAACTGAACATACAGCTTTTTGATTTACTGGAGACAAGTTCGGATGGGCACAGATAGGTAGACATGGAGACGACTGTTGAGTAGGATGCTAATCAGGAATATGCGCACTTTATGGAATTGACATTATTTTCTTCAGTACAAAACACATTTCACGACGAAGTAATAACATTTTCAGACTGATTAAAAGAATGAGCAACAAAAGGGAAGACTGTAGTCGAGTGAGCTCGACTACGATATACCCTGAACCCATCAGCCAAATATATTATAATTTTATTGCCAAATTAATTGATTGATTATTAATAATAATAACTAATCAATATGAGAATAGGTTTTGGACTATACTTTATGTGTCTTTTAACCGATCTTGATGATATTTGGCCATTCTATCAATAATATGTCAATGTATGATGTATATTAAAAAGAAGCCTCTGCCTTTAAGATTGCCACCATCGAAAATCAATATATATCAATATTCTGAAAACGGAGACAGTTGCCGATTATATTAAATTAACTAACAAAATACTTATACCCCTTTTATCCATTATTAATGGGTATAAAATGAGAAAAACAACGAATTTGATGGCAAACGTAATCTGGGCTAAAACCAGACCCAACCTTTTTGCCAACAAGAAAGATGTCAGAGCACTGCCAAACTCTAATGAATAACCGAGATATTCTCTGAAGGGGGGGCGAAACATGTGGCAACAAGTTGACACAGTTGATGACGCACAGTTGTTGCCGATATACGGAATGTTGATTTCCGTTTAAGCTTAGCACACGACTTATGCTTAAGGACTGCTTAGACATCCGAAAGATGATTTGATATGTGTTTCCCCATATCAAATGCTCTGCGACAATCACGTAAGTTGCGTCAAAAAGAAAATCGTTGCACAATAAGCGTGTGTATTGCAAAATAAATGTGGCTTGGGGCGCATTTTGGCAGAAATTGCAATGAATTCGAAAAACTATTTTGCTGTCAAATTGAATCGGTCAACAACACACAACACAATTTCAACATTTACGACTCGTGTCCATTTTATGTTCGTTTTTTGAATGGTATTACCGGAATTGCAATATGTTGTTAAGTCTACTCAGCCATGCTCACTTAAACCCATTACAAATGCAAATACGAGCACACACAATCGCTCTTGAGCTGTTTGAGGTATGTGTGTGTGTGTGTTATTTGTCAGTGTTATGCAATGCTAAAAGGTATAATTGAGTTTACTCAGCTCCTACAAAAATACACAATTTCGTGTAAACCCAATACTTTTATACTCTGATAGCGAATTCCAACTTCTTCAATGATTGGCATATCAATTTACTGGCCAAGCTCATCTTCACAAGCTCCAAAAAACTGAAACGGAGCTTACTGCCAACCTTTTTGATGAAAACAGCAAAGTTTTTTTTTGGTTTTTGGCTGAAGGACTTGCTTAAACAAATTCCTGAAATTTATGTGCATTAAAGTCCTTTGGGATTTTTATGTTTCTGTTGCTATTTTTGTTTAAACCACAGCTAGTGGAAATTACGAAAGTACTTTCGAAATTTTATGCCCCATATAGCTCAAGTCGATTATTTCCGGTTTATTGTGCTGTGGCAAACTATATAATAATCTTGATTGAAAACAAATGATTATTTGGTTTAGATGTAAGTGCTTTCGCATTTTATGGCATTGTGTTTAAACTTGCTACCACAACATGCCACAAGTGCTCTGAAGACAACTCCTAGACTCTAGACTGTCTTGTACTTGAGCTTGTCCAACATACTTGTTGTATATATATATTTATACATATATATATATATATAAATGTTTTTTTCTTATTAAAAGCTGCTTACTTTACGCTTGGTCGCTTCGCAAAGCGCTCGAGGTTCGATGTCAGCCCCAGCGTCTGCAGCAACTTCATCTTCAACACTTCAATTAAGTTAATTAAAGGCAGCTGCTGGAAACTGTTGAAGTGTTTTGTCTTCAGATTGGCTCTGCCATTGAATTATGTTTTCGACGTCTTCAAATTGGCTATTGAAATGATGTAAATTCATTTAGCTATCGGGTATCATTGGTTTGGCCATTTTTGTTCTGAATTTGCAATGAACAACAAACTACAAGCTACAACATTTTGGACTTCTCTTTTAGCGCAGGTTTGTTTATTCTTCATTTAGTTGAGCAACTGTGCACTGCTTTATGAACCGAGTTAACTGAATTTGTGCTTGGGGTAATTCCAGCAAACTTAGGTTACTACATTGTAGTATTAAACACTTGTGCTGGTAATCTGCACTTGACCCAAGTAATCCAAATGCTGTGCAGCAGTGACGCAATTTGCCCACTCATCTTTCGTTCCTTATGCCGGATCGGACTCGCTTAGGTATTGCTCATAAGCCGCATTATTCACATGCCACCGGCAAATGTAAATTTCTGTCATGCAGTTAATGTCAAAGCCAAAATGTCAGCTGCATAAGCACACACACACGAACACACACACACACACACGAACACACACACACACACACGAACACACACTGGTGTTGTGCATGTGAGTGCTTATGCAATTTATTTGGCTTCTGGAGTTGTGAATTTTCGTAAATTTGCTGCAGAGTTGATATGTGGTTCACGCTTCGCTTGCCACTGACTTGTGCCGGCGACGCGGCGTATACATAATTTACATATTGACTATCGCCCCGAAAAGTATGCAATACATGGATGAATGCAAAATGCAGATTAGGCCCCTGAGTAAGATTTTGACGATGTATCCGGTCGTGGCGTGGGGGAGGGGCAAAGCGTAGTAAACTGGCTAAATGGGCTAAAAGCGCGACATTCTCCTCTGGTTATCAGCGCCCAAGGGTTAGTGTATTTGAGTGTAATGGATATCACACACACGCACTGTGCGCTCCAAATATGCTTGAATATTTATTCATTAAGCCACGGACACACACACATAAGAGCAACTGCTGACAAAATACCAAACTATGTAGAATTGAGAGGAGTTCTATGTGTGTAGCAAAAAAAAAGAGTCTCTTGCCGGTTTCGCACGCGTATCTCGTTGCTTGCTAAATAAATTCGGTTAACGCGATTCGCGTGCCATTTCTATAGTGCCAGCTACTGGTGTGTGTGAGTGTGTTACACATTTACTCTTGTTACTGCTCGACATAAGCGTGTTTTTGCCGTTTCCCAAGGTATAAATTTCCATTTGGCTGTATTCAGTTTCATGACGGCCCTTTCCCAACAAAGTGCTATGCTAGGCCGAGCCCGTAGACAACTGAGCTGGCTCAACTCCAACCTCGGCATAATCTTAATGTTCTTGGGCTGTCATATCTTTTGTTTTATGCTCGAAATTTAAAACGCCACAGCAACAGCAGCAGCACCATTATAATGATGATGATAATAAATATAATGTGACGTTTCTCTAAAGCGTTTCGCTTTATACACTATGAGCAACCAGGCAGCGCCTTAGCCAGCGACGCATTCCAAATTGTTCAAGTTAATAATAAATGATGGCTAGAAATGGGCATAAAGTCATCAGTAAATTGAATTGTGGATTTCTGAAGCCTTTCAAGTTGATTATATTTAGATGCGAAGAGCATGCAGTTGTCGTCGTTTTTTTAATGGTTTTTCTTTTAATTTTGTTTAAAAACGCTGCTCATTATCGCTTGACTAGCTCATTTGCCAATTAATGGTTGCTGCCTGCCGCCAGGCAAGCATAATCTCTGTTGCACAACATCCCGCCCATAATGAAGTGGTAACCGTAACCATAGCTGGTAATTGGAAACTGGTAACGGGTAACCGTTAGAGATTTAAAACATAATTTGTATTTACAAAATGAGGCAGTTGGATGCTTTATCTGTTACTGGGCGCGGTTTTACTGATGCGGGCCTTTGTTGTCCATAAATGTTCCCATATCAAAATATCTATCAATGTCATTTCATCATTTTGTATTGACAGTACAAAGCTACACGTGCTGTTTTCGGTATGGACCTAATACGCCAAGAGCTACGGCCGCCTCCTCTCCCCCCCACACACCCACCACTCTTGTGGGGTCCGTTGCAGGCCAGATTCATAAAAAGCACAACTTTTGCAGATCCTCAGAGGACATTTACAGTCACGTACATGACGATGTCGATGCGCCTCAAATCACCGAGAATAACAATTTGTGTGTGTGTGTAAATAAGATTTAATATATATGTACGCCCATTTAATTATAGATTCTAGAAGCATACTCTGTAGAAGCCGAGTTTATAATTTAAAATTCAACAATTAATTGTGTTTTGCAGGACATTGATTTCGATGGCTTTCGTCGGTTTTTGGACGCATTCCTGGACTGTGAAGCGCCGCTGGATCTGGCGAAGCATCTGTTTGTGTCCTTCCTCAAACCGAACGTCACCCAGGCCCAGTTGCATGGCAAGGCGCTCAGTCAAATGGCGGCCATTAGCAGCACAGCCGCCTGTGCGCCGGTCACGTCTCACACGAAGGGTAAGCCGCCTTCGATACCAATGACCTATCCATATCCATTGCCCATAGCCAGTACATGGATATATAAATATATATATATATTTATATATGCATGTGTATATGGATAGGGAAATGGTACATGGCACATGCCACATGGCAGACGAGAGTCAGTTTAATAATTGCAACACATTTGTCACTGGTGGTTCGTTGCTCGTTGCATGTTGCTTGTTGCTGGTTGGGACTGTTGTAATTAGGGTCCATACCGAACCTGAACAGCATCGCCGAACTGATGCCGCAATGCAGCATTGGCAGCGAAGCCCAGGCCCAGGCACGCACCAGCTTTGTCGACAAAATCCATGGTATTACGGATAAGTTACAGCACTCACTTGGCGGCCATTTGACGCACGATCCCAGCAAGACCGGTAAGTGTGTATGTCTCTTTCCCACACTCTCTTTCTCTCTATTTATCTTTCTCTTGTTCGGATAACACATTCCACAAATCAAATTTCTAGCAATTTCGCCCTGCCTTATTTAAACAAGAAGAAATATCTATCTTAGGCACATAATTTTCATAATTTCTTTTGATATATTTTTGATATATATTGTTAAACGAATTTTTCATTCAGAACTCAACTTTCAACCTATAGTTTCTATATACAATTTGTGTTATAAGAGTCCGATGTGCATTCTGACAGTTTTTGACAATTTGCGAGCGCAAGAAACCATTTTAAAGCTAAGATTTTAAAATCGTTGAAATTGCGTTGAAATCGTTTTGTGGAATGTTATGTATGTTATTTTGTTTGTGTATGTGTATACGTATATGTATGTGTTTATCGTTAATTGTGAGTTGTTTCCTTCGCTTTATTGTGTATACACATTGCAGGCAGTGTACATCCAATGCTAACCGTTACGCCCAGCCCGCTGGCCAGTGGTCCGAGCATGTTCCAGAGCATCAACGCTGCACGCCGTTCCGTGGACTCGAGCCCCTCGCACTCGCAGACCAATCCCTCGCAAATGTCGCGCAATTCGTCGAAGAAGAGCAACAATTCCGTTAATTGCAAAATTGATAGTGAGTATTAATTAGATTGTAAGTCAATTCGAGTCGCGTCACGTCGAAGTGTAGCGCGATATGAGGAAATTACAATGTGCCCTGTCGCTGGATGAGTTTGCAGTTCGAGTTTGAGTTTGACTTTCAATTAGGCACACATTGTGTGTGTGCCAACTGAACCGTAATTAGCCAACTTGCCACACAATGTGGGCGTTATAGCTACTGAATAAAGCCCCATATATACGACTATATATGTATAGATATATACATATATATGTATATATATTTGTATGTAGTAGTGTGCAACAACATCTTGAGTATTTCAAATGGCGCATCAAGCATTTGCAACTGTCAGCGTTGCGGCTGTCACTTTGCCAACTGATTACTCTGTCGACAGACAAACAGACACAACGACAGACCGACAGCCAATTCAGATGCTAAATTGCATGGTATTTGCCACACAGCACGCGCAAAATAAATGGGAAGCTCAGTGCAATCCCCATGCGTAGAGTGGGGCAACTGCTTTATGCCAGCAACTCTGCATTGTCCAATTACCAACTAGCTATCTGTCTGCCACTCTGCCTGTCTGTCTGCTCCTTATTGTTTTACTTAAGCCAAATCAGCAGTGTGGCAAAAGCAAATCTCAACGCATTCACTAATTAGCTGCAGGAGCTCAACTGGCGGCAAAACACAAAGCTTCTGCACTAATTCGCGAGCATGCAAAACTTCATAAATTATGCAAAAGCAGCAAATGCCGAAAGCTATAAAGTGAAAAGGCACCAAACAAAAACCCATGTCCAAGCATGTTCGGTAATGGCAAAAGGCAAAACGTGAAAGGTGAAAGGTAGAGACGGAAGCGGAAGTGCTTGCATAGTAAATAAATAAACAGTTCACTTCGAATTGCTGGCTCACTTGCTGTCAGTCATGAGTCACGCAGCATACCCTGTAATACGTCAACAGACAGCATAAGAGCTCAAACTGTTGCAGGAAATTCAAGGTGCACAGTGCGAAACGAAATGAAACAAAAGCAATGTCAAAGTTCATGTCGTAAATCAACGCCCAATTAGAACATTTTTGCATTTTCACAAAGTGCGCCGCGCCAATGCGTAAAATTAGCACTCACACACTCACACGCACACACACATAAGAACACACAGTTATTTAGGCACGAAAGTAAGCTACGAATGGCTTCGCTTGCTGTAGCTGTATGTTTTCTTCTTCGTTTTTTCTTGCCATTCCCCATTCACCATTTGCTTACATTAATTTCGCTTCGTTTGAAATGTGCACGAATGATTAATGATCGTAAATTTCATTTTCTTATTTTTTCCTGTTTTTTTTCCTTTCCATTTTTTGTTTCTTTTGTTTCGCGCTGCTTTTTGTGGTGCGAGCTGGTCGTTTCACGCATTTTACCAGCAATTGAGGGTCACTTTTTTCCCCTCTTTCTCTCGTCCTTTGTGCTGCTCAGAAAAATTGCGTTTGGGTAAAAGGCATATAACAAGTAATGAGAAAACAGTGCCTGCCATGCGTCTGTCTCCTGTGTGTGTGTGGGTGTGTGTGTGTGTATGTGGGTGTGTGTGTGCGTGGGGGTGTGTGTATGTATGACTGTAAGCGCTAATTGGATTAGTTTTGCTTTGGTTTCCGTTTTGCAGATGGATATGGGAATGGATATTGTTTCCCTGCGTGCTCAGCAAATTTTATTTATTGGCTTCAGTGTGTTGACACTGATCAGCACAGAAAATACTTTTGAATGCATATCTATATATAATATACACATACATATATGTACACATATTTATACTTTATGCATTCATCAAGCTGAAATTGTTTGTGCTGGTCAAAGACCAAATTGACTTCAGTGCGTATCTCATTTAGTTATTGATATCCAAATGTAAATATTAACCAATATTTTAGCCATGTTAATTTATTGGCAACTAGTCGTTGTATTAATAGAAATGTAAACATAATTAGCTGAAGCGCCCCTCCAACAGACAAGCACACAAAGTTCAATGTGAGCCAACATGCAAGGAAATGCCAAATGCCAAATACCAAATGCCAAAGGCAATTCTAATTAACTTGGCCCAAATGTGTTTGCTTAACTTATGCGAATTTGACGAAAGTTTCATAATCATCATCAATAGCAGCAGCTGCCGGCCTGTCAAAATCCTTAAATATTTAAAGCAATTAGAAAATAAATGGAGAAAAGAATTTCCCTTGACTGCGATATGTCTTTGATAGAAAAGCCTCTGAATGGGAAACGATTTCCTTGGCTTTGTGCCGCAAAAATCGATATTAATGCCATTAGCAACATCCTATGAGCACTCAAAAATAAAAGAATACTAAACAAATCCGCCGGAATCAAGGGAGAGCTGTGTTTCTGTATACATACTAATTTAATTGTGAGGAGTAAAGTTGGGTTCATAGCTTTGCATTAATAAAACTTTCGATTGGACGCCAACAATTGCCAAATAAAAAGTTAACTTTTGAATTTAACAAGTTTGTTAAGAGCAAAATCGCAAAGATAAAAAGCAAGCACTTGGTTCAAATTGTGACAATTAAGGAAAGAAACACAATCGAACTATTCCTTAAACATAACGAGTGTCAAAGTGTGAATAGCAAACAATGACCAGCTTCAGGCAGGCAGCTGTCAATTGCAGCTGCAACGATATTCTGCAACAATGGCAACACAAAGAAAACCTGGCACTCGGTCAATGGCAATTGCAGCTGCCGCACAGAAGTGCCACAGGGTAAACTAAATCGAAATGCTTTAAATGAGTTTGACTGCATCGATTTAATTAATACTTTTTGCCTGTGCAATTTAAATAATTAATGAATGCATTTTAACCGTGTGATTTGTTTGTTAACTTGCAGCTGACATTAAGCTGCTGGCACGTAAACTCTCCCACTTTGATCCTTTGACCCTGAAGGTTCCGCTGAAGGATGTCGTTTGCTATTTATCACTGCTCGAGGCAGGGCGGCCTGAGGACAAGCTCGAATGTAAGTTAAAATGAACCGCGGTTGTTCCAAGTCCTGCACCTGACCTTAGCTCATTAATTCATTCGCTCTCTATCTCTCTCACACACACACACTCTCTCTCCCTCTCTCTCTCTGTCGTCCATTCAGTCATGTTCCGGCTGTATGATACTGATAGTAATGGAGTACTGGACACTGCTGAAATGGATGCCATTGTTAATCAGATGATGGCCGTTGCCGAATATCTTGGTTGGGATGTCAGTGAGCTACGTCCGGTAAGTGTTTAATTGCAAAGGATTCCCACACACACACACACACACGCACACATGCAGACATGCACACTTATGAAAAGCACAATTTAAGCAGTGTACATTTAAAAATAATTACTGCAATCAGGAACAGAGAATTCAGCTTATTAAAGCAGGCACACACAATCAACCAATAATCAATCGCTCAGAAAACTCGGACAGAAACTTTTTCAATTACTTACGAGCATTCGTAACCGAGGCTAACGAAAAGCACTCGAAATTAATTTCATTGTATTGTTTTGCGATACAAGTTCTCAGCTGGCATTCATTTCGGCCACACGCCGTATACCAACCAGCCAACTTAAGAAACTTAATAGTTTGGACAACAAGCCATGGCAACAACAAGTGGACTAACCTGAATCGATTGTCCGACTCAAATATACTCGTACCTCAACTGTGCCCGGCTTAGACCTGTATCTATGGCATTCATATTTGTTGAGTTCAATACAATCTTTACTCCCTTGGGTACTTCAATAGATATTCGTTATTCAAGTTCACTTTGTATGAGGGTGCATAGGGAAAAGAAAATACGAAAATTCTTAAGGTTATCGCTCAACTCATCAAACGACCACAAAAAATAAAGGGCAAGGACAAAAATGTTCTCAACCACATGGTGACTACAAATAAACTCAAAGCGTCGGAAAACTCAATTAACAAAATACCCTTGGCCAGTGTCGAAACTATGACAACGATGATTCCAGCAATGTTTATGCGTTGGCTCGTTAAGATTGGATGGCGTTTGGTGTTGGAGCACATTCATTTCAATAGCCATGAAGCGCTTATGACACAGCTACAAAGCCCACGAAAGCCACATAATTTAAATTCTAAGCATATACAAAAATTTTGTAATCAAAAATTCTTGCGCCCTTTTTGTTTTGCGAAATGGAATCAAGTATGAATTTCCTTATCGAGAGTGCTCGATTATTATTTACCCTGTAGATATTTTAAAGGGATCCTTGAGTAATATTAGGCTCCAGTTTCAAATTGAAGAAAAATAAGTAAGAATGCTCTAGTTGATAGTGCTCAAATAGCAGATACTCTACATTCATTTGTACTTCCTTTATGCGTGCACTTGTTAAAGCTTTAAGATCAAGATATGAACCAAATATGGGTTGATTTAGGTATCTCGAGAATAACAAACAGACAGACATATATACATTATTATTGAGTCCGAGCTGCTTTCTTCTGCGTTACGGATATACTTACATATATCTGCATAATTATATGAAACCCTTTCTAACCATTCATGATTGGTACAGGATATGAAAATTGACTCAAAGTCAGTTCAAACAGAAATTATAAAAGCAAATAATGAGTTGGACAATTCTGAAATTCATTTCCGGTTAAAACATAAAGGTCTACAAACCAAAAGGGATCTGGGAATTTTACAGAAACTTGTGTATAATAATAACTTAAAGTTATCAAAGTTTACCACTCGATGAAAGCAACAGGACGTGAAATTGATTGGAGCCGGAAATTGTATATTTCTTAGCGCAGCCAGATGATTCTAGGAAAAGAATGCCATGATATGAGAGGGAAGCCAAGCAAATTAGATTATAAAGAATGTAGTGGGACTAAGGGAATTTCCAACGAAATTTTCAACCAAAAATACAATGATGCAGTGCAATTGAAAAACTGGATTTTAAATCGATTGAAGTCTTACGCCGCATTGCACAATCAATTATTGGATCAAGTGAGGTGTAACTGCACTTAAGCTGACTGCAAACTCAATGCAATCTAGCACAAAATAAAAATCAGTTGCATCGCATTTTAGCTTAGAATTTCATTATGACAATATCTCTGCTCATTGCAAAGGAACATTTTTTGGCTTACACAATTTTCAAGCCGGCAATCCAATAAAGGTTGCCTGCGAACTTTCCATACATCTAACTACTGATGCAGTATCAACGTCAAAAAGCACTTGTGGGTAATATTAAGTTTATTTTGTGGCGGACGCAGTACGTCTATCAGGAAATCGCATAGAGTGAGCCAGCCACACGGCAGCATTTTTCACAACCACTCTGTGGATTTTCTTCATTTTTTTTACTTACAGATACTGCAAGATATGATGGTTGAAATTGACTATGACGCCGATGGCACAGTGTCCTTAGATGAGTGGCAACGTGGTGGCATGACAACCATACCGCTCCTCGTCCTCCTAGGTGAGTGCGAGCCAAATGGCTGTGAAGCTTTCAGTTCCTGGTTTTTCTGACTGCCAGCATTGGCTGCTTTGATAATCAAGTAATTCGCAAAGGTTCTCAGCCAAAAAAAAAATAGATAAAAAGAAACCGAAGAGAGAAAAAAAAGGAAAAGTAAGTGAAACGTGGCCATTAAGTGCATCTTTGCTCTCTGCACTTACACTCAAGTGGCCAGCTGCGTGTTTTATGCCAAATCCAATGAAATAACAATTAGGTCTCCATTCACTGCAGGCGTTGATAGCACCACTCTCAAGGAGGATGGTATCCATGTGTGGCGCTTGAAGCACTTCAGCAAACCGGCGTACTGCAATCTCTGCCTCAACATGTTAGTCGGCCTTGGCAAGAAAGGACTCTGCTGTGTCCGTAAGTATAACGTATAGATTTGAATTTAAATAAATGGCAATCAAATATTTAATATTTGAATTTTGATATATTGCTTTTGATTCGATGTTTTATTCATTTCTCAAAAGACATTTACATTTGTAGAAGCCATAATAAAATTGGGCAAACATTTCTATATATTTGAAGCAAGAATGACCAAAATGCTTTCAATTGCGTTGCATGTTTGTTCTCATTTATGATTAGTTTGCAAGTACACGGTGCACGAGCGATGCGTGCAACATGCGCCCGCCTCATGCATCACCACCTATGTGAAATCGAAAAAGCCCAAAAGCGGCGCAGATCTGTTGCATCATTGGGTCGAGGGCAATTGCTACGGACGCTGCTCCAAGTGCCGCAAACGCATTAAGGCTTACCACGGCATAACTGGTCTGACCTGTCGCTGGTGTCACATGATGGTAAGTATTCATTTCACACATCTCTGAAAGCGATTTTCAATCATTTCAACGTTCGCATACATTGACTGACATGTGTTTTAAAATCTGTCGAACTCAATAAAAATTGCATTTCGCATTTTGAACCTGCTTGCAGAAGCTTAATATAAATGAAAATAACATGGAATCCTGACATTGTCACCCTGACAACAAGTGTAGCTGGAATTTTAATACTTTATTTTATTTAACAAGACAGCTGCCGACAAACAGATTGGATAGAGGAGAAGTAGAAGGAGAAGGAGAAATTTCCTGTTTCGCACCGGGACATTCCAATGTGCACAAGCTTGAAATCTTGCAATACGCAGAACTGAATGAATTATTTTGATCAACTGAACAACAGAACTGAACATTTTGCAGATTTGTCATGCTTGTTTTGGCCATGTCTGAAAATTGTTCAACTGATGTGATTTAAACTAGTGCAGCTCATGCAGGTTGTGTGCACAAATGCAAAGGTTATTTTGTTGTGTCGTCTCCGTTCTCAAGTTTGGCTTCGTTAGTGCTTCAAAATTGCCACAACTCAAAGAAATTATGCTGCTGCATGCCACAGCGCCCCGAGCTGTGCCACTTTGCTCCACCAAAATCACAAGAAACCACCAACACCATCACTCCAACCTCTATTTCTGTTTGAAGATTTGTTTCGTGCTGGAGGCAATACCAACTTTATCTAACGACTTTGACAAGAACAGTAGTCAAGGTAATGCCACATTTGTTATCTCAACAGCAACAAGCAGCAGAGAAACAACACGAACAACAATGCAACAAAAAGACTTTCCACTCGGCTGCGACAAACTGTATTTTATGATATTTTGCAAGCAAAACGTTGCAAGAATCAACAACTAGCTGAATATTGTAAGATTTGACAGCGCATTTGTCTTCTGTTATGTAAATATATTTGCATTTCTACTTTGAGTGGTGCAACATTCAGAAATTGATCAGAATTTTTTAAACAATTTGAATAGAAACGGTTTAGTAGAAATAAATGTATATTTGGCCTACATATTTAATTGCTTACTTAATATTTAATGTCATCAGCTTAATGAATCTCGTAATTAACTTAGTTGCCTAATTTTTTCAAAGCTCTATCATCGATAGCTTATCTCATATTTATATATATATATATATATATATATATATATATGTACATACATCGCTGGCTTTTAAAATAATTCAAGTGAAAAAATTCGCACTTAAATCTCATTTAAGCGTAAATTAACATTTTGGGAGAGGCGCTAACAAACTTTTAATCGGATTCATTAAAGCGAAATGAGCATTTTAGCAGGCGTGCAGAGTGTTCCTTCGGTCCAGGCCCAGGCCCTTCGTAAGTGGTTTCTTTTTTCGGCCTAGAGTAAATTCGAGTGTAAATGAAATTTAAGTCCGCTAAGATTTTATGAGCTAGATTTAATTTTTGTGGTTGTTTCGTTCTTACAGTTAATTCGATACAAAATCTCTCTGTATACATACATATATTTCTCTGTCGCTCTATACTAATGCCATCTCTGTTTTTCTTTAGCTACATAATCGCTGCGCCTCATCGGTGAAGAAGGAGTGCACACTGGGTGAATATGCCGGACTTATTGTGCCACCCACAGCAATCTGCCCAGCTGTCCTGGATCGCCAGCGTTCGGTTAATCAGACCTACAAAGTGAGTGGATCTGTTCACAAGTTTTGATTAAAGCGCTTCGCAAATACCCAACAAAATTAATTGGCAATTGTACTAATCCATTCACTCTCGATACGCACGCCGCTTGCTGTACTTGTTCACTTTGCTAACAACCCAATCAACCCATTCAACACATTGTCCACACCAAAATTGTACCCCTTTTGCTGCACACGCATCAATCAATCACCGTGCAACACGAATACCTTGAATAGAAATCACAAATGCATCATCATCAGCAGGCAACACATTTCCAAATCACGCTGCCGGATGAGCTGAGCTGTCCGCTGCTGGTGTTTGTCAATCCGAAGAGTGGCGGGCGACAGGGCGATCGCATCCTGCGCAAGTTCCAGTACATGCTCAATCCAAGGCAGGTCTACGACTTGTCCAAAGGTGGACCCAAAGAAGGTGCGACATTAAATGCAAATCGCGTGGCAAGTCACTTCAATTATGAGCTTTTCTTTTTACTTTTGGTTAGGACTTACGCTCTTTAAGGACCTGCCCAACTTCAAAGTAATCTGTTGCGGTGGCGACGGCACAGTCGGCTGGGTGCTCGAGGCAATGGGTAAGCAAAAACAGCAGCAGCACCCTCATCAGCCACGTGTGTGAGTAAATTATAACACCCACAAACACCCACAGACTCCATCGAGCTGGCCACACAGCCTGCCATTGGGGTGATACCCCTAGGAACTGGCAACGACTTGGCCCGCTGCCTGCGCTGGGGCGGCGGCTATGAGGGTGAAAATATACCCAAGTTAATGGATAAGATAAAGCGTGCCTCAACCGTAATGCTGGATCGATGGAGCTTCGAGGTGACCAACAGTCTGCCAACCGTCGAGGAGCTGCGGCCAAAGGTGAGCGATCACACCTCTGTCGGTATGTCTATTAAAATGCAGTCAAATAAGGGTGTCGATAAACTTTGGCGCTGTTAACTTAAACGACATAAGAAAATCCATCCATTTGAGTTTCTGGCAACAGTTGTGCAACAAAACTTTGCAACGGCCAACAACAAGGCACTATTGGGGAAAACCCAATTTTCTTCTACAGTTTTACAGTTTGCAGTTTGAACACGTCTGCGGTTTCTGGGCAAAAAAGCCCTTTGGGCGTTTCAGGCAGTTGGGTGCAACCAAAAACCGATTACACAAACTAATTTACTCTGTTGCCACATGTTTCGGGCTCGTGGCCAATTGCAAACTTCTATAGCCATAAACTAACAGTGTGTTCCATCTGTGTGTGTTTGTTCGACTATTTGCAGGTAACTTTGCACTCAAACATGCAAAAGGTGATTGAGTTGTCGCAGAGCGTTGTAGTCGACAAATCGCTGATCGAAAGGTTCGAAGAAATTCAACGACAAAATCTGATGAGCAGCAGCTGCAGCACAGACAACATGTCAAATGTGAACCAGGCGCCAACTACTTCGGCATCCGACACCTCGATTATGATGGCAACGGAATACGCTCAGGATACAAGGACAACGACGACGACGTCAACAATGGCCGGTGGAGAGGTGGGACAACAGCAGGTGGGAGCTGACAGTGGCACACGCACCACAACCACCAAGAGCATTTCAATGTCAACATTCGAAACGAGGCGCCTGCAGAAAACATTGACAGCCGCAATAAGCAGCAGCAGCAGCAGCAGCAACACAATAAGCTCAAGTGGCAGTGCCGCAGGCAGCCTCAACACCAACCTGTCGCAAAAATGCCAGCCACAGCCACAACAAGAGCAGTTGGGAAATGCAGAGATGCCATCCCTAACCCGAACAGATGAAACAGAAAAACAATCGCTGGAAACACTGCTCGTGCTGCACAAACAACATCAGAAAAAGTTAGCAGAGGAAGCTGCTGCCTCTTCGGAGTCGGCAACGGATGCTGCCACATTTGAGAGTAATGAAAACGATCATAATAATAGTCGGTGCAACGTTGTTAAACAGCAAATTACATTGTCATTGGATTTGTCGGACAAGTGCACGACCAACAGCCCCAACAATAACAACAATCAAGAGCAACAGAACAGTCAACGTAAAGTGGCCAGCACGCCAAACACACCCATCACACCCATCGCACCCACAACACCATCACCAGCAGTGGCAGCAGCACCAGGAACACCCACAACCACAGAGGCACCAGTGGCAATCAGTGCAACGCATTGCGGCAGCAGCAGCAACATTCCACAGAAGGCAATCAAAGTGCAATCGGACAAGGACTGCATCGTGCCCTATAACATTATCAACAATTACTTCTCCGTCGGCGTGGTGAGTACTCAGCTCAAGCTTGTTTTCTTACTGTAAATCACTTAACCACTGAGCAAAATATATATTTGACTGGCTGATGCAATGTCCTGTTGTCGTCTCAGCCTCACAGTGTCCTGTTGTGACCAGCTCAATAGAAACAACACCTAATCGAATTTTTAGCCTGAATCTTGGTTCTTCGTCTTGTTTCCAATTTAACTAAAATATATTCCTATTTAGAGTACTTAGCATGAGTACATAGTTTCAATTAAGATCCTGATGCATTTTTAATATATTTTTATAATTTATAATTTAGTTATACATCGGCTAACATATGTGCTGGCATCATAAATATATGTTGCAAACAGAATTTTTAATACTGCACTAATCTCTGCTCAATGGAAAACTAAGGGAAACCGTTTCGACAGCAAATAAATAATAAGAACACTGAATGACAGGCGGGTTTGCTCAAGTAAAGTGATTCAGGATATTATTATAATGCTTTCTACTCAATCATTTATATGGATATCCATATATTCAGTGAATCACTTGTGCAGCATTTCTGCAATAGTGGCGCATATTTCGTTCGGGAATTCGGCAAGCTGAAACCTGACTTGCCCCGCAAAATGAAAAGTTGAAAAGGCGCAGCTCTTTCTAATGCAAATTCCTCTCGAATTGCATTGAATAAATTCAGAAAATCAAATAGACGAAAATAAACGAAAACCGACTCTAGCAAATGACGCTGCAATGGACAAGGATGCAAATTTTATAGAACTGCTATTCAATACGAGATATGAGATATCCTGTGGTCGAAGCCAGTGGCACGTAGCATTCAAAAAACATGCACCATTTTTTGAATAAATTGCAAGTGCATTTCGCAATTGCGAAAGTGTTGAACAAACAAATGCGATGTGGCCAATTTTACTGGACACACACAGACGCACACCCACGCGAAAACAAAACAACAACAGAAATAGCTGACGAGCTGGGCAGACAACCAACCGAGGCCGATGATCATTTGCATCTTTGATGCAACGCTGAAATTCAGGCTCACACAGCCATCATTAGCAGCAGTTGGATTCAAAGGACTCCAATCCAATTTGAACGCAATAACACGAGCAAAAGTTTCAAATGTAAGTGGATAGAATCCTTTGGGAGGACATTCATTTCAGACGCCTAGCTGAGATCATTATCTCCATTCGATTTGCTGACTATGCTGAATATGCGCTATTTAAATTAATGAGTTAGACTTGGGTTATGTGCCTCTTTGGCTGTCACTGCAGCTCAGCTGGAGACTGGTGACTAATTAGTAATTACTATTGCATGCCACATGCCCGCCAAAAGGCCAAGGGAAACATATTGCGCTCCAGGGACAACTTGACTTGACTGTGCACGCCCAAAACACACTCCACATAAACACATAGGATAATAAATTCTAATTCCAGGGAGGAATGCGAATTCAGTAACTTTGAAACTTTTATTTTGGGTAAAGGCTTTTGAATAATTTAACTAGATACAGAGCGAAAGATAGTAGCAGAAATCAAAGACACTTTTGCTACTACGTGCGACTAAGTAGCTGGCAAGGATTTAATGCGGCAATAAAGAAAGTTTAAGTGGCAAATTTACAGGCAGCCACAAGATGTGAAAAGTAATACCAAATAAACGAGGCGAAAAGCAGAAAAGCAGAAACGCAGAGAAACTGAAAAGAATGGCAACTACTAAAACGGATATGTTGTACAAATCAGCAAGGCGCAACTTGAATCGTGTCCTGCGTCTAATCAAAATAAAAACACGCCCAATGGGGACAACAACTTGGCAGGACCTGCGATAGTGCTTACTGATTCTATTTGCTTTAATATATATAAATGTATATACACATACATGGACATGTACATATATATATATATATATATATGTGTGTACTTTGTAATGCTGCTCCATTTGTCAAGTGCGGCTAAAGTTGAAATCCTTTTTGTGCAAACGTTTTGCACTCTCTCCCTACCACCTTGCCCACCCTTAATTGAATGTCAGCCTAAACGCAGTGAGCACACACACACACATAAGCACACACAACTGCAAGATTAAGATCCACAAAATCCTTGCTAAAATAAAAATATTGCTTCAGCAAGAAGGCTCCACACAATTTAGAGTCGGTTGCCTTGTGTGTCTTTATCTCTATATGTATCTTAGTGTGTGTGTGTCGTAGTGTGTGTGTCGTAGTATGTGTGTCGTAATGTGTGTGTCATAGTGTTTATGCGTGTGCTTGTGCGTCTGTCGGGTTAAGGGTGTTAGTTTATTTATGACCTGTTGTGCGTCTGTTTTGAACTGTAGGCGTTTACAGACAAACTGTCAACGATTTTGATCTTACAGAAACACCTTTGAAAGGTAGACCATAGCCAAAAATATCAGAGAATGGATTAAGGAACCTCATTTTGATTGTGTAGCTATTTATGGTTATACATTTTGCATTGCTGTAGTTAACTGCCAGAACACGTGGTATGCTTAACTTACTGTCCTTCAATTAGTTTGCTTTGATTTCCCAACAATTACAGGGTATATCGTTGTCTATTGTAGAATTTACTAGTATGTGTTGTTGTTGTTTGTTTTTGTTGTTGCAGAGATTTCACATGTCAGTCTTCTTGGCTCCACTTCCTTCTGAAACCCATTTAGCACTCATCTTTGTCATGTGGATGTTGGCTCCGAGTACATCGCACAAGGAGTCCCAAACGTGCTACAAGCAACTTGTCATATACGTTTCCATATGTTATATATATATATATAAATACGTGTGATATGGTAGCTTTGCTCGTTGTTGGTCGATGAGGGGGTAAGGGAAACAAGGTAATGCGCCATGGCAAGGTATTTCACACTGACGCTTTGGTTTAACGTCAACAATTGACGTTAAGCGCGAACTTGTGCGTTGCTGATGAGAGTGCCAACGAAATGCTATAGGATCAGAAGCAGGAGGAGTGGAAGGGGAAGGGGGGGAGTCGCGGGAGTCATTGACTCAATGGGTAAACATGTAATTGTGTGCGTTGCGATTTTTGCCCGGAATTGCCTTAACTCAATCTCAAATATCAGAAAATGAAAAGCCTGGTCTTACGTATCTTTTATGGCATTCAATGTGCGTTTTATGCGCTCTCAGATAAAGCTGTCCTCTGACTTTATGACCTTAAGGTGTTGTCTTATATGGCCGAAACATTTGGTTAACAAATTGACTGGCCCACATGCCCTGACAGAGTAGCAGCTAATTTCACGTTTCGCATCGGCATCACCAGAAGCATAAACTTAAAGTGAGATGCCACTTGGGCACGAGCAAACTAATTAAAAGTTTTGTCAACATTTTAGCTACCTGCCTCGCACTCTGTTTGATTATTCAATTTGCGCTCCAGCGATAATTAATCTTATTTACTTAGTAAAAGCAACAGCCACAAATGAAAAGACCGCAAGGAAAATGATGAAGTGGCTACCAAACCAGAGCCATTCATGCCACTCACACTTCTCATAGCTACCAGTTCGCCATGGTTACTTTCTGTTTGCTCACATGCATAATAAATGTGTCTACATATATGTGCAACATGTCGCACGACGTCAAGCAATCTGGGCCAATCCCCAATCACCCGCTCCATCCCTATTACTTTCAACTAGCAGGCAATCTCAGGTATTCAAGCCCCCCTTGAATATGCTAAAATTAAAATTCTGCCAACTTCGTGCTTTGTATGCCGCGGATGCTTTAATAAGCGCGTGATTCGCAAGGATTATGTGGCAAACCTTGAATGCACATAACTAAGGACCTTCCACTGTATAATTAAATATATGTAGATATTCAAAATTGTTCAATATTTAGTAATATATATTTTGTTACGTGACTAAAAATACAATTCGATTTAAGCCAAATCTGATTATCATTTGTATTACAGGATGCTGCGATTTGTGTCAAGTTTCATTTGGAGCGCGAGAAAAATCCGCATAAGTTCAACAGTCGCATGAAAAATAAGCTTTGGTATTTCGAATATGCAACTTCAGAGACATTTGCCGCATCCTGTAAGAATCTGCACGAGCACATCGAGATTGTGGTGAGTGTCCAATTGAGTTGGACAATATGCAAGAAAACATTAAAGCCTTCAAACCTTCGCGTTCATTTCTCAGTGCGATGGCGTTGCCTTGGACCTGGCCAATGGGCCACATTTACAGGGCGTGGCTCTGCTCAATATACCCTACACACATGGCGGCTCCAATCTATGGGGCGAGCACTTGTCCCAGAAACGCATACGCAAAAGTGCCGGGCCTTTTGGCAAGAGCAAGAAACTCAAGTCCAGCGACAAGGAGTTCTCAGCCACCAGCTTCACATCCGTGGATCTCTCAGTGGCCATACAGGGTAAGTGACACATGTAATCTATTATCCAAGGACTAATTGAGAATTATGATATTTGAAGATTTTGGTGATCGTCTGATCGAGGTTATTGGCTTGGAGAATTGCCTGCACATGGGTCAGGTGCGAACCGGACTACGCGCCTCGGGTCGTCGTTTGGCCCAGTGCTGCGAGGTCATCATTAAAACCAAAAAAACATTTCCTATGCAAATCGATGGCGAGCCTTGGATGCAAATGCCCTGCACGGTAAGACTAAAAACGATCCTTGATTCCAGTCAGACCTTTACATACTCTGATGATACACATTTCAGATAAAGGTAACTCACAAGAATCAAGTTCCTATGCTGATGGCACCACGCTCGGAAAAGGGACGCGGATTTTTTAATATGCTATGCAGCTGATTCAGGCGCAGCGCATCGAGCGACTTCATCGGCCGGCGACAGGCCGCTGAATCAGCCGATGAGCTGGAAGATGATTATCGTATTATGACCAGAAGCACCACCGTCCATAATTTACCTTAGCAAGCCAAATAGCTTTAAACCGTTTACCCCAACTGGCTTGCAAACGGTTCACCTAGTCAAAGATGTCCGCTTAAGCCAAATACATATATTTTAGTTGAGTGAATTAAGTGAGTTTAGAGCTTTTCAAATAATTTTGAGGTTTATAATATATACATATATATAATCAAATGACTTGTACGACAAGTACTCCAAATGTCATATGCATTCCAGATGGTTTAGTTAGCTGTATATATGCCCAGCAATTCTGTATATATACATACAGTATAACTTAAGATATGAATTCAAAATCTCAGAATTTTGTATATGCGCATCAGTGTTAACCATGTGAAAGCTTTAGATGTACTGTAGAGATTGGTACATGTATTTATTAGATATTGTAAGATCACACATACACACACACACACACACACACTTAGCGAAAACTTGTCCAATAATGCAACTAAAATGAGACCAAACATTGTAGTGCGAACTTTAGAAAATAGTGCACAAATAAATATATATATATATATATATATTTACATTTACATAGTATTTACAATTATATCCGTCGTAATTAGTGCTGTGTGATATCAGATGAGCAGATTTTTTTTTTTTTTTTGGTTTCTAATGAAAACAACTTAATTTTTATATAGTTCCTACATAGTGATACATATCATTGGCAACATTTAATTTTGACCCAAATTTGTGTGTAAATTTGATTGAACTTTTTTTTTTTTGTGTATAAGTATTTGCTAACACGCAGCACTATGCAAACTATGAAGATTCAAATATATGTTATGTATATTCAAATGTATATTATATATGCTGTTTATTTTATATATATTGTAAATAGAACAATGTAAATTGATATACACAATATCAATGAAATGGTGAAGCTTTAAAAGAATTTTGATATAAAAATACAACAAATTAGATACAAAGAAAGAACAAATGCTATAGCTTTAAACCAAGTAAGGCATGTATATTTGATATAGTTCCATATAGGTATGTTTATGCACATATACCACGTAGGTACTTGCCACAGTAATACTCAAACCAATATAACATCTATATATACACCAATAAATTATTGTAAAATTTAAACTCCAAATAACAAGAATCGAATGAATATCGAAATCGAATCCTTTAGGACTAAATATATTTGGATTCTCATCGGATTGGGTATAATACTGAGAAACAATATTTAACTTATGTTCACCAATTAAATATTACCTGAAGCTATATAGTACTTGCAATGATATACACACAAATGTATGGAAGTTTCAAAAGTTCTTAGCGGAAATCTATGTAATACATCAGATGATATAAAAACGATATTAAATCATTCCTTGTAGGCATACATGTGTGCTGTAAACGAATCTAACACTGTAGTAAATTATATTTAATATGTATATATAATATTAATCCAATACATAATGTATACACAGAGTACCTACTTATTTACTTTTAACTCAAAAAGCATGGTTAGTCATTTTTGAAAATACTCAGTTGTTGTATTTGTTGTTGCCACATTTCAAATGTGGATATCAAGCACAGAACATCGTTTTTGAACATTGTGTAGCTTTATGTTGGTGTAGATCAGATCAGCAACATTTACTGGATTCAACGAAACTCAACACTTAAAAACTTTTTACATTCAAAACCTAAATATTTAAATGTTTAAATGCCAACACTGTAGATGTTCTGTATGTCAACACATACAAAGTATGTATGTATGTATGTGTAGAGGTGTTTTGCATATATAAGTGCATATTATTATATATGAACGTACATTTTCGGTTCGATTACAAAGCAAGCAAAAATATACACAAAACATATGAATCTATATAATTTTTGAATATAACATTTTCGATGCAACTCCTCTCGCCCACAAAACTGTATTCATTTCCAACCGGTGATGATAACTTTCTTGTGTCTGGGCGTTGGGATGCAAATGCCACACAGTAGCCAGTTAACATTAATTATAAATGAGAAATGTACTATTAGGGACAAGTAAGCCAACTAAATAAATACATCAAATGTAATTACAATTTATGCAATAAGATAATTAACTATGTACAGTGTAGATCAGAAAAATATAAGCGATTAACTAGAGACTTAAATGTATTTATTTACAGCAATGAAGTCAAAATAATAAACTTTATTTAGTGTAGCAGTATAAAGCAAATATATAAATTATTATAACGAATTAGAAAACGATATGATAATTATTTTCTTGAAAGTATACTTACTAACAAAATTTAAAAAAAATATATAAAGGAAAAACACTCATAATTAAATAGTAAATGCTTTTTAGAATACCAACTGCATTTTGCATGTACGAATACATTTAAATATATATAACTAGGTCGAAATAAATACCCTTGTATGTATATGTATGTATACTTGTAACTTGGTTGTAGTTTTACCGGAGCCATTCGTATACTTGTGTGCCATTTGGTAGCCTTAAGTGCTGTAAATGATATAAATTTGTTCGACGTCCTTATCCTATGAACCAGCTCCGCTTTATATGGTTTGCATACACACACACACACACATACCAAATATGTATAACATAAAAACTAAATTTAATTTTCAATTGTGCCAAGGCTCTTCAAAAATGTAATTGAATAGAAAAAAATATGAAGCATAACCATTTATGTAAACCACGCCTGTAATCACTGTTTAAAGCAACCAATAATAAATACTATCTATCACACATTTTATAAACTAATGCGTTTAGCTTTTTGAACAATTTAAACCATAACTATTTGATAAACTTAATTTAACATTTGGACCGTATAAGCTAATGAAGGTAAGCAAGGTATTTTCGCTCTTCCTTCCAAATTGTGCCAAAATTTCGGAGGTGCGGCAAGGATGCAAAGCCATAAATGGTCGAAACAGCACCGGATGCTCCATTTGGGTCAGCATTTCGTAGAGATCGCTACGCGATGCATCAGGCATGAATAAGCTCCACGTGGCTTCCACATCCAAGAGGCTTCCATCTACAAAGTAGCTATTATTATCGATATGCGAAAGACATAAAAAGTAATTATACCTGATCTATGTGCTTGAAAATAAAGCATTGGAACTTGATAAGACACGCTGTAGACAATGTGATACTCTACATTTATGAGATCATTGCTCGTTTTACACTTGATCTTTTGCGAATATCTGAGAAAGCTGTTGGGCTCTTGGTCGTCCTGAAGAAAACAAATTTGTATTAAATGCGAAAAGAACTTTTTGCGGCACTCACTTTTTCAAAGAACTCCCAGTTATCGTTCAACTCGTGTGACTTGTCCAGAAACTGTTTGGCTTCGCTCAGGAACTCTGGCCAGGTCAGCGTTGTGTGCGCCTGTGTGTCGCTCATGTTGTCTGAAAAGGAATGAAAATTACTTGAAGCAATTTACTAATTATAAACTTAAGAAACACAAGAAACACATACATTTGGTAAAGATAAACACAAGTTTAGTTGTTTTGCATAGCAAGCACACACATAATAATGTCTCATATATTTTATACATAATCGACAAATCGAAACTTTTTACATTTTAAAGCTCATCAAGTTGAGTACTTAAGATAACACATAATTAACTTTACTACAAAGCAGTCCACGGAAACAGAATGCAGCGCTTAAAACTTATGACTAAATGCCTCCTTTAAGTTTTGCGTGGCTCCCCATCTAATGCGGTCACCTGGATATTTTCATTGCGGCGAACTTGCACCACGGTTACAGTGCCAGCGTTGTCATCAAACTTGCACGTAACCGTCACCTCGCTAAGCTGGAAAGTGAATATTTGAGAGCCGTATTTTGTGCGCAGATATACGGAACGTGGATCCGCCTCCAATATTTCGACAATGCATTGCTTCTGCACCTGCAGCTCCTGCAGCTGAGTCTCAGCGTGCTCATTGAAAAAAACGCTTAAACGGTGACTGGCCACCACCCAGTTGGGTACACGCACTGCGCTGGGCAACGGTGGCGATGGTGCTGCCTGCATGCTATTGCCACTTAATGCATCTACATTTATGTTACCAGCTGTGTAGCCGGCGGCGCCATATAATTCCAGATCGGATTCTTCGCCATCGGGCTCCTGTCGCGAATCATAAAAGTCAACGCTGTTCTCATTTGGAACAATGGAAGTGCGATCTAGATGTGGATTGAAAGCAAACTCACAATGATAAGCTAAATATATAAATGCTCAACATGCCTGAGTCCATGCTTAACACTGGTGCATCATAATAGGGTATATACGGTTTTATATCCAGCAGAGGCGTTCCATCTACCATATCGGTGCCATAGAAGCTTATAGTGGCGCCGTCAATCTTCTCTATTTCCACCAGCGATAGCCCAACCGGGCAAGGTCGATGCGGTGAGCGTGTGGAGAACACTCCAATGCGTTCACCACCCAAACGTGGAGGCGCTACTTTTGCCTTGGGGTGCGCATTGTTCCGATGGAAATGATAGATGAGCCACATGTGCGAGAAGTCAGCAAGACCCTCCAGTGAGTGTTCCGGATTAGTAAAGACGCCATCATTCAGCTGTATGATGCTGCGGAGTCGACTACCAACGCTCGATTGGCGCGGCACGGCACGCTTCTCGGGGAAGCCGCTGCGTATTATGCCAATGGGTTTGAAATGGGCCACATCATTACAACCGTTGACGTTGATATCATTGCTGGTTGTCTAGGGTTAATAGAACGTTAAAAATTGTGTTCTGTGTTTGGCTACTCACCTGCAACGCACCTGCAAGAGCAGCGTTTCCGATTTGTCCTTGCCCTTGACGGTTCTGTTGGCGCAACCTTCGCAGCGAAAATCCTGCAGCAACCGGTTTATTGTTTCAATGTCCTTGCGCTGCACATGCTGCAAGTTGCGCACTTGCTGTCTGCACATGTAATCGAATTCAAGGTATTCATAAACAACTTTGAACTTGAACTTCAGCAATATCAAGGATTATATTGTACCTCAAGTTGTTAATCTCGTTCCGCGCAATTGTTAATTGATTTTTCAAATCATCCTCATGCATGTTCGCAATACAACACCGTTGAACCGAATATATGCATATACCTCAGTTAACACTTAAACATTCGGCTTAATATTATTTGTATTTAGTTACTTTGCCGTATATTTACCTGTTCGTTTTGGGCATGCCATTCACTTCAGCGCAAATGTATCGCCAGCCATTTATTTACTATTGCCATTCACGCAGAACCAAAGCGATAACAAACCAATTATCGACTCAGTAAAACGATATTTTTAGCCATCCCTCGTCAACAATGACTTTATAAATTTCGATCAAATCAAAAATCAAGCACAGTTCAGCTAGTTGTGAATTTCATATTAAAGAAAGTATGTGAGTATTTCGAGAAAAAATTTAGGAAATTATATACTACAACGAGTATTGTTATCGCCAGCTTAATCAACAAATAAACAACATGTCTCGTGGAAGTTCAGCCGGTTTCGATAGACACATTACAATTTTTTCGCCCGAGGGACGCCTCTACCAAGTGGGTAAGTAATTGTTTAAATTATGCATTTTCCATTATATGTTTTGTAATATTTATTATTAACTTGATGTATTCATAAACGCATAGAATATGCGTTTAAGGCCATCACTCAGGAGAACATCACCTCTGTGGCTCTAAAGAGCGGCGACTGTGCCGTTGTAGCCACCCAGAAGAAGGTGACGGAGAAGAATATTGTGCCAGAGACTGTGACACACTTGTTCGGCATCACCAAGGAAATTGGTTGCGTTATGACGGGACGCATTGGTAATTTTAATTTAATAGCTTGCCCAGGCACCAGTGGGTTTTACTAAAATGAACTCTTATTTTCGCAGCGGACTCGCGCTCGCAGGTGCAAAAGGCACGCTACGAAGCCGCCAATTTTCGTTACAAGTACGGATACGAGATGCCCGTCGATGTGCTCTGCCGCCGCATTGCCGACATCAATCAGGTGTACACACAGAATGCTGAGATGCGTCCGTTGGGCTGCAGCATGGTGCTGATTTCTTACGATGATGAGCTCGGGCCGTGTGTCTATAAAACCGATCCGGCCGGCTACTATTGCGGTTTCCGTGCCTGTTCGGTGGGTGCAAAGATGATTGAGGCGAACAGCTATTTGGAGAAGAAGTACAAGAATAATCTGTCCGAGGAGAAGGCCATCCAGTTGGCCATCACTTGTTTGTCGAGCGTGTTGGCCGTTGACTTTAAGCCCAATGGTATCGAAATTGGCGTTGTGAGCAAGTCCAATCCTCAGTTCCGCATTCTCGATGAGAAGGAGATCGAGGAACATTTAACCAAAATCGCTGAGAAGGATTAAGTGCTAAGCGCTTAAATCCATTAAAGTAATTTCAACTATTTTATACAGACCTTTAAATGGAATTGTGGAAAACATAAACCGAAAAAAACAAAAGCAAAACCACTACAATTATTTTCTCAATTATTTCCAAGTGGAATAAGAACATATATAGATATACATATACACTGTTTCATTTTTCTTGCTTCTTGTGCACTTTTCCGCCCCAGCGCATCACGTAGGCGTTAACATCAAACTTCCGCTTGCAGCCCTGATAGTTCATGAAGCGTATTTTGCCAAATATGGCTCGCTCCTTCCAGCCCTGATCGTGAATACCACCAATGGACCACATGCAGCCCACATAGCCATTGGGATCACGACCATCCAGACTGTACTTGTCGTTCAGTAGTATGCAATACTTCAAAGCCAGCTCCGGCGTCGCCGTCCACTCGAGTATCTTCTTGGCCCAATACATTCGCAAAAACCCATGTACTTTGCCCTCCTTTACCAACTGCAGTTGAGCGGAATTCCAAAGATCATCGTATGTACGTGACTGCTCCAATTCCTCCAGGGAATAGCACGGATTGCGCTCATCCGTGCGATGCGTCTGCAGCGTCTGATATGCCCAGTCATACAGACCCTTCAAGCTGTCGTAGTGCTCGTTGTAGTAGCAAAAGTTGTCGGCCAGTTCGCGGCGGACAATGGCCTCCTCGCAAAAGGCATCCGTTGAAGCCTTATGCAATGAGGCATATCGTTGCACTTCCAAAGCACATCGCTGTGCCGATATCTGGCCAAAGTGCAACCAAGGCGAGAGTCCAGAAAGTGCATCGGCTGTGGGATCATTGCGTTTCTCACTGAAATAACGCAAGCGACACGTGCAAAACTCGTAGAGTTGGCGACTACCAGCTGTATAACCGGGCTTGGCCCAATCCACCACATCGACGCTCCGATCGCACGTTAGCTGCGCCTCTGCGGCAGCCCAATCAACGGGTTTATCTTTTTGTCCATTGCCGTGTGGATGTTTGATGACAGGCGGAAACTCGGTCAGATATTCACTTAATTTTGAATTGATCTTGTTGCGGATGGTACGCGCTGCATACTCCTGCTTCTCCGAAGTCACCCAGAGCGGCACAATGTTGTGTGCATCGACTTGGGTGAGTGGCACATTGCGTGGCAAAGCCTTGACCACGTCCGTCACCCACTGGCGAGGCAACCGCAGGGGCGCAAAGTCACAGACCACAGCGCCAATATCCTCGGCAACCACAAAGGCCGGCAGTTTCTCCACAGCTGGACCCAGCAGCAAATTAAAAGAGATATTCAGATCACGACACTGCTGCTCCACCTCCTGCAGGCCGCCCAGCATAAACATATAGTGCCTCAATGTGGCATTTAGAAACTTTGGCACCAGACAGAAGACCACACTCAGTGGCAGCTCCAGTTTGAGTGCCAAACGCTGTGCAAAGAGCAGCGCCCAATTGTCCTGAACGCGAGCATCTCGCGACATCCAATAGACAACGCCGCCCTTGCACTGCTCCTTCACATCAGCTACTTTGCTAAGGACGCGCACCCGCCTCTTCCTGAAGGCAAAGTCATGTACATCGGATGCCGATGAAGCGCGTTTCTCCTGCATGTGACTGATGAACTGCTCAAAGTTGTTGTAGCTTGGCTTAGACTTTTCTGAGGGAGATTTGACTTGAACTATTTCCTCATCATCGCTGCTGCTTTCATCTTTTTTCGATTTTTTTTTGGCAGCGTTTGCTGCGCTGCTGGTAGCCCTTGTGCGCTTCATTTGCAATCTGAATAAATTACTTATTAGAAAATATATATTTTTATATTTCCCTAAAAGTCAAACACATACTTACACTTTTAATGTTGATCGAAAACCGCCAAACAAAACAAAATACAGACAATGCACAGAGGCGTCAAATCAACGATGACAATGTTGTTAGAAAACAGACCTACAAATGTCAATTTTAGCTTAACAAATATGAAAGTAGATTCTTTTGCATGAATTCATGAAATATGCGTTAATGAAAAGTTAAATAGTCGACTGTCACAAAATTCATCGAAATTTAAACTCATGGATAGTAAATATATTAAAATCTATTTCAGATCTAATACAATTATTTTGTCTTTAAAAGGTGTATTGTTTGCTTGGTGGTATTGCGAAATTCAATTCATTTGATCTGGTCACACCTTTTCGTTACAGTTCAAAATACCGCCAAAAGTTGCGAATGTTGACTGTTGGTTAACAGCCACAAACTGGCTCCAACCAGTAAGAATGCAGCATATTGTTATATGGCTATTGCTGCTGCCATTGATAAGCTAAAGTCGATTTGCCATTGCGCAGGTCCGTTATCTTAGTTGTGTTGTGACGTCAAATCACTTGCAATTTCATTGAGTGCGTATATGTAATTATAGAGCGACACAAAACCATTTTACTGACAGATTTCTAACAGCTCTGCTGAAACTCGAAGGATGTTAAATTCCTTTCGACGCGTAATCGGCAAATTTAAAAACAGACATGAAAATATTTTTGATTTTGTTTTAAGATTTATATATTTACTCAACTGCATACAGGTTTTTAAATAACTCTCTTGATATACAGATATATTCTTCTCCACATATATATATAAATTGTACCATTTAGCAAGTGTTTCAGTTACCAGAAACTTACGCATGATTCTTACTATCTTTGGAAATACGTTTTGCATTACACTCGATCTGCTTGATGATTTTGTTAATAAAGTTTTAAACTGGTATATATACAGCTAGGGAATTTTGTAGTCAGGTTATTAAAATATATATAAAATATTGAATTCGCTTTAAGACTTGCAATTATACTTATTTAAAATATAAATCTAATTAATTTACACTACAATTGTTTCGACTCGAAGCGCAAATGTGAACAAATAAATTACAAAATAATAAACAGAATTATCACAAACAACAACAGCACAGATAGTATGAGGATGGCAGCCCACTGACGCTTATCTGCAATTGTAAAGTTCAAATTGTCATTAATTATTTATAGTTATAACACAGTTGAGTAGATTTCGATATTTACCATTATTCATGTGTAGAACTTTGGCAACTTTCTTCATTGTTGTATCCAGCTTGGATTCGGTTGTGTCAAACTCATTTCCGAAATCATCCAACATGACCGCCTGCTCATCCAATTCGACGCCTATTTGGCGCGAAACAGTCTTAAGGGTGCCAATGGAATCACTTATCATGTCCAGCTGCTCATCCTGACCCTGAATCATGCGCTGCTGCACAGACACCGTCTCGCCCACATAGCGATGGCCAGGACTATCCAAACTACTGCCATTGCCCCCATAATGGCTGGGACTATCAATATCTAGAGTATTCTCCAGCTTCGAATACTTTGTGCCACTGTGTCGTGTTGCGGCTGCGGCTGCTGCTGCTGCGGACATCGTGCCTGCTATGGTATTGGCGACTGACTGTGAGTTTGGGCAATCTACCAGATAAGTGCGATCGTTGTTTAAATGATATTCGTTGCTTTGGTTGTGATTGTGGTTAGGATTGTGACTGAGGTTCAGGCTGTGATTCCTTTCGTTCTCGAGCAGTGGCTGATGTGCGGTTATGTCTTTGTCCCTGTTCCGGTTCAGGCTCATCTTATCCTTCATCTGTTTGACCTCATCGCGAGTGTTGTCGATGAAATGACGCCTGCTGGACAGTTCACGATTATCAATGCGAAACTTTGTCGGATTCTTTTCAACAATGCGTGCTCTATACAAATCGAAAGTTAAGGAAACACAAATGCTGAAAAGCTGGATTGGAAAGAAAGAAATCGAATTGATTTTTCGCAAGCGCATCAGCTGTATTAGTTTAGTGTTTAAAAAGGATATTGATAGTGTCCTCCAGATCCTCAAGGTCCCATTCAATGCTGCGCAATGAATTACGCAGCTCCGTTGTTGTCCATTCAACCTCGGCGCCACCGTCGTCACCGAACTCACGCCAACGCAGATAGAGTCCGCGGGTTTTGTTCAGCGCTTTGAAGACCTCACTACAAAGATAAGTACATATAGAAGAGAGGAAGGGGGTAGTTAGCGAGAGAATTGCATCAGAGTGTGGTACATATTCAAGCGCAACGAGCGCAATAAAGTGCATACTCCTTAACAACAAAAAACGGATCCTCCAGAGACATGACCCACGCTCTGTCACGTATCTACTTCCGTCCAGATGCAATTTTTACACTTTTTCCCAACGGCAACGGCAACTATGAGCACACTTGACTTTTATATTCATAGATTTTTTTATTTCTGCTCTTTGCAGCTCAGCTCCACAGCTCTTGTTGTTACACACAAGTTCACTCACACACACACACACACACACTGAGTGGGTGGCTGTAAGCACCAACCCCACAAATTTTTTTTGGGGGTGCGTTAAGAATGCGTGTTAGAAAATGTTTCACTTTGCGTTGTTATTTATTTGATTATTTTCCGGATATGTGTTGAATTTCGGTTAGCATAAAATTCCCTATTAACTTGATCTAATCTACGGTTACAATTTTTATTAGTGGAAGTTTATTTTTGAAAAGCAAGTTTATTGATTATTGCACTTAGCCATCTTATCTGCTTTTTGTTGAGAGGATTTGATATAGACCGCGCTCGCAGTCAGGCTATTGCGATAGCCAGAAGTAAACTGACGTTATTTTATGCTCAATACCATCGCCATCGCTGGAGCGTTAAAGGAGTCTAAAGGTGAAGGCATTTGTTTATGCCGCTCCAGCGTCTGCGCAGAGCCTCAAAATCAATCGCAACCACGCAATCGAGCATCGAGATAACAGACCCACACCAGCAACAACAGCACGCAAACAAAAACACATTTGTTGATAATATTACTCTTTAAATTGTGAACAATTGGCATTGTGTTCTCCTTCTATAATTCAAATAAATTTAAATATAAGCATGGATGAAGTGTTCTCTCCTTCTCTCTCTCACACTCTCACTCTCACTCTCAGTGTGCGAATATTTTGCTGAGAGAGCAGCAAGTTGCTTGTTGTTTGTGTTTCGCATTTACTATGGCCTGCTGCTGCGTCAATTTCATCGTTTATCAATATTAACTCACCTGCTAAACGTTGCCACCTCATTTAACAAATTTCTATGCACAAACAGTCTGGCTTACACAAATGAATTGTAATTTTAAATTATAATAAAAATATTTTTAGCCTCAGCTGGTCTCTAAGGTGTTCTTGTGCTCACTTTTACATTTAGTGAGCAAGATAACGCAAAATCGAGCAAGGCATCAAATCAGCGCGCTAACGCAAAAAGGAGCTAAATAACGTAAGCAGATGGAATGTGAAAACTTTTTTTTTGTGGTAATTTTAAGCTTAGTAGCTCTGGTCACACAGTTGATTTCGTCCGTTTATCTGTTGTGTACTGCGAGCGTTGCATTTGAATACAGAGTTCATAATAAAGAAAAAATCAAATCAAATCAAAATGCTGCAAAATGATGCGGTTCGCACTCTGCAATATGACAGCGAAATACGAGTGGCCCAAACACCTAGTCCCACCGAACCTCGAGGTAAATAAACTTTATGAAAATAATGCAAATCAAACTATGTTGGAATGAATCATGTCAAGCACTAAATGTTTTTGGTACCTGATAAATATTTCAATAGTATAGGTGTAAACGATGAATATATACAAACAGCACAGGTACACATTATACCTATCTATATCTTATCAGCGGCCGTACTATTGTGCTTTTATGACCGTTTCACCGACGCAATATGAAGTGTCTTTGTTTAGCTTCGATTTGACCAAGTGATCGAAATAAACCAGTTGCTTATCAATACGACTAAGATTCGAAGCACTGCTCATGGTATAAATTCTTTTTTGCAGTTTTTGATTCACAAATCACCATAACTGCCCAGCCGCGTCCAATATCAGGTGATTAACTGCATATTTCTCTTAAGCTTATAATCAATATTAACAGAAACAATAATTTCACAGAGGCTCCGCGCATTCCATTACCAATTTCTACGGTGGCAGGCAGTCGTACTTTTATACCCCTGGCTGGCTACGATTGTCTCGCGGACTTGCCCTCGGTGCACATTGAGCAAACATTCGAGCTAAACGAATGTGCGTAAATGAGATTTGAGATTGTTCCCCTAAATAACCGAATCCCACTTTATTAGCACTCACAGCTGTCTCGTCGGAGAATCGCTATGTGGTGCGTTCGCCGCTTGGTGATGCCATCTTTGCTGCCTCCGAGAGCTCCACAGAGAAGAATCGCATGATTTGGGGCGCCGGTCGGCCATTCCAGATGCATCTGCTGGACAAAACACATCAGGAGGCTTTGGTATTTCGCAGGAAGCTGGCACTGGGTTCGCTTTGCTGTCAGCCCAAAAATCTGGAAATTTGGATACCGCCTGGCAATGTGCTGGGTCGTGTGGTGGAATCCCCCACATTTACACAACCCGAGTTTTACATTGAAGACGGCAATACCAATCAGCCCGTATTCTGTGTCGAAGGGCCTGCGAATTCCGGATTGTGGTGCTTTTGCCTGCCAAAAGAGTGCTACTTTAAGGTAGGTCTCGACTAGTGATGGGCAAAGTTCCAAATTATTCCGATCCGATTTCATGGTTCATCGCGGTCCCATGGATAAACTCCATTTGTCTCATATCAAACAGTCTTTCAATTCAATTCATTTCAATTACTACCTTGCTTTTACTATTCCACCACCCAATCTGGTGATAATGTTATTTTCTTATCATCGCTCAGATTCATTCGGGTGGTGATCTGCGCGCCTCGATAGACCACAAATGGTTGGCCAGCAAATCGCAGTACACCACAAACATTTACTTCAGCGATGCCAAGCTTACGTCCAAGGAGCGTGCACTAATCCTGGGCACTGCATTCCTGCTGGTGAGTTTTTTTGAATGTCGATTTCTGCATAGTAATATCCATATCCAATACTTTTCAGGAATATATGTACTTTCAAAGGCGCTCCTGAGTCTGGCCAAATGGAACAACAATAAACTAACTACAAAATTTATGTTTTCACATTGATTTTTGTTTATTTTTTGCGTCATTCTTTTTTTTGTTGTTGTTGTTGTTTTTGGGGTTGTTTGTAAAGTTTTCATGCTCAGTTTTTGATATATTTTACATTAATGTAATAAATCACTTCATTTCATGTTGTTTTTGTGGTTGTTTGACATACATATAAATATACATTGAAATATATATATACCATATAATATATATAAATATATGTATATACTTTGCTATACTTGTAGTCATTTTGTACAATAATTTTCATTAATTTCTATTAACTATATGTGTGTGTGTTTGTGTGTGTGTGTGTGTGTATGGTTTGTATTTCGTTTTTTTGTTTTTTTGTGTTTTTCTTTTAGCTAGCCTACAAAACTTAATTTATATATGACAACATAATCTTTACCTATCGTTAGTTATTTTTCATAATTTGATTTGATTTTCAATTTTGCTTTCGCTAATTAAAGATACCGTTACAACTAATTAATTAAAACAAACAATTGAAAAGAGTCTCGTGGTCTCGCTTTTTGTCTAAAAACTAAAACAAACATAATGATGGTAAGGTTTTCAAATTAGGAAGAACTCAGTGATTAGATTGGAAAACGGATCAGAATTATTGGTAAACGGGTCGCGCGGGTAGCGCGGGGGGGAGTGGGTGGGTGGGCTAAGCCTTACTATACTAAATAGATGGGGTTCATTCATTTACACACAAAATAAATGTTATTTTTTATGGTTCTCATATTATACATACGACTCACAGCACTTCAGGAGTTTTGTATTTGTTTTTGTTTTTTGTTAGCATTTCGAAAAAGAAATTATAAATCTCTATATATGTATATAGATGTATATATATATATATATATATATATTTTATATGTGCTTGTGCTTAAACTAGGGCTGCTGTACATACATATATACATATATATGAGAGTTGACTTTACTAAACTAAATACTTGCAAACTACTGTTGCTTTATGTTGTATAGTATATCGTACATATGCTTGACTTGCCCCACACACACACACACACACACACACAGGCAAACATACAACTAGCTTAAAGTGGCATCTACATTTTTAGTTTAGCCTGAAAACTTGGATTTTCTTTACTTATTTGAGAAACCACATTAAGCCAGTCTTAGAATGCACGTAGAGATGTGTGCGTGTGTGTAGGTGTGTGTGTGTGTGTGTGTGTGGGAGTGTGTGTGTGTGTAGAGTTGTTTTGTGTGCCCAAATGCGATATGCTTAGACATTTGATATGCGCTCGTTGATGTTTTGGTCATTGCCGCTGACACCACTGTGCTGTTGGCCTGGCCGGGATTGTGGCCAGGCATATCTAGCCTGGTAGCGGTGCTGCTGCTGCTGCTTTTGTTGTTGTTGTTGTTGTCGTTGTTGTTGATAGGGCCACACTCAGGTGGGCTGCAGCATATACATATACTGTCAGTTGCTGGCTGTTGCCGTTGACACAGCCACCGGGGTCGGCAGTGTGATCTCATTTGTGTTGCTTCTCGCACGCTTCTCGTTGCTGGCACTGCCAGTGCCAGAGCCAGTGCCCGCTGCCGTGGCATCTGTTGGGTTGTCGCTCTCATCGCCATTGCTGCTGAAGCTGCTGTGCTGCAGACGCCGCTTCAGACTGTGGCCATGGCTGTGACTGTGACTGAGTCCGAGTCCGTTGGTCAGCGTCTCATCCTCGGACATGGAGCTGGCCCGCTTGGGTGTGTTGCCCGCACTGTCGTTGTCCAGCGAGGCAATGGCCGAGGCGGCGGCACTGTTCGCCGCACTGAAGCCATCCTCGGAGGCGCTGTCCTGGCCGGCAGCAGGTGCATCTGCCGACAGCTGCAGCATGCCCGACGGCGTTGTGTAGCCACTCAGCTTGTTGGGATCCTTCTCGAGCAGCTTTTGCGCCAGCAGCTTGAGCGAGATGAGCGAATTCTCACAATCGCTGGTGTCGATCTCCGTCAGACTGATGCCAGCACGTTCGATCTCAGCATAGGTGCCAAATGGCAGCTTCTGCAGGCACTCCAGCTTCTGGACATGCGTCTTGGAGCGCAGATGCTTGGCCAGATGGCCGTGGATGCGAAACGCAATCTTGCAATCGGTGCACTCGAACGGACGCGGATTGGATGTGGTGGGCACACCAAATGTCGATGTCATCATCACCTTGTTCCTGTGCGCCTCGCTCCGCTCGTGCTTCTGCAGATGACCCTGTGTGCGGAACGAGATGCTGCACGGCTCGCACTTGAACTTGCGTTCCATGTAGTGGATGTTCATGTGCAGCGACAGCTGATGCGTTCGCTGGAACGTCTTGTTGCAAACGGTGCAAGTGGGTCGCGCATCACTCGCAATTGGCGGCGGTGGCGGTGGCACCACACGATTCGTATAAGTTGCTCCAGCTGGTGCTCCTCCAGACTGCAATTCGTTGCTGGCACTGGTTGGAGTTGTCTTGAAGCCATCCTCTCCGGCGACCACAATACGTGTGGGTGCAGTTGCTCCACTGCTGCTGCTATTTTTGTTGCTGCTGCTGCTGAGTACGCCGCTAAAATCGGTGGCATCTGGCTGCTGCACTGCAGCAGGCAAATTGGCATTGTGCGGCTTCTGAATCTCCGCGCTGGAAACGGGCACAGTGACTGAAGCAGACACTGTTACAGTTACAGGAATGGACTTTATGGTTGGCTTCTCTTGATCCGATTGCGTTTCGCTTTCCTCACTCTCCTCGGTGGATTTGATGGCAGCATGCCCAATAGCCGGCGATGGCGTTGGCGACTCTGGTGTTCTCACCTCGTGCACCTCAATGCTGGGTAGCTCCGCGATGTTCAACTGTGGTTTGCTATTAACAAGGGGCGTGGCCACAACACAGCTGCTGCTGATGCAGCTAATGCTGCTCGTGGTAGAGATGGAGCTGTAGCTGGAGCTTGCGGAGATGCAGTTGGAATTGGAGTTGGTGGTGGAGGTCACCAGGTAGCTGCGGCTAAATTGGCTCTGCTTCATTTTGGCATGCTGCAGCGCCTGCTCCTTGATGTAAGTCTGCAGGAGGACATCCTCGCCTTCGCTTTCGCGCTTCGCCTGCTCCTCAATTTCGGCAGAGATGCGCACCTTATCGGAGACAGAGATTAGGGTCTTCATGAAGACGCACTCGTTGTTGCCCGCACCAAAGATGACGTCGCGCATCTGCTGTGCCTGCGATTTGGGCGTCTGCATCTGCAGCTGCTCCGGCACGGGCGAAGAGGCGGCAACTGAAATGCTGGGCATTGGGCGTGGCTTGGTCAGATCCATGGGTGCACTGCTCTCGTCGTTGGGCACACCGCGCTTGGGTTTAGACTCCTCGGGATTAGAGTAATACTGCTCCTGCTTCTGGTAGTCAAACGGCGGCTTGGGCGACGTAAACGAGCACACCTGACGCTTCGGCTGCGAGCCGCCAGCTGCGCTGCCCGCCGACGAGCCAATGCTGTTCGCTGGACTGGCAGCCGGCGTATCCTGCACCAGTGCCGGATACGGTGAAACACTCTGCGGTATCGGCGGCGTCATCGACAGCGACAGCAGACCACGAGCCGCCTCGTGCTCCTTCATGCGCGACTTGGACTCATCGGTGTCTGTAAAGAAGGATATATATATATATAAATATGAAAATGTTTAATAAATGAGCTGATTTTAGACTGACCACTGCTCTCGGACTCGTTATCGCTGTAGTCATCCGAATCGGATTCACCGGCCATGGAGGAGGTGCGTCCGCCTGCTGATGTCGAGGATTGCTGATCAAAGTCCACATCGACATCAAGGAATTCGCCGTCGGCGGGCATCGGACCCGGATTGATGCCCAGCTCGATGCATTTCTTGAAGTGCGTCTTCGACTGCATGTGCTTGGTAAGATTGCCCTTGGTCTTGAAGCTGCATGTGAATATTTTGAAGGAATTAAATAAAGCTGCCCACAATCAAGTCGAGGAGGGAAAGAGAGGGAGTACTAGGAGATTCAAGGATTTAAATCGAGATATATATATATATATATATATATATATATTTCAGTAATGAATATATTCCGCAACAATATCATTTAACTTATATATAGATAGGGTATACTCTGCTCACCTGAAGTTGCAGTGACTGCAGGTGAAGGGACGCACATCCGTGTGGGTGCGTATGTGCTTCTTGAGCATGGAGGGCTTCTTGCAACGTATGCCACACTCGGAGCAGACGTAGCGACCACGCCCTCGTCCGCGTATATACGTGTAATCCTCATGCGACTCGTAACCGCCGACCAATAGTTGGCTCGACTCCAGCTTCTTGGCAGCTGCCTCCTCGCTGGCCTTGGCGGCCACATTCGCCTCGCTGAGCGCGCCAATTGCCGGCGGCTGCTTCAGCTGGTGCTGGTAGAACTTGCTCTGCCCGTTGGCCGTGGTGGAGCTCGTGCTAACTGTTTCCTGTGAACAGAAGACGGAGTACTGCAGTTTGCCGGCACCCGCCATCGCTGTGGTGCAGCCAGTGCCGAGCATCTTCTGCCGGGAATCGTACAGAGCCATCACCTGTTTGGGCTTGAAGCCGAGCGGATGCGGCTGATTCTCCTCGCATACCTGCCACACGCTGTACATCGACAGTTTGTGCATGCCAGCGACATACGAGGGCTGCGGACAGTTCACCGTACAGTAGAACATCTTTGTGCTGGACTTGAGCCCCAGATAGGTGTACGCATGACCATTCAGATACAGTTGCACACACGACTTAGAGGGTCTTGGCGTTTCCGGTGAGATTAGGGGCAGTGTATTCGCAGTCGGTGTGATGCCATGATGTCGCTTCGGCGTAAAGGTGCCCGGCTTCAGAGGCAGACTGGTGGGTCGCAAGAACTTCGACTTGGCACTGCTCGTTGTGGTTGTTGCTGCTGCTGCCAGAATAGAAGTTGCTGCTGTTGATGTTTTGATTGCTCCTGCTGCAGCTACTGCTGTTGCAGTCGCCTCGTCGGGTGTGTCCACGTGCAGCGGCGCCAGCGCCTCCTGCGATTTGTTCACATTATCGAAATTAAAGTGACGCACCTCTGGCATACCCATTGCCTGGGATTGAGATTGAGACGGGGGCTGTTGCTCCTGCACGGTGGAGCTCTTCACGTTATCCGCCATGCGTAGAAAATTGAATGGTGGCTTCTTGTCAGCCACAATCACTGGCAACTTATTGCAGCTGCTGTTGTTGTTGTTGTTGGTCCATTGGAGCGCATTGCGCTGCGCTGGCGTTGGTGGCTGTCGACTGAATTCGCTGGGCAAGTTCTGAACACCACCGAAGGGCGAGAGTGACTTGAGCGGGCCCTCGGCTGCCAGCAGCGGATTGAGATTAAGATTGAGATTGGGGTTCGAATTGGGACTGGGCTGTTTCCGATTGGGACTGCGTCCACGCTGCAGCTGTAGTGGCGGTGGCAGCAACGATAAGCTGCCCGGACCGGGTATGCCCGGCACATAGGGTATTGCCTTATCCACAAGATTGCTGGTGTTGATGCTGCTGCTGCTGCTGGTGGTGGTGCCGCTGCTGTTGCTCATGGGTGGCAGCGTGAGCGGATTGAAGGCCGTTATCGAATTGATGGGAAATTGAAAATGATGCGGCGTGTTTGAGGCGCTGAGCAGAAAACCATTATTATTATTGTTGTTGTTGTTGTTGTTGTTGGCAGCGAGAAGTTTGCGCTCCTTGACGTCGCTGAGACGTGGCGACATCTCCTGGAAACTGCCGCCGGACAACAGCGGAGTGCGTATCATTTTGGGACTCTCGTTCAGCTCGGGACACTCAGAAATGGGTATCATGGTGCCGCCGGATGAGGTAAAGCGACGCAGACGCTCCTCCTTGGCACTGAACTGCAAATCCGGATTGCCAGCAAAAAGAGTGAACGCTGTCTCGCCACTGCTCAGTTTGAGCCGTTTCGATGGCGCCTCAACGATGATGTTCTCCAAGCGATCCTCGTGCATTTTCGTGATGACCACCTGGGCATCGGGAGCCTTGCGCGGCGCCGCATAATCGACCAGCGGTGTCTTGCCGAGCAGTGGACCCGGCGATGGCAGCGGTGCGTCCACAAAACGCAAAGCAACGCTGGAAGCATCAATGCTGGGCGGGATTACAACAGTTGCTGCCGCTGCTGTTGGTATGTGATTGCTGCTGCTGTTGTGATTGATGATGTTGCTGCTGTTGCTGTTTATGTTGTTGCTGCTGCTGCTGTTGGTGGCTGCTGTGACGGTTGAGGTGCGTGCGGGAGATTGAGCCGCACTGAGACGACTGAGAACCAGGCTGCTTGGTTTGGTTTTTAGCTGCGACCAGGCGACCTTGGCAAGCTTGGCGAGCGACAACGGATTCTTCGAGTTGGCCATGTGCGACTGCAGCTCCGGCAGGCTAAACGATATGGAATTGGAGCGAAAGTATTTGGTGCTCGGCGATGAGGCGGGACTGATGGGAGCACTGCTGTTCGCATCCTGACAGTAGGTGCTGTTGTGGTGCTTCAGCTCGTCCGCGCTGCGAAACTCGTTGGCGCAAATGGGGCAGGAGTAGACGGCATCATCGCCCTCGCCAATTGGCACTGCCAAGCCACGTGCATTCAACAGCAGATTCTTGATTATGGATATATTCGGTGTAGCCGCCTGCGCTGCTGTTGTCATCTTGCCAACAGTTGTTGCTGCGGCTGCTGTTGCTGTTGGTTTTGATGGCATTGCTAGTGGCTTGGGCTTGGCAGACAAATTCAAAGGCTGGGCATGATTGGGTGCCAAGGGTTGCTGCAACTGCAGCTGCTGCTCCAGCTTGGGCACTGGCGTTGACGGATCCTGGCGGTACTGTAACTGTTGCAATGGCAACGGCGATGGCGGCGGCGGCAACTGTTGCAACTGCTTCACACTTGCCGTGGGTGCGGCGGGTGTTGGGGTTGCTGTGCCCTTAAGGCTGACATAGCCGCTGCTGGCTGAGCTGCACGCGGAGCTGCTGCTGCTGCGCTTCAGCAGACCATTAACCGGCGGCTCCAGTTGCTGTTGCTGCTGCTGCAAATATAATTGGTATTGTTGCTGCTGCAGCTGTTGTTGCATATGCTGTTGCTGCTGCTGTTTTTGTACTATGGCCTGTGCCAGGTTCACTTTAGTCTCGCCCAGCTGTTGATTGCTATTGTTGTTGTTGCTGCTGTTGCTGTTGGCGTGCGCTGTTGTTGGTAGACTGCTGCTGTTGATGTTGCCGCCATTGCTGCTATTATTGTTGTTGGCATTGTTGAAGCTGCGCGAACGATTCAGCTGCTTGGGATACTTCTTCTGCAGCAGTATCTCCTTGTTCTCGACAATGGCCTCGTTCTGTGAGATCAGCTTGGAGATGTGCTCTTGCACCTTTTCCACATTCTAAGCAGAGAGGCAGAAACAAAAAGGTTTTGTTGCAGCAGAAGTATGATTCTATTATAAATTTATTAACTTACCACTTGCATGCCGCCGCTTGAGCTGGCAAAGCTGCTCAGATTGGTAGGCGGGTTGGGTGTAGCAGGTGCGGGCAGCGATGCTGTTGTTGCAATGACTGCCGCCTGTTGTTGGCTATTGGAGCGCAACAGCTGTCGAGGGCGGAGAGGGTTACACAAGTTATAGTCTCATATTGTGTTTGAACTTACCTGCTGCTGTGGCGCCTTCAGCAGCGGCGAATGTTGCTGCTGCTGCTGTTGCTGCTGCTGCTGTTGCTGCTGTTGTTGCTGCTGCTGTTGCTGCTGCTGCTGGTGTTGCTGCTGCTGCTGGTGTTGCTGCTGCTGCTGGTGTTGCTGATGCTGTTGCTGCTGTTGGTGATGCTGTTGCTGCTGTTGTTGCAGCTGAAAGTGCTGCTGCAACTGCATCTGCTGAATGACCAGCGCATGCTGATGCATTGCTGCAGTTGGGTTATAATACTGCGGCTGCCCCAAATAATAAACGCCCGGCGGCGGCGGTGGCAAGGCTGACAATGCAACCGGATTGGTTGCTGCCGCTGCCAGCAGCAGGGATTGCTGGGCGTGCAGATGCTGCTGCTGCTGTTGGTGCTGATGCTGCAGCTGCAATTGCAACTGATGCGAGTTTATGTGATTGTTAAGCTTCAACTGGGTGCTGGGCGAGAGCGTTGGATGCGCCAACGATGGTTGCTGCTGCTGCTGCGCTGACAGTTTATGTGGCTGCTGTTGCGGTTGCAGAAGCGTCTGCTGCTGTTGCAGTACCTGCTGCTGCTGTTGCTGCTGCTGCTGCTGCTGCTGCTCCTTGAGCGTGCCGGGCGCATAGAGGGATGCATTGTGAAACTTGGGCTTGTATGGCTTGTAGTCGAGCGACTGGCGATGCTGAGCGGTTGCCGAGTGCAACGAGTCAGCGGGCGGGGCGGGCGGCAGTGTTCCGGCGGCAGGCGAGCCTAGCGGCAATTGTTGCAGCATATGCTGTTGCAATTGCGGCTGTTGCAGATACGTACTCTTTGCCGCCGACAGCGTCGATGGCGATGGCGTGGGCGAGGCCATGGCCTCATCATAAGGCGAATCTGTGCGACTCAACTGCAATAGCCAAAAATTTTGAATGATTCAAATGTTAATATATATATAAATATATATAGCTACAATTATTTGTAATATAAGATAGATTCTAGATAAGTATACTATATATATATAGATATATATAACTTACAATTTCAACGCTTAGCAGCTCGGAGCTGCTGTTGCTCAGCTCCCCATCGCCATCCTGGTCGGAGAGTCCGTCCGTCTCATTGGTTGGTACATCGAGGCCGTGCATGCGCGCCAAATGGGAACGGGAGCGGCAGTGTTTGTACAGGTTGCTCTTCGTTTTGAAGGCGATGCCGCAGTTGTTGCACGGATACGGTCGCTCATTGGTGTGGGCACGAATGTGCTTCTCCAGCACCGACGGCTTTGCACAGATCAGATTGCAATAGGGGCACTTGGGGCGATTAGTTTTCTCGCCTAATCCTGCAACTGTTACTGCTGCTGTTTGCATATTTGTTGTTGCTGCTGCTGCTGCTGCTATTGTTGTTGTTGTTGTTGTTGTTGTTGTTGCTGCTAATGTTGCAACGACGGCTGCTGTTGCTGCTGGCGTTGGCTGCGTTTGTTGCTGATGCTGTGCGAATGTTGCTGGCGACAGTGTTGCATTGCTGGCATAGTTAATATTGCTGTTGCAATTACTGTTGCTGAGCGGCGTGCGTGTTCGAGGCGCACCAGCAACACCAACGTTGCCATGCTTGCTCTCATCATGACTGTTGTTATTGTTGTTGATGTTGTCGTTGGCATTTACGAAATTGGCACTGAATTCTAAATTTCTTGCCGGCAGCAAGGGAGCAACCTTCACCGTCACATGTCCATTGAGCAGAGGAGCAGCCGCAACTGGCAGCGGTGGCGACAACGAGCTATTCGATGACAGCGATGTGGTGCGCGCCGCCGCCATTGTAACGACCGACTCCGGTTCGGTGGTGCTCGCCAGCCGCTTAAACTTTTTGTGCAAATAACGCAAAGTGGTTGAGCTCGTCCAGCCGTCGACATTTATTGCTGCCGCTGTTGTTGGATCATCGCCGCTGCTGTTGTTGTTGGCCAACACATTGTGGTTGTTGCTGGTGCTGTTGTTGTTATTGTTGTTGTTGTTCTGGTTGTTGTTGCTGGTGGTGTTGGCTGTGGCTGGTATTATTGTTGTTGTTGTTGCCACCTTGCTCGTTGCGCTGCTTGCCACCTGCTGTAGCGTCATTTTGCTATCACTTACGTTCGCCCTATCCTTAGCCTTAAACTCATAATTATTCTCACTAATACTATTATCACTGTGGTGGCTGTTGTTGTTGTTGTTATTGCTGCTGCTGCTGCTGCTGCTGTGGTAGTTGTTGTTGTTTTTGCTGCTGCTGTTGTTGCTGTTGCTGTCTGCAATTTCGGCTGGCAGCTCGCTTAATTTATCTCGCGTGCTTTTGCCCTCAATTGCTGTCGCAGTTGCTGTTGTTGTTGTTGTTGCTGTTGCAGCTTTGTTGTTGCTTGCTTTGTTGCTGTTTGATTTGAGTGTTGTTGTTGCTGGTGTTGCAGCAATTTCGTTGTTGCTGCTGCTGCTGCGATATGTTTGCTTCTTAGTTGTCACTGTTGTTGCTGTTTCCGCTGCTGCTGCTGCTGCGGCTGCTGTTGCTGTTGCACGTCGCGTGCTGCTCACTTTGTTATTGTTGTTTTTGTATTGTTTGCTTGTCGCTGCTGTTTTGTACTGCTTCGCTGTGTTTTTTGTTGTCGTTGCTGTTGCTGTTGTTGTTGCACTTTCCATAGTAACATCAAATTTGCTCGCCTGCGTTGAATTTGCCGCCGGCTCATCTGTAAACCAAAAGAAAAAAAAAAACAACCAAAAAATTAAATAAATAAAACTATAATTTAATATTAATCATATATTCACACTATACAGAGAGAGCTTGACAAATATAAAGAAATGCAAAATAAATATAGATATATAATTAAAAAATATTTCAAGTTCTGTGCATCATTCGAGTGGCTTCAGCTGTTTTTGGTTTCAGTGCAACTTAAACATTTACTATCGCAGAGCGCTCAATCTTATCAGAGTGCTGATAAGCCAGCAGAAATGCCACAAATGCCACAAATGGCACAAATGGCACAAATGGTACAAATGGCTACTGTGCGCTTTAGTGTGTGGCTTGCAAATAAATTGCGAAATATGTTTGGGTCAGGTTTAAATGGCATTGTGTACGATATGCATAAAAACAAGCATAAGCAAGCAAGCCGAGCGATAAGCAAACATTTTATCAACTTTCTATTTCAGCGCTAACAGCTCACCTGTTGCTCACCTGTTGCTCGCACAGAAAAACAAATAAACTTAAACCAAAGCGAAAACTATCCTAAAATACAAAAACATTCGCAACTGAGGCAAAAAAAAAGAAAATCGCTCAAAGTGCGCTGATTGTTGTTGGGTCGTCTTATCAGCTTTTAATATATATATATATATATATATATATGTATATATGTATGTATGCATGTATGCATGTATAATTAAACTGTGCAGTGTGGACTCTCCGCGAATGCTATGCACACACACACACATGCACATACACATATAATTAGTAAATTTATTCGCTGGCAAAATAACTCAAGACTTAAGCGTTATAGCTATATAGCTCGACACATATATATATATATATATACATACACATTTATGTTTATCATGCATTGCAATTTGCCATTTCAACTTGGGTTTATAAATAAAACTAATAATATCAAATTCGGCGAAAAATTCCATTGATAATGTGCAGCTAGGCATGGCATGGCATGTTGTTGGGAATTCTTATCAGTGCTCAGAGTGTGGAACTCGTTTATTTGGGTTCACCTGTGTCGCATTACTCACACCCAATCAGGCTATAAATACTAGCGATAAATGACACTTGTAAATTGCAAGAGGCACTCAACCGCCCCCCTCCTCACCCCTCCAACACTGTTCTGACGTCAGCTGTCGAAGTAATCAAGCAATTTGTATTCAATTTCTTTTTTTTTCTAGAGATTAGAGATATTGTTTAGGGCTTTTTACATTGCATACGACGTTGATTAAATGCATCAATTATATAACCACAAAGCAATTGTATTGCATTGCAACCAAGTCGGCGTCAGACCGGTGTGAATGGGTCAAGTCAATTCCGAACAACTGTGGAATGGCAATTCACAAGTCAAGTTCATGTTTACCACCTACCATATATATATATATGTATGTATATACATTTATTTATAATAATTTTAGTCACATTTCCAACTGATTGCTTCAGTTATGCAATATTGTTATCGATTAACTGCAACAACAGAAACTAAGCCTAACTAATCATTAGTCGTATACATGGAAGTAATGACAAATTGTCAAACACGTCAAGAAGAACATTGTAATACAAATATTTAACTGCCGCTAGTCGACTCTATTGAACTCTGTTGTTAAGTATGAGTTGCAATCAAATACAATGTAATTTATTTTAGCGACTCATAGTCCCCATATGCATGTAAACTAAGTACAGTGTGTACACACTTACACATGCACACACACACATATATATATATATATGCACATTAAATTGAGTGAGTTACACTTTGCAATTATTCATATTCCCCATATTTCGTATCAAGGGAATGGAATGCATGTCACTCTGGTCACACTGTGATCACTACGTCACGCGAGAGCTTTTTTTTTTATATTCACTCGCCGTACGCCTGATTAACGTACGTCTCTCGCACTCACGCGTGCCCCACTCACAACTGCTAGCACAAACACACACACACACACACACCTACACACTCACAAATAAATACACCCTCTCGATAATGAGCACAAGGTATGCGCAAAAAACGGCGCCACTGTTCGTCTGTCAGTGCAGATTTCAAGTAATACGTCACATTTGCAGCTGCAAAGAGTGTGTGTAACAAGTAACACGTTAAAATTGAGCTTGGTCAGCCAGCAGTTGGTAATTGCTAATTGTTAATCACTTATAAGCCATGTGTGAGCGAAACTCAAATAAAAAATAATCGAGTGCAGAAGCATGGCGCAAAAATCACGTAAAATTCGCGGAAATGATGCGGAATTCCAATGAAGTCGCAGCGGCGTCTGATAAAAAAAAAAAGCTAAGGAAATTACGACTAAAACAGACAAATTGAAACTCACACACAATTACACCCACACACACATTGAATATGAATAGTGAGTGATACAAGCAAAGCTCATTCAATCGTACCTGGTGATTATTCAGGCATTCAGGCATTCAGTCGCTCGCTGTGAATATCAATAAGCGTATGAATATCGATAGAATTAGTGTTATCGACAAGAGGCGGCAACACTAATATCGGTTTTGTTGTCAAAGCAAATTGGGCATATAAAAAAAAAAAACAAACATTAAAACGGAAAAAATATGACAACAGCAGAAATGCGTCCGTTCATCGGTTAAAGCGCTCGCGACGACGAACAACGAGCGATGAGCGACGAGCGGCGACCGTTGAGCATGAAACAGTTAAAGACAACTAGACGAGGCAAGCTGAAAAATTCATTCAAAGACCCAAGTGCCCAAGTGGCAAAAGCAACAGCAGCAGCAGCAGCAGCAACAGCACTAAAAACAGCAACAACAACCAGACACAAATCAGTTGTGTGTGTGTGCGAGAGTAGTGTGCACAAGAAAATGAAGAAGCGACGGGACGCGACTAACTGGCGAAAGAGCAACGCGAAAACAAAAGCACACTCACACACAAACGGAGCAGCAGCAGCAGCGATTCAAATAGAAATGTGTAAAAAAAAAATAAAAAAAACCGTACAATAATCAAATAATTGAGTGAGACAGCGAAAGAAAGAAGTAGACAGAGGGAGCTGTAGGGGGGGTGAGCAACAGCAAAACTGTCTTCGCCAAAGTCTCGAGTCGCCGACGCCGCATACCTTAATATTCGCAGTCAGTTCGCACACTGTTGCAATTGTCAATCATAAGTAAGCAGCATTGGGACGCCGATACTGTTGCTGTTGCTGCTGAGAAATGATCAAATCAAGCAAAAACGTAGCGAACAACAACAACAGGTGACGCGACGTAAGGGAAAACAACACGACGACGGCTTTCGTCGCTAGCCCGACCACGAACCCGAAACCGAACCGTATTGTCGATTACGTACGTACGTACACACACACACATAGACACATGTATAAGCACGCGCACGCATACAAACGCAAGCACCCCACCAGCAAAAATGTATGTGCCTGTGTACATATGCGAATTTTTGCTGACTAAGGAAGGTCTGGGGAGCACCAGCAACGACGAAACGAAACGAAACGATAACAACAAAGCATTTCAAACGTTGAAGCACAGCACAAAACGTAGCAGTGGAAAAAAGTGATAATAAAATAATAATTGCTGCACACACACACAGCCTGTTCACATGTATTTTTGAGCGACGATCGTTCGTCTGTTGAGCGAGTGTAAGAGAGAGAGAGAGCGCTAAAGCGCTAGAGTTGCCGCAGCTGTCTACACACGATACACAGTACAATACCACTCCCCCTGTATACCCCTTAGCCATTGCACACGAGTGAAGCACGAGCAGACATGTGGCGACGTTCATATGCATGGCTAGCATTTAGCCTGTTTCCAATAGCACTCTTACCCATACCACTGCACACAATGCGTATGTGTGTGTGTTTGTGTGCCTCTATATATGCATACATACACACAACATGACTAATGCAAACAACTTGACAACACTGTCGCCGCTGCCGTCGCTGTGGCCGAGCGCTGACGCTGCCTGCGCTTTGCTTTTGTGTGTATTATATTGAGTCAATTCACAAGAAACGAGGAAACCCGCCATTCGTCGTCGTTGCTGTTTTTATTGTTGTTGTTGCTGCTTAAATTTGTTTATATTTATGTACATGATGTCTGTATGTATATGAGTGTGGGCATGTGGGCATGTGTGTGTGTGTGTGTGTGTCAGTCAAGCTGTGTGCGAGCATGAATCAAGCTAAAATTTTTAATCATTTTGCTCGTTTTTGTTGTTGCCTGCCCCCGGCCTGACTGGAAACGAGTTTAGCTTGTTGCGTGCATATGTATGTGTGTGTGTGTGTGTGCTGGGCCTGGGTTTTGCTGTGGCCTGCCTGTGTGTGTTTTGGGGCAGCGCTACTTGTTTTCATCGAGACACAGGCGATAATATGACACCAACCAACCAACACAAACACAATTGCAATCGCCTCTGTTATAGCTTTCTAGAGCGCTTGATAAGCACTTTTTTTTTTTTGCTCATTCTCTCTGTCTCTCTCTTTCTCGTTCGCTCTCTCCTTCCTTGTTGTCTGCTGTGACGTACTCGTTCGTGTTGTTGTTGCTTTTGCTTTCTGCTATTGATTCCCATCCCAACACTCGCGTATTTGTCGGAAACCAACTTAATGCGATTAAGCAGCGCTAACGACGATCACGCTGCTCTTCCTCTTCTTTTTTTTGCTTATTTGTAGTTTCCACTTATGTGAAAATGTTGTTTACTTTAGAAGAGATTTACAGTTAGATTGATGCATAGAATAAACATATGCCGAATCCCCATGAAATACTCATTGATTATTGGGTTGCGAAATACATTTCCAAATTGCTTAAGTATGCATTTTCATTTCACTGATAAAAAACAGCCAAATATTGGGCGTAAAAAACAGCTCATTCTTTGTCTTGAGTGGCAACGGTTAAGGTTCAGTTAGAGTTGAGTGCATTGAAGAAAATAATTCATTTCAATAATTCAATATACGCAGAAATTAATTCCGAATGAGTAAGCGAAAACTTTTGGGTTTTTTTTTTTTAATTTCCGAGAAATTGACGAAATTCATTTTTCTAGCGCGGAAATTCCCAAAAACGCTTGACGTCAAACCGAAAATATTAGTAAAAATCTATACGAAATTTTTGGTTCGAAAATCGCTGGCCAAAAATACATATCAGAATATATAGATCTTGTGTGTATATGGTATGTGGCATGCAATTTTTCAATATTTGTATTCATAATTGCAACCAAGGAAGCGAAATTACAAAATGTGGCATGAATATATATATATATATATATATATATATATTAAAGAAATTGAGATTTGAGCGAGTCCAAAAGCGATTGTCTAAAATAAACAGAGCAACTGCGATAAAAATAGAGAATACGATAGATATATATATATATAGATATATATATATATAGATATATATATATATAGATACTGCGCCAAAAAAAAGCCAAAATAAAAGTGTTAAATAATTGCCAGTCAAATTTGTTGTTTACATACAAAACATTTAAGAACTAACCAAAAAATATACAACACGCGATTTTGTATGTATTTATCTATATCTATATCTATAAATATTTGTATATATATAATTTATACACATATATATATGTGTGTGTGTGTGTGTGTTTTTTAGCTTTTTGCTTTCCACAAATTTCGCTGTGCCAAAAATCAAAATGTATTTTTAAATGCCCAACTACGTAAGACGACATTCAAGTGTACGCAAGAGAACTATACAGATATAAACACATATATATATATATATATATATATATAACTATATATATTTATAGATCTGTCTATTGGCATTTGAGTTAGCACGTTTTAGCTGGCCATTTTGTATACGTTATTGTTGATGACAGCCAAACATTCAAATATATCCATCTATATAATCCGTCTCATTTCTGGTTCCCAGATCAGTAATTGTTGAAAGTTTTCAAAGCACTTTTGGAAAATTTTAGCTGTTTTTTTTTCAAGTCACGGAATGTGTTTTGGTCAAAGTCACGCGTGCTACACTAAAAACAAATAATTAGATGATACACCGAAAAAAAAGAATACAACAAAAAACAAATTAAACATTTCTCAAATCGTGCGTTCAAGCGTCAAAATCTTCAGAAAAGACAAATCAAAAAAAATAAATAATTATAATATTCTATTTGAAGGACGGAAATGCTTTGTGTGTGTGTGTGTGTGTGTCAATTTTTGCATATTAGCAAAGAGACGAAAGTAAAACCAAAATGAGCAAGCAATAAAGCACTAAGCAAAAGTCACTCGGAAAATACACTTTTTTTCAGCCCTCAGAATTTATTTGCCTGGTTTTAAGTAAAGTTGTTTTTTGTATATATATTATATATATTATATATATTATTCATAATATCTGGTTTTCTTAGTTTTGACGTGAGACTCTGAGAAAGTCGAGTGGATTGCGGTTAGGGTATAATTATAATATTTGTTAAATAAAAACGCTTACGTAGCGGGCACAAAATGCTTGACAAACTGGTATTTCTTTTTTTTTGACTATTCACCACCTCTGCCGCTCCCCTGCCCCCAACCACCAACACATATACAAGGTGTGCGGCGACTAAAGCGTAAAACAAACAGAAATCTGTAGTTAATAATGGCCAAAGATATGATATATTAATCTGAATAGAGTGCTAAAAGTGTGTGTGTGTGTGTTGTGCGCTTGCATAAGCAGTTTAGAATATGTGTGTGTGTGTGTGTGTGTGTGGGTCACAGCATCATTGTCTGTCTATCTGTCTGGCTGATGGCATTTTGCGCCCACGCAGCGCTTTGAATCGGTGTCTGTCACTGTAAATGTATCTTGTACCTTGTAGCGCTCTTGTCAAGGTCAGGGGTTGCCTTAGTCCGTAAACATGTGTCGTAATCCGTAATCCTTGTTTGCAGGGCATTCCTCAAACACACATACACACACACACACACACGCATATAGAACTGTTGCTCGCTTAATTGTTCCCAGGCACAGCTAAACACTTGAGCAACCATCTCTCTCTCTCGCTCTCTTTCTCACTCACGCACATTCAACTTCCCTTTTGTTGTATTCTTAAGTGGATTTCCACCTTTCGTCTCTCATTGTTTTGTTGCTTTGTTCTATGCCGTCGTTTCGCCTGCCCTTTTTGGTTGTGTCAATGACGTTGCAGCAAGTCTTTTGCCTCGCTCGCGCTCACAACAACGACGGCGACGTCGTCGTTTGTTGACGGCAGGTATCCTGGCGCCGGCTTAATTTACGTTTCGCTCGCATGCAGGTAGACCGACAAACACACACACAGAGGGAGAGAGAGAGAGATAGAGCGCGTAGTGTATTTAGTTCAAGTCCAATGTGTTCCTTATTGCTGCTGTAACGTGAAATTGAGCGCACGGTATGACACATGCTTATGCATTCACACACACACACACACAGCCAGATTTGCTCTCTTGCTCTCGCTAGCTTGCATGCTGCACTGCTGCACTACACCAACTCACCCGACCCGACCGACCGAGAGCACATTTATTTTTCTTGTTTTGCTTTGAACTCGACAGAGACAAAAACGAAGAAGAAGAAGCAAGAGCAGAAGATGAGCAGACCTCAAAATCACGACGACGCCACAACTACAACAGCGGGGGTTGCCCTGTTTATTGTTGTTGCTGTTGTTGTTTTTAAAATTATCGTTGCTCTGTTGCTGTTCTTTTTTTCTTTGTGGCGCGCTACAAAACGTTGCTGTCACTGCAACGCATTTGCTTTGGTTTTAATAAATATACATTATTATTTTATTTTTATTAAATTGTAAAACATTGTTTTGAATTTGTTGCAACACTTGCACTGAGCAACTCTAACGATTTGTTGCTGCCCATTTATTCTATTTAAATACACCGAGACGACTTTTGCACTTTGTATTTTGGATTTATTTGATATTTCATTTATTAGCATATTATGACATATTCATATTCATATTCAACTCAAACTCACTTTGCCATTGTTGTTGTTGTTGTTATTGCTGCTGTGATCTAATTTGATTAATTCAAAACTTGCACTCGACTCGCACTCTTCGCCTACACGTTCGTTCTTCAGTGGTTTCTATTTTGTTTATGTTTCACTATTACTCGGCCTGCGCCGCCTATCGCGTTCTATTCGATGCTCGCTTTTCGCTGCGTTCCGTTCCGTTCCGGGCAGGCCAACTTAACAGCACGACGTTCGATTTTCGAATGTTCGATCAACTGTTGCTACTGTTGTTGTTGCCGCCGCCTGTCGACGTCACTGTGTGTGAGCACACGAACGGAACGCAGTTTGTTTTACACATCGCTCAATCGTCCAAATCGACCATACATAAGTACTTACACACACACACACACGAATATGCAAATGCTTGTTGAGCATTTCTTGTTTCATATGCTGACAGAGCGCTTTACATAGTCACCTTTTAACAGAGCTGATCCATGTGGTATTGTGTGTTTTTAGTGCGCCGCATCATCACTGAACCGGCCCTGTACACATACCCATATACGACAGCCCAGAAGAAAAAGAAGAGGAACAACAACAAGTCAGCAAGTGCCAAGTCGTCGGCTGTTGCGCGTCGTGCCTGCTGTTTGTGTGTGTGTGTGTATGCGCATGGGTGTGCTGTGCTCTGCTGTGCTTTACATATACATATTCAGGCATACATGCGCGCACATGCATATGTATGTATGCTTTCCTTGTTGCTTAGGGAAGCCCCAAAACACTCCGCGCGCAAATTGTTCTATTGTCGTTTGCTGCTGTTGTTTTTGTTGTTGCTGTTCTTGTAGCATGAGCAAAAGCGAATAAAAGAATTCGCTGCTTGCTGCTGCTGCTGGTGCTTAAATGAGCGAGCGCCGCCAGCGCGTTCTTGGATTATTAGATCAATTGACTTTGTTTTTGTTGTGTATTTTATTTTAGTGCGCCATTCGCTGACCGTATGTATGTGTGGCTGTGTATGTATGCATACGTGTGCATATGTGTAGATATCTGTTGCTTGTTCAAATTTTGCGTTAATTTTTATTAGATTTTGTTTGTGGTTTCGAAGGAGTTCGCAGATGCCAGTTTGGTGCTGATTGATATTAAAATTTATATTGCAATTAATAGCAAAATTTGGTTTTTATCTTTTTATTTCTTTAGTAGACCTCAAGTTGCCTGTTTATAATCAGATTCGAAGCAACTAGTCGCAATCTAGAATCAATTACGGGCTGATTACAGATGTCGAGCTATTGATAAGCTGTAAAAAAAAGCAGTGCAATGACTTGTAACATTTTCAAGCATTCGGTTTTCGATTAACCAGCTAATTTAGTGAATACCGTTAACTGTTAATTTGCTGGTCAAGAGAACCAAGTAGTATCAAAAGCAAATCAAACGGAAGTGAATCGATAAGAAAGGTTAACGAAAACAAACACTGTCTTAATGTGCATAAACATAGATGTGTATGTATATGTGAGTGTATAGGTGCGTGTGTGTATGCACATATTTAGACAGTTGACGCACGATAAGAGTCGACAGCAGCAGCAGCAACACGCCGTTGATGATATCACAAAAAAGGTAAACAATCTAATCAATAAACACACTAAAACCATGACGAGCAGCGTTCAGCTTGTGCATTAGTAACTGTACATCTATGCATATGTAAGTGTTTTGTGTGTGTGTGTACATGTGTAATGCGAGCAATTGAATAGAGTTGAACAGGCTTTTTACTCTTTCTCCTTCTCCTGCACTTCTTGCGTGCACGCGACGATTGATTACATGCAATAAAACGTCGTTCGACGCGATTGACTTAAAAATAAACACAGACACAAACACACACACACAATGACACAAAACACACACACAGAGAACAATTAACACATGTGTGCGCGAGTGGGAGAGGGAGAGGTAGCCTTTGCAATAGACACAAGTGGCCCCAAAACTGCAGCCGTTGCTTGACGACGTCTTATTCATTCACGCATTGGGTAATCGATATACACAAACAAATGCACACACACACACACATAGTTGCCAAATGAAACCATTAAGCGCAACAGAGAGCGAGAGAGAGTAAGCTAGCTGGCGAAACGTGAGAGAGAGCGAGAAAGAGAGCGCGAAGAGAACGCGAAGCGAGGAGAGGAGAGTAGACGAAAGATGAGAGACATTCATTGCAACCAGAAGCTACGATCGAACAGTGCCGCCAAAGTGGCGGCTCCAACGCAGACGGACAAGCAAAGCACAAACAATCAGTGGAGCCAACAGGCATAAAAACAACATCAGCAACAACAACAACAACAACAACAACAATGTTGGCGACGTGATCATGTCTGGACAGTTCAGCAATGCTGGCGACGTTGTCGGCTCCAACTTTGTTATTATTACCGCTCGTGCACATGAAGCACTCCCCACGCCCCGCACCACTACAAACAACAACTGCCCACGATTTGAATGTTGTTTTTGTTATTGTTGTCGTTGTTGCTGTTGCACTCGACGACTCTTGTTGATGGAACAGGTTTGAACTCGCGGCTCGTCTGGCTGCTGCTAGGCTGCTTGAATGTTTTTGGCTGGAGTTTGCCGTCGCTTGTTTCGATATATTAAACGTAATCAATAAGGTTAACTTCTTTAATTGAGCAGCAGCAGCGTGGTGAAATGGACGAAACCGAAGCGACAATCAAAACTAATTGAATGTGGCGAAAAGTGGAGAGAGAGAATTGGGAGTGAGTGTGTGTGCTTGAGTGTGAGTGAGAGCGAAATGGAGGGCAGCCACTTAACAGTGAACACACACACATATAGAGTGCTAACATCTGTTGACCTGTTGAGCTTTAAGTATTGAGCTGAAAAGTTTGAGTGGCCATCAAATAAAGAAAAAAGAAAAAAGCTCGGACAGGGCAAAGCTGAGTGTTGAGTGTGCGTTGCGTCTAATCAAACTGAAATATAACCACAACAAAAATAGTCAAAACAGCTTATAAGTAATTGGGCGTTGCATAGTTTAGGGCGTCAGCACAGTTAGCTGTAAGGACTGAAAACATATATATACATATTCAATTACATGAGACTCATTGGTTGTGGGGCTTCTGCCATGTGTCAGCCGAAACATTGCTGAAGGCCAACAAAAGTCAGGCTATGCGTCAGCACTAAATCAATTTGGACCTTAGTCAACATTCGACATTAGACAAAAATGTGACCAAAGTGCGACAGGCAGACAGTGAGTGAGGGAGTGAGGGAGAGAGGGAGATAAAGTCAAAGTCTGGGGTCGTTTCGAGCAGTCCACTTAAAATGTTGATTGCTCATTTGTTGACACGCAACGTTTACCATGTGTCTACATTAGGACAGCTACAACAAAAATAATCATAATACAAAAAAGAAAACATAGAAAAGTAAAAGCATGTTAATCTAAACACAGAAATGTAATAATAATTATTGTCTGTTGTAGCATTAGCTACAGTGGGTTAACAGTGTCAATTTCTGCTAACAGTGCTGTTAATTGTTGTTAAAGTTTGCACAACTCAAAACACAACTACGATTAAGTAATGTGTGTGTGTGTGTGTGTTTCTCATCTATGAATGGCGATAGTTGCCAGACCATAACAGACTGGTAACAATAGCAACAACAACAACAACAACAACGGCAAATCATTAAGTGCGCGCACGTCATGAGCATTTGCATATTTGTGTTTGAGTTTGCCATTTGGTGTATTGTAAATTGTGTATTGTAAATTGTGTATTGTATATTGCAGATACGTGGAATGTATCCACAGTCATGCCGATTGAACATTGGCAGCTGGCTGGCTGGCTGGCTCTGCTGGCTGTGCTTGACTGCCAATAGCAACATTTTTCGATCATACAGACAGGCTGATAAGCAGACAGGCAACCGACAGACACGACAGCCCCGACAGACTGACTGACACACACACACACACACACACACATCGTTTCATGTTAGCGGCCCAGTTGTGGCTTGACTGCGTGAGGAATGTACTGCAAAAAGCAACATTACTTTTACTTTGCATGCGCCACACACCAGCAAATGATGTGCCACATTCAACGTGAAGAGGAACAGGAACAGGAAGTTACCGTTAGCAAATTTAATTCGCACACAATTTTCATTTCTTTTCTTTTTTGCTTTTTCCAAAATGCCTTATAAAAAGAGAGCCAGAAATGAGTATTTGAGTATTTTCCATTTAATGCTTCATTTTAACATATATAGAAACAAATTCTGATAGCAGACTATATATATATATATATATATATATATATGATATAGCCTTCATAGCAACAATGGATCGTTGGATGTGTTATGGAATGAAGAACTTGCTTTTTTCGTAATTATTCTAATCAAACCAAAAAGAACGTCGCAAATTGATTACTATATATTATGGCTGTCATGGAACCGATCTGCAGTTTAATCTTTGGCGTGACTAAGATTAACATTTCTGATTGCCCAGATATTTGCTTTGCACAGATATAGCATTATTAGCCGAAAGTTCCACTGGGCCGTGATTTGATGTGAGTATTCACAATGCACGCAAAACATCAGAATCTAACTCAAAGTGCGCCCAACATTTACCATGTGCTGGCCTCCCCATGTGTGTGTTTGTGTGTGTGTGTGTGTGTGTGTGAGTGTGTGTTTGTATTTCGATTATAATTCTCTGGTTGTGTGTCTCTGCTTGATTGTTGTCGAGGTATCAGCACATCGTATGAGTTCATTGTGTGTCATTTTGTTCTTCTTGCTCTCTAAATACAACAAGTATTAAGCTGCGTATGTGTGTGTGTGTGTGTGCAAGTGTGTGTGTGCAAGTGTGTTCATGTTGTACTCGCCTTGGCTGCTGCTGTTGCTGCTGATTGGGAATCGCCAGTTGGGCGACTGTGAAAGAGCTTTGTGCGTAGCTGTAGCTACGAGATACTTTTATATACACACACACACACACACGTTCGAGACACACACACATTCCGCTTGCCACTTATTCTGTTGTGGCGTCTATGAATTTGGTTTTATATTAAGCAGTCGAACAGTAAATGCGACGACGATCGCAGACTTGCGACGCCACTGAAAATATGCTGTGAATGTTCAGCTGCCGCTGATTGTGTCGTGTGTATTTGTATCTTGTATCTGTACACTCAGCAAAAAAATGCAAACCAAATAGTTGTTATTGTCTTTAGACAACAAATGTTTCAAATTGGCAATTCTATTTTTGAAACACACAAATAAATATTTTCTATTATTAAAAAGTCGAAATGCAAAAATCGCACAAAATTCTTGGATTTTAGTGTGATTTTTTTCAGAGTGTATCTGTGGCTGTATCTCAATATGTATATTGGCTTCTGGTCATTCCAAATAGCTGCGCATATTGGCGTTGTGGCAGCTGCTGCTGCGTGCCACCAGATACTGCACCAGACTGCAGCGAGACAGCTTAATGACTTGCGTCAATGGATTTGCACAGCTTCTACCTGCAACTGCAACAGCGACACAGACTCGATGGCATCATTAAAATCGCATCTTTTTTTCGCGGGCAAAACCCATAAAATCATCAATAGAAACGCTCACGGCCAGGACAAAAGATTGCCAGCGCCAGCCATGTTGCCTGCCCCGAGAGAGAGAGAGAGAGAGAGAGAGAGAGAGAACCACTTGACTGCAAACAAACAAATGTGAGCTGCGACCTGGCCACAGATCCGCTGATCCACTGTCGGCAGGTAGTTCTCGAAGTCCTCGTCAATTGCTTCTGTGGAAATCTCCAGCGGCGTTTCAGGTTGAATATCCTTGCACCTTGCACCTTCTGCAGCGCGGTGTCCTAATTAGATTTGAAGTGTTCTCGGAATCGCTGGCACACACATGCAAATCAATAATCATTTACATCTGAACACTTCTTAACTGAATTATCTTGGGATTACTTTCAGCGAAGTTATTTTCAAATGAAAGCCTTTCTTACTATATAGTGTCTGTATTTGTAAGATCTAGTTTTAGTTCAGTTATTTTTACATGATATTATGGTATTACTTGACCAAGTTCGATAAGGTTTAAGGTGGGGGGGTTTCCCCTTGAGTTCTTTCCCCTGCTTAAGCCAACTTAATCAAAGAGTTGCACCAAAGACTTGCCACACTCTTCCATGTCTGTGTAACTGTGTGGAGCAGCTAGCAACTAACAATTCGGAGTCGCGTTGACCTTCATAATGTCGTCTGTCGCTTTGTCTGTCTGTCTGTCTGTCTGTCTGTCCGCCTGTCTGCCCCTTGTTTGCTGTTATCTAGCTATCAGTGACAACGACATAGACTCCTCCACAAACGAAATTCTGTTTGACAAGCGTTTCCCCTACCACCCCCCGCTTAAGCAGCGCCCCCCCCCCCCTCCACTTCTTCTTCTTCTTCTTTTTTACATGGGTAAAGCCGTTCAATACAGTCATTATAGAGCTGACAACCACCAGGCAATTACACATAGACCCATTTATACTCTATATATATATATATATATATATATATATGTATATATGTATGTCAATGCTCGGCAATATTGATAAACAGGCGCGTGTGTGTGTGTGTGTGCGTGTGTGAGCGTGAGCATAAAATAGAAGTTGATAAAAAACGAATGGCGTGATTCATGATAGAAGTACACACGCACACACACGCACAACAAATAAAATAATAATAACAATATGTATTGCGTAGTAAAAAAAGCACACACACACACACCACACACACACACACACACACACACACACTTGTGCAGAATTTAATATGTTTATGTGCGTATCAACAAGAGATTATGGCTCAAGCAGGGGCTTCTATATGTCTGTATAAATATATGTGTATATGTGTGTGTGTGTGTGTGTGTGTGTGTGTGTGTATATGTTTATGTGTATGTGCAGGCACTTTTTATACGATTAATGGTTATTTTTATTTGCCAGCTGGTCTTTTGCCATTTCACTTTCATTATCAACTGCCCTGATAGGCACTGACGTGTGATATGATACGGTACACACACACACACACACACACATATATATATATATATATGTATTTATGTATGTTTGTGCGTGTGCTCGGAAGGGGGCAATGCAATTCAAATTGGCCCACAGTTGGCAACAAATAATATTAATAATTAAGCAAAATGAGATTTAAACCGAATATTTCAATGTACAAATTAGATATATATGTATATATATATATGTATATATATGTATATACAGAGCATATCATCAGTTGTCAATCATTATTTAAGGGAATATTTAGTTAACCGGTTGAAAACCGAACTAAAAAAGTTCAAAAAATCAGATTTTCCCCTTGAATGGGCAACTTTTGACCATATTAAGTTGACTGAATGAAAACTGAATGATTTGAGATATATATATATATGTATATATAGAGCATATCATCAGTTGTCAATCATTATTTAAGGGAATATTTAGTTAACCGGTTGAAAACCGAACTAAAAAAGTTCAAAAAATCAGATTTTCCCAACTTTTGACCATATTAAGTTGACTGAATGAAAACTGGATGATTTGAGATATATATATATATGTATATACAGAGCATATCATCAGTTGTCAATTATTATTTAAGGGAATATTTAGTTAACTAAAAAAGTTCAACAAATATTTTCAAAAATCAGATTTTCCCCTTGAATGGGCAACTTTTGACCATGTTGACTGAATGAAAACTGAATGATTTGAGATGCAGTCATTATTATAGATGTGTGTGTGTATATATATATATATTAATGATTCTGTTTATAGATAAAGGAAAAGTAAATCGAGTCAAGCTTAACTCAATCAAAATCAAAATCACATTCCACAAAACAAATATTTACAGTGGCGGCCACCTTAATTGGAACACTGTCAAAGGAACAAGTAGGCAACCTAGCAGGTGGGGAAACCCCAGTGTATTGGGGTCATATATTAATCTTGGTGGTTAATACATGTACCTACGATCGGTCTTTGGAATTTTTGAATAATAATGAATGCTTAGCTTATGGCAATGTTCGAAAGAAGGTGTCCGCCACTGTATATTTCAAAAATGGAGAAAAAAACATAGAAATTTTCCAACTTACCCTTAAGTTTTTCGCGTGACGTTTCCAAAGCATTTTTACGCGAATTCACAGTTGATTCTGCAAAGAGAGAGGCAAAAGATTCGCTTTGATTTATTTGCATAGACATTGTATTATTCGGCAGATGTTTGATTTGACAAAGATATTAGAAAATTCTTCGAAAATTCCACAGCATCTGAAATATAATTGCTTTTGTCTAACTCAAACAGACAAATGAAGAGGAAAATTAAATCTATTTAAACTTTTATTTATAGCAAATGTCGAGGCCCCCACGCATTGACACTGACATTTCACTCTCAGTGACGTCAAGTGTGTGTGTGTGTGTGTGTGTGTGTATGGTCTGTCACACACACACAGCACATTCAACAAGCAACACAGCACTGACACAAGTGTTGCCAAATCGAGGACATCAAAGCTCAACATTTGTGAGAAATCCCGCTCTAATAGTGCCACACGCACATATATATCTTTACATATATATCCGATATAGGTATATATTTGTATAAATTCATTTTTCGTTTGTCTTTGTCAAATATTGGCTATTGCCCATACACTCATCTCCATACGTAGCTGTGTGTGTGTATATATATATAAAGATTCAGTGAAATTAGTTTTTGTCTACGCGAATTGAAGAAACGCATAGACAATCCTAAATGTTCTATAAATAAATTCGCAGCGCTCGCAAAATGTGGCGAAATTCCCAATCGCCAAAGCAAAACGTCGAAATGAAAACAAAAATCACAAAAATCACAAAAATCACAAATAATAATCAAAACAGCTTGACGAGAATTAAGCAGCTTTTTTCTATCTTTTTTTTAATGCGTATTTTTTTATACATTCTCTTTTGGAATGACGCACTTTTGAATGTTGTTCATAAATTTGGTCGCATTCCTCAGCTTATGCTAAGGGGCAAGCTGCCCCATCTCGTTTGTGGCCTGCGCAATTTAGTTGCCATTTGCATAATTTTATTGATAAGTGTTGCTGCCGCTGTACGAAGTAGAAATTACAAAATAAATTACGATTAAACGTTATCAGCGCAACACAAACTGAAATTATTGTCTTGCTATGTTGTAAAATGTACTGTATATATATATATATATATACTCGGACTCGCATTCGAACTCGTACTTTAATCGCAAGCAGCTGAGCTGCACTTTGAACGCTGTCGCTGATAAGCAGCAACTTTAAAAAAAGATTGCTGCCAACGCCGCGAAGTATGCAATCATTTCTGCTGGTTTTGCTTGCTTGCTAGTTTTGCGCAATTTCAAAATGTACCTTAAATGAAATTGAACTGAGTAAAGCGTTCGATTCATCAGTGAGGTTACGCAATCAGCTCAAATGTGTGTGACGTCATGAGTGCTTACTCAGTTGAGGTCATGCCAAACACACACACACACACACACACACACACTCGCTAATTGTCTTTATTAACATTTGCGGCAACAATTAGCAAAGGCCGAAGCGGTTGATGAAGACGAAGCACATAACAATAAGCGGCTTCCCCAGCACACACACAAACACACACACACACACACACACACACACACACAAGCAAGCATGCAGCTGAAAAAGCTAAACTGGTTGGCTTAACAAGTTTTAAAGTGAAGCAAAAGAATTGAAGACCCAAAGCAAAGCGCATGAGTTGATGATGACGACGGCCAATTGCCAATTTCAGACTTGTTGTTAGTCGCATTGCTTACTTTTTTGTAAGCTCATTTTGTGTGTGTGCGTGTGTGTGTGTGTCTTGATGCGCATGTTTCCGCTTTCGTTCGACGCCAACAAGTCGGCGGTCGTAAACAAGTGCGGCAGGTGGTAAAGCAGCCGCAGCAGACACAACGACAGCCGCTTCTTGAGCAGCGAGAGAGAGAGAGAGAGAGAGAGAGCTTAAGCGATTGGCTCCTTTTCCTCTTCTACTACTTCTTCTTTGTCTTCTGCTCTTTCTTCTGTTTGTACATCTTTTTATTTGATGCGTGCGCAAATCGCGGCCACGTTTTATGCTACCTGCGTTAACAACTCTTCACCGTTTCTGCTCTTTTCTGTTTCCCCCTCTCTCTCTCTCTCTCTCCCTCTGTCTATCTCTGTTGTTCGCCTGATTCCTGCTGAGCACAGCTGCCTGCAGTCGCCTGCCATAAATGCTGAGTGCCTGGCCGCTGCTTTAATTTGCATGCAGCTTTTTTGCTGATCTTTTCCCTGCTGCTTCTCGTGCTTCGCTTGTCAGTTGAGAAGGACGCAGTTTCGTAGTTCCGTCTTTTTCGTTTGGATAAATGTAGATTTATTAAACAAATAATAAATATGTGAATGCCTCATTCGTGACTCAATGCCTTGGAGAGCTGTTGGTAGTCATAGGTAAAATGTAAACACATACGATATACATACGCAATTCATTTAATAGTTCTGTTATTCACCACACTGTTAATGCGAATTGCATGTCAGAAATGTCTATTTACATGCATATACATACATAGTTACAAATTAACATTGACACATAGCAGTTACTGTTACTGACTGACTACCAATGACTCATTGACAGCTGCCGGTGAACTCTGTTAATCGTTTTAACAGCTATTTAACCAACTGACCGAGTGTGTGGTGGGGGGAGTCAAGTGCAGTAAATCCAGTAAACACTAACAAAACATTTCCAAAAATCTTGTCAAAGAAGCGCAAGAGGAAGAAGGAAAAATCAACAATGCTGCAGTCGCAGTCGCCGTCGTCGCTGCAATTTCTTGAGCAATACATTTTTACGTACTCTCTCTGTCGCACTCGCTGCTGCCAGCGCCGCTCTCAATTAAATCGTCGTGTTTGCCTGTGACGTAGACAAGCGCAAAGCAGCCGCAGCAAATGAAATATGCGAAGCAGCACAGAAACCAAATGAAATGAAATGTTCAACGGCAGCAATAAAAATATATATATATAAAAAAAAAAACAACAACAACAGAAATCACCACATTTTTGCATATGCGCCTGTTGATTGCGTAATTAAAGTGCTCGACTTTATTGCGGCTGCTGCTGCTACTCTTGCTGTTGTTGTTGTTGTTGTTGTTCATGTTATTGTTATTGTTGTTATATTTATATTTTAATTCTTTCTGTATGTGTGTAAATATTGCAAGCAATATTCTTTGCTCTATCGCTTGGAATTCGCAATAATGCCAAGCAAAACAAACGCAATCAAAATAAAATAAAAAAATAGTACAAATAAAAATAAAAGAGCTAAATTCACAGAGTAATAAATACAAAATTCTTATTGGTCTATGAGCTACATTTTGTTCTCTTCAACGGCTGCCAATTTTTGCAGCTGCTTGCACATTTAATTAAATCAAATAAAAAGGCATCAATACATATGTATGTGTGTGTGTGTGTGTACAAATATGTGCGCAAAGGGGCGGAACGCGTCGGGGCTGGGCCCATTTACAGCTGCTGCTGCTGCTGCAACGAGCAGAAACGGAATTGGAATTGCAGTTGCAAATTGGAGCCAAGTCCCACGTGAGACTCCGCTAAATATGCGCGGAATGTGTGGCAAAGTGCGTGGGGGACTCGCCTCGACTCGACTCGACTCGTAAAAAAACCAAACAATTAAACTGCAAATGTGGAACACGCTGAACGAGTGGAAGCAGGAGGGGAGGAGCAGGTGGGAAGCCACAAATTAGTTAATCTATTGCCAGATTGCAAATTGTAAGATTCAGCAGATTTTTATGGAGTATTATTGTATAACTACGGTTTTTCTCAGCAAATTGTCTTTTTCCCATGACCAAGCACTTTTTTGACAAACTAATAAAAATGTATATCTACAATTTGCAATGTGGCAGCAGAGTATCTAATCACGATACAAAAATTTAGTCACTTTCTTGACAAACAAACGAATTCACAGCTGATAAAAAACACACAGAGATAGTTCTGCTTGAAATCGGGTTGTCATAAAGCACAGAGTAATACTGAGTCAGGTGTAAATTTATGTACAATATTAAAAATGATTAATAAACAAATGAATAGTAAAAAATAAGATTAATTGGGGTCTACCCTGAATGCGAACACGACGACTATTAAACTACTATTCAAATAGATTTATGATTAACCCATGTGATTACGTTTGTGCCGACAACTTATGCATGATGATGAGCAAACACAGTTAACGTGACTGAGATAAGCTCTCGCACACACATGAAGGTTAAAACAGCAGTGACTGAACAAAGGCAGACACACACACACACACACACACATATGCAACTATCTTGTATTTGTGTCTCTTCTTCTTCTTCTTCTTCTTCGTTGAGTAAAATTGTAAAAATGCCAAAACGGCTGACAACGCAAAAAAGCAATTATGAAAAGTTATTCACTTTTATGATTAATTTCCTTTGAATTATATACGTTGCACGCGCTCACTCTTTTTATTACTTAAAACACTCTCAGCACACTCTCTCGCTCTTGCGCTTGCTCTTAATTTGGTCTGACGTTCGTTCAATCGCAAGCAGCAGCAGCAGCAGAAACACCAACAGAGGGAATTCCCTGTTGAGTGTGTCGCTCTCTCTCTCTCTCGGCTCTGCACTGTTCTGCTCTGCTGTGATGTGCTCTGCTCTTTGTCATTTGCTATCTTTCACTCGAGCTGTGAATGTGGCGGCTCTTTTCGCGACTGTGGCCGTGTGTTTGTTTGCTTTTCAGCTTTCAAGCTTTATTACTACGCGCACTTCGTGTTGTTGTTGTTGTTGTTGTTGTCGAAGTTGCTTTGCGTTTCGTTGGGCGATTGTCATTAGCACTGACTTGCTTTATATTGCTATCGTTCTGCTTCTTCTTCTTCATGTTGCTATTGCTGCTGTTGTTGTTGCGCTGTTAATTGGTGTGCATTTGCCTCGACCACTCGCCCTGTATTTCGACTGGTCGCTGTTTGCTACGCTTTGATAAGATTTCACGCCTATTTTTATATTGTTTTTTCTAATTTTGTAGCTGTACAAACAAATACATATATTAGCTGGCAAATTTGTTGGCAAAAAAAGTTCAAGTTCGAGCATTTTTGCTGGCAATCAAAAATATTCTGTGTAAATACATAAGCTTATCAAAAGCCAACATCGGCATTTTGGCCAACGTTGCTTTCCACCTGGCCCAGTGGCCATTTTACAATGAAGTTAATAGCGCGATATGTTATGGCTAAAAGATTCATATTTCGATCTGCGTTGACATAAATTAAACCATAACCAAAAGGGAATAAGCAAGAGGGTAAAAGAGAGGGAGAGAGAATGCTCGACTGGGAGTTTCCCTGTGATCAAAGCCAAGACAACATATGTATATATTGAGTATACTTATGTGGCACATACACGCATACATATCTGATTATTATAAATGATATACCTATCGATAGTTATCGATAACATACAACTGCAGGGTATGCAGCAGCAAAGAGCTTAAACAGACTCCTTCGTCATCGTCTTCTTCTTCTTCTCCTTACACAACAATGTTGCATCTGTATCTGTATCTGTGGCTGTGCATCTTTGTATCTGTGCGAGCAGCGAATGGGACAGACAATTTTATTTCATTTATATTTTATGAGTTGCTTTTTTGCGTTCGCTTCCTTTGAGATACACACACCAACACACACACACATACACGCACACACACGCACATCGAAGTTGGCTGAAAATATTCGCGACTGTTGCGGCTCTCAAAATGGACAAAAACGTATCTGTTGCTCCATCCTGTGGCAACAGCTGCTGCCAACTTTTGCGTTCTCAGCAAAAGGCGCAAAATAAGAGTCGTCCGTCCGTCTGTTGTCCCATTGCCGTCCGACGACAATCCTCTATCAACGTCGCTGCGCAGTGTCTTGTGTCTTGTGTCTTGTATCTTGTATCTTGTATCTTACAGATACGCATAGCACTTGTGCTTTGGCTTTGCCTTGCTTTGGCTTTGCTTTTGTCTTTCATGTGGCAAGTTTGGGGCAAGCGTGTCTTTGTATCTGTGTATCTTGTAGATGCGCTCATGACAAACGTTCTATAACCGGAGGTTTTTTCTTTGCAGTCAGTGGCGCCTCAGACTAAGACGTGCGTTTTGCGCTACAACATGCTACGTGCCCCATTCGCAACGTGACTTCCCTCAAACTATGGCCTACAAGCCAAAGCTGAGCAACAAGGAAGGCCGGGATAAGCTGTGAAAGTTGCTCGAGTGTTGCCCCTTTAAAGGAAAACGTTTTTTTTCTTCTGGTTTTCTTGGCTCGAGTGTAGATTTCGGTAAGTATCTGATGGATACCTATTCCTATCCCCAACTTAACAGAACGTGGCTGCCACTTCTGATTCTGGCTTTATATTAGGCTTTTATTTTGTGTGGTGTAGTATTGAGTTTATATTGATTAAGGGACTGACTTGTTTGAACATATCTATGATACAGCTGTAATCCATAGCTGCCAGAGGAACAGTCGCTCAAAAGATGAGTTCTTCTAAGGAACATCTGTTTTGTTTACTGAAATATATTCGAAAAAAACTGCCAAGATTTGCACAAACAAACATCAAGGAAAGACTCACAATAAAGGCACTTTATTAGCCACGTAAGACATTAGAATTTCGATCAAGTCCACAATATGAAAATCGAGATCATTCCATTAACATTGAAGCTCCATTTGAGATGGCTTTCGTTATACGTTATATATAATATAAATAAGAAAGCCATTTCCAACACACATCACAATTATGTATACATTATTAGCATGTATGATTTAAGTTAGTCAGCCGATCACTTTTATTGATTTTGAAGCTGATAAATCAAATAAGTTAAGGTTATTTATAGTGATGATTAACAGCTGTTATAAAGCCAACAGCTTCGCCAATTAACATAGTTTTAACACTCTGTTAACAGCCGTGGATCTGTCTGTTAAGCATTTACAATTAGCATTTGCTACTAATCGAGATAAGTAAGCATATTTATGAGTCTTTTGGCTAACTAAATCAAATCAGTAACTCAGTTAAATCAGGTAATAAACTTGGAACCGCCAAATGGCAATTGCTCTTTAGTGATTTGGCCAAGAAAAGACAAAGATTTTGCAATGTCCGTAAACAGCAGACACGGAGTCGACTGCGCATCAGTTGGCCAGGTTAATGGCTGCCTCTTTAGGCCAAGACTGAATCCTTTACTTCAGCAAGCTGCAACCTGTACGCTGTTGTACGCAGCATTGAGGGGTCTGTTTATTGTTTGGCGCTTTTATTCGAGTCGAGTGTTGTCTCTAGCACCAAAACCGTCTCAGACTCTAAGCCTGAACGCAGCCCAAGTGACTACCTGTATCTGTGCCTGCCTGTGTATGTGTGAGGAGGCAACATGAAGTGCCTGCAACATGTATTCATATTTATGTTACCCTTGTGCCCCCAGCTGACGCTGATGCTCTTAGCTCTGAGCTCTGAGCTCTCCTTTGCTGTGTTGAACCTGTTTTCGTGCTCTTTTTTTATGTTCTTGTTTGTGTTTGGCTTTTGGGCCACTTAACTTTTTATCAGAAATCACTTTGCCCATTCTGCGAAATTGTTATAAATACGCACATACATTTTGTGAATATGCACAATACAACAAATACATACATATACAGATATAGGAAGATGGTCCCAGATCTCCTTTACTTTTGCGCATATTACTTATTTTGGCTTAGGCAGGGCTTAGATCCCACAGGTGTCTCTTGAGAAGTTGGCCAACACAAGTGTATTTGGCCTATTGGTTTATTTATGCACATGTTTTGATTAACGTATACGAAATTCAAGCGACTTTTGTTTCGTTTGCGCAATCACAACCAACTTTTTGTTTGTCTATGAATAAAATTCTGGAAAACTGGAAAACTTGGTTAGTTGTTGCCACAAAATACAAGCCAAGTTAAGTGAGAGACTGAAGAATTTAATTTATTTAATTAAGTGCATATTTACATTTAAATTTTGGCATTTTTTAAAGTTAAATTTGAAGATTACCAAAATTTAGCTCGGCTTCAACTTTAAGGTGATAACTACCAAAATACACCGAAAAAAATAATAGCAAAACTCTCAAATGTATGTGTAATACTTTAAAGGAACTTATGAACATGTATAGATACAAAACAAATATAGAACAAACAAACTAGAAACACAATACAGACAGTGTAAAGTTTGGAAAACTTTTCAACCAAACAAGTTGGGAAAACACTAAAATTTCCTGCAATGGATTTGAAAATAAAGTTTTGAGTATTTTGATATGCTGCCTCGACTTCTCTATAGTTGTGTAAATTGTAAAAGTTTTGCACTAATTGAAAATTGATTCAATATTAAAGGAACTGATTTTTCTTATCATTATATATGAGTATATATATATATGAACAGCATTTTTTTGGCTGCAAACCAAATTGCAATGGAAATTGCCTAAGCCCATGAAAGATTCAGTTATAGCTATATATAGATATTTTCCTATTCTGCTTTCTCAACTAGTTTTTTTTCGCCATTTCGAAACTGATTACTTGGATTTCCCAAAATTTTTGATTCAGTTATCGACTTGTTCACAATCTTCCATTTCCTATGAATATTACATTTCGATCGAAAAGCAACACACCCACACCCACACACACACACACACCCACACACACACACACGCACACACACACACACACACACACATACATATGCAGGTGTTGAAAATCGCACGCGTAAATTGATTGATTGAGCTGAATGATAGCTTGAAATTCAATTAAATGCCAATTGGACAATTTTTGTAGTTATTTTGAAAGTTTACTACAGGCAGGTGGGGAGGGCGAGGGGTGTGGTGGAGGAACAGTTGGATTGTATAGTAAAAAATGTGAGGAAGACAAGAAATGGCCATTTGCTTTGTTAATGTCCGGACAGAGTCAAACGAATTCCATTGATATGCTGATAGCTGATAATTTATTGATTCCTTTTAATCGGAGACAGCCAAATGAAAATTCTTAGAAATTTGCGCGATAACTTCAAGTGGTTATTCCATGTGTGCGTGTGTGTGTGTGTGTGTGTGTGTGTGTGTGTGTGTGTGTTTGCGAGCTCTTACTCACCAGTTGTAGAGTAAAAAACGGCAAAATATGGAATAAAACTCGTTTGGGAGCTCAGCTAGAAACGTATTTGATGTCAGGTGAATCATCATCGTCAGCAAATCAGAGACACAAAAACCGAACCGGAGACAACTGCTTATGCTAGATTGGAAGATTGGGGGATTGGGGGATGTAATGCGGACTGTCATTCAAAATGATTCCGAGTCAATATTTGACTGCTGCCAGTGGGTGTGGGTGCGGCTGCGTTAGCGAGACTTGCGGGCAATACTTGAGTTAAATTAGACAACATTTTTAACAAATAAACGAAGCAGAGAGTAAGAGAGTGAAAGAGCGATCAACAGCCGTAGAGAAAGAGAGAGAGAGAGAGAGAGAGAGAAAGAGAGGTGGAAA